>OX463852.1:11708787-12052696 GCA_949825065.1 Odontocerum albicorne | reverse complement strand
TTTGTATAGTTTCAAAAAACCGTGGAACCAGATAATGAATAACTATTAAATTTGATTCCGTTTATTAAGTAACATTGTATTTTCGTTGAGGATTGAAGAATTATGAGATATATCGAACGACATATAGCGATAAGAAACAAAGTCAATGGTATTTTTTTCTTTCTTTCGATGGTCTTACATCCCATATCGAGCTTTGGTCTCCGTCAATCTTCGCCTCCAACTCCTGTCTTCCGCCTCAGCCCTCCAATCCTGCGCCTGCAGATGCCGTCAATGGTACACAAAAGTATATTTACTCGAACAGGGCATTATCAAAATCAGCTACTATGATAGTCCACAATAGCTGTAGAAAGTGTGCATTGGAAAGAAGAATACAAGGGATAAAAATGTTATGACAGAATCGGAATGAAGTGATTTGTGATGAAAGTGAATTTAAGTCCGACGTGATGAGTAAGGCGAAAAAAAGCGCTCTGAGATAGTTTAGACATGTAGAACGAAGAAAATAAATATACAACTTTGCATCTCAAATTCATTATCTAGCACTGTCATCGAGACGAAGGGAATATGCAGACTCAGCAGAGACACATGACACGCATAGCAACTGATCAAATGTTCACCATCCCTAGAGTTAAAACATCTTTTGCCCAAACGCAATATGCCTATTTAGCTCCCATGACAAACAATGGGGTGCCGAATTTAATAAAGGCAAAGGGAGGAAAACAATTTAGGCAGTCGATCGGAGTGAAGTTGTTATTGTGACAGGAGTTTGAGTACTTGGGATTGCAAAGGAATGACTTGTGGAAAAGGTTTGTGTTAGCTCTTGAGTGTGGTGTTTTTTATTGTTTTATATTTTGTTTTTTTATTTTTATGATTATGTGCGGTACATTGTGGGGCGAATGTTTTTGGTATCTCTGGAGTGATGAAGTGTGAGGAGTTTGATTTTGCGTGATGTATACATGTGTAATTGAGTGGCACTGTTTGTTAGGTTGATGAGAATATCTCCACTGCTCACCGAGGTCGTCCAATGCCTCACTCAACTTCCAGTCCCCAACGCGAATGTTTACCATTAGAAGCGTGTATCTCGGTACCAGTTCGAACAGAATTCAGTCGTGTTTGTGCTCCCTGATAATGCGGTGAAAGCCTTGAAACCGGTAGGGTTATACCGTTACAAAAAGTGAAATAAACAGTGTTTGATAAAACAAATTACAATGTCTTTAAACCTCCACAATGTTAATGCCTTAACTATAAATAATATATAGTAAAAATGTATATGAATAACATTTTATAACGTGTTATAAATAACATTGTGATTAAAATGTATTACAGCATTATGCTTAACATAAATTAATAAGTTTTTTCTGAAGGAGTTGAGCGACACATGAAAAACGTCTATATGAGTACAAACGCGGTTAAAAAGCATGATTTTTATACCTACCTGCATTTCCTAAGGAAATTGGTTCTACATATAGGTTGATAGAACAATCTAAAGGTGCATTGTCTCGGATAATTATTCGGAACATACAAACCAACACTGTTCAGGACGAACGGGTGAACGAAATAACCCTTAAGCAAATAAAAAAAGTGAACACATAATTGAAGAAATCTACGACCTCTAAATACCTATAGATAAGCATCCCAATTAAGAAGAAACTTGGATCAAGTCAGGGATAATATCCATAATTTTTCATGGGTATAAAAAAATTGTGACGCATGTTGTTAGTTAATATACGAGTATATTATTCAACTGCATGACGTCAATATCCGCTTGTATATTTAATCAGGCATTGTAAGTGAATATTATGCATGCTTAACTACGGCGTCTATTAGGCGAATAGTTGTCCTATTCATTAGTAGGAAATTATTGAAGCTGGCTTTACGAGCATAGGTAGACAGGGATGCCGGTAAACAATCCGTCTTATGCCGCGAGTCCCTTGCGACGCCAATTTATGTCATTATAGTTGCCGCAACCTCCGGGGATTTCGAGAAATATCAGGTGACTCTGAAATATTATCCTTGCTGATTGTATCGTTGAAATTTGCAAGCGAATGTCTAATTAATACAAATAATATCCCATTCAAATTGAAGATTCATAATATCTCATTACAAGCTAACAGATGATTTTAAAGAGATATCTATTGTTCTCGATGTAATAAAGTAGTCGATACAATGTATGAGTATACAGGAAAAGCCAAAAAAAGATGTCATTTTTTTTATAAATGTAAATAATATTATCTCTTCTTCTTCCTGGCACTGTCCCAACTCATTGCCTAGGTAGGCTGTGTGGGTCGGCTCTTAGGCTGTATATTCTTCGGTTATGGGTGTCGCTTTCATCTAGGCCGTTTCTCTACAGGATTTTGGAGCATTGAGTCATCCATGAGTTCTTTAGTCTTCCTCTGGACGGCTGTCGAGGAAGATCCACAGACATTGCCTGATTTACAGTATGGTCTGGTGGTCTCCGTCTTATGTGACCGTACCATCTCAGATGTCGCTCTTCCCGCTTACTATTTATGTCAGTGACCCCCAGGCTACCACGAATGCGTGAGCTGTAAATAATATTATATTGTATTGTATTATATTTCGATATATACAGCACATCTCACAAATGTGTTTAAACAAGCCTTAAAAAATCGAACCTTGTCGAAGACCTGGATTTTTTTAAGAAGCTTCGAACAGGAATTCAGAGAACCAAGGACAACATGGTAAAATGGGAATATCACGTGATGAATCAATCACCTCTCTATATCTGCGGCGAAGAGCACTGCCCACACAGTACTTGCTGCAGTTCCCGAGGAGCCCGGTGTCCTTCACCGTCGAGGACTTGATTCGCGAAACGTGCAGTGGTATCTAGACGGCATAATTCTTGGCGGGAATAATTTAGTGCCGTTGACACCATAAGAAGAAGACTGGAACACTTAAATAATCAGAGTATCTACGGGATTCAAATGCACCACCCCGACTTAAAAGACAGGTATCTTATCAACTAGACTGGAAATCTTTCAAATTCATAAATCTATGGGCTAAGGGTAAATTAAGACATTGCTTTCTTCCATCCAATATTTTGGGATTAAATCCAAATATTACCTAAAAAAATTAAATGCATCAGTCTCAATTTTCCCACAATATTCATTTAACATTGTTTGGGAATGTCTAAACAAATTCTCTTGTTTGAAGCATAAGGAAGATTTCCAATTGAAAGAGCTTTAAATAACTGGATAAAACAGGTGGATGAACTTGTGATATGTGCTGCAGCTTAAGTGGTCACAGTAATAGAAGAATACATATTCAAATTGGGAATTTAAAGTTCGCATGAATACAAAACATGCTACAAAATATAAACATTAACACGATTTTTACAAAATTATAATCAAAAAGCACACACATACCACCACATATTGTGAGACTAATTACAAGTGTGTACTACGTGACTCAGTCCTAGGCGTACTTCATTATTTAGATAAATAGTATAGCCTATTTCACAATTTCATAGATTTATCAACGTTTAAATAATACATATTCAAATTTGGAATTTATAGTTCGCATGAATGCAAAACATGCTACAAAATATAAACATTAACACGATTTTTACAAAAATATAATCAAAGAGCATACACATACCACCACATATTGTGAGACTAATTACAATTGTGTACTACGTGACTCAGTCCTAGGCGTACTTCATTATTTATATAAATAGTATAGCCTATTTCACAATTTCATAGATGTATCAACGTTTAGATAATACATATTTAAATTGGGAATTTATAGTTCGCATGAATGCAAAACATGCTACAAAATATAAACATTAACACGATTTTTACAAAATTATAATCAAAAAGCACACACATACCACCACATATTGTGAGACTAATTACAAGTGTGTACTACGTGACTCAGTCCTTGGCGTACTTCATTATTTAGATAAATATTATAGCCTACTTCACAATTTCATAGATGTATCAACGATTAGATAATACATATTCAAATTTGGAATTTATAGTTCGCATGAATACAAAACATGCTACAAAATATAAACATTAACACGATTTTTACAAAATTATAATCAAAAAGCACACACATACCACCACATATTGTGAGACTAATTACAAGTGTGTACTACGTGACTCAGTCCTTGGCGTACTTCATTATTTAGATAAATATTATAGCCTACTTCACAATTTCATAGATGTATCAACGATTAGATAATACATATTCAAATTTGGAATTTATAGTTCGCATGAATACAAAACATGCTACAAAATATAAACATTAACACGATTTTTACAAAATTATAATCAAAAAGCACACACATACCACCACATATTGTGAGACTAATTACAAGTGTGTACTACGTGACTCAGTCCTTGGCGTACTTCATTATTTAGATAAATATTATAGCCTACTTCACAATTTCATAGATGTATCAACGATTAGATAATACATATTCAAATTTGGAATTTATAGTTCGCATGAATACAAAACATGCTACAAAATATAAACATTAACACGATTTTTACAAAATTATAATCAAAAAGCACACACATACCACCACATATTGTGAGACTAATTACAAGTGTGTACTACATGACTCAGTCCTAGACGTACTTCATTATTAAGATAAATGTTAAAGCCTATTTCACAATTTCATAGATGTATCAACGATTAGATAAAACATATTCAAATTTGGAATTTATAGTTCACATGAATACAAAACATGCTACAAAATATAAATATTAACACGATTTTTACAAAATTATAATCAAATAGCACACATATACCACTACATATTGTGAGACTAATTACAAGTGTGTACTACATGACTCAGTCCTAGGTGTACTTCATTAATTCGAAAAATGTTATAGCCTATTTCACAATTTCGTAGATGTGTCAACTTTCTGATAACAAACCAAACATTTTGTAATAAATAAATCCCAATTAGTTGTTTCGGAAAACTTAACTCTATGCGAGGACTAAGAACTAAGTTTCGTTTATTAGATCGTCCATGTCTTAGAGATGCAACTGTCAACTACCTTTCTTCTTTAATCACGTGTACCAGTGGTGTAACAAATATTATTTTGTTTAACAAATTTAAATTATTATTTAAAATTTGTACTACTGATACCAAATATTTCAATTAATTTTTATATTAATTTCGTACTTTACAAATCGGCGGCGGGAAGTGTTATTTCGAAAGAAAAGTAGCAGCTGGCAATAGAGTGAATGGTGGGTTATACAATGTGTTTACTAAACGTAATACTCGTATTTCAAGACAAAGAAATTTTAGTTCCGCTTATAAATACATTTTAGTAAAGAATTTAGATTCTGAAAGCGAATATTAAACATGGCATTAAAAGGACGAAAATGATATTAAGGCAGTGAAAATTGGAGCATTACGTAGAATATGTGGAAAAATAGTATATGAAAGAATAAGGATTGAGGTCAAAGAATGCGAATTGAACGATGGTCTACGGTTTGAGATGAATAAACGAACATTGAGACAAATTGACTCCGTAAAAAAATGAATGACAAAAGATCTACAAAAATATTCTATAGTAGTAAAGAAGTAACGAAAACTTTGGAAAGACCTATAAACGCGTGGCATGGCTACATGAATAAGATTATGAAAAAAAAAAAAAAAGAAGAGTGAAGAACTTTTATGATAGGAGATTATATCGAGGTGTGTAAATTTGTTCTCTCTGCCTATTCCAGACAGACATGGTGTGGTGGTGATGATTATGATGGTACTTAGCGAATACCACAAGCTTCAGAATAACAGCAGATCATCAAAAATCTAAAGAAGAATCCTTTGCTACTTCACAATTATTATCAACCAATCGTCTATCTAATTTGTATTAAAAAGTTTTCTATATAAATATTTCATCGAATATAGATGTACATGTCCACGCAGTAATGCTCTAGACTTCAGTGCGGAAAATCGCCGATTTGAACCCTGCGTTGTGCTACTCCCCTCGAATGATACGGCATTTTTCCGCCTAATATTCGGTATTCTAAGGATACCTATGACTTTTGTCATATATTAAAAAAAAAAAAGAAAAACATGCCGGTATGCTCCGGTTGCCCCACTTTGCTGTGCCATCGGATTTAATACAGCGGTATGATCGGTGAGTTTACTTGTATGTAACTGCTCACTTAATAAAAATCAAACTTGACGTTGGACTGGCGAGGGGATCTTCGACTACGAGGCCTAGCAACGACAACGATTTGATCAATATCAGCAGGGCGAATATAATTTATTTTATCAATTCAGTTCTCAACAAAAGTTATTCAGCGTTCAACAATGATTTTTTAAGTAAGGTTTATTTGTAATTTGAATTGCTATATCAAAAATATTGAAATGAGTGTCTGTTTCCCGTTTTTCTTTAAAATTTCCTCTCCTTTTCGGAGGTTGGCAATCATCATAGCTATATTGACCTTTGTGGTAGCAGCTCTGAACAAAGATATAGTACCACAGTGAAATCACTCTCGTAAGTTCTTCAACCAGTCTTTTTTTCAAGTGCAACTTCAGCTTTGAATATCTCCCTACAATATCAGTTAAAGGATCTCATATTTTTCTTGTCACTTTATGTATCTACTCGTATCTTTTGATAGTGAATAATACTTATCTATATTGATTCATCCGTTTTTAAGGTGTCATAATTAGGGACTTGGTAAACCCATATGATTCTCAGCATTTTTTAATAGCACTTTATTTCAAAAACTTCTAGTGTTTCTGTGATGATGCCAATATATTTTGATTTACATAATGGTAAGGGTGATTACTCATTAATATTTGTTTATTTGAATTTTCGTGGACATGAAAATGATAGGAACCGAAATATATAAAAGTTAAAAAAACTGCATGCACCTAGAAGATTACATTAGGGTGACAATGTCTGAGATAATATGAAATTAAGGGATTAGGGATGAATGTGAAGCTAAGATTGATGTGTTGAGTAAAGTGAAAAAGAGCATTCTAAGATAGTTTGATAATATGGAACGATTGAATGAAGAATAATAATAGTGAAATGGTAACTTATATATGTTATATACCTCCATTTACAGAACAAACTCTCCTAAAGGGCGCTCCAACTCGGGATTCGAACACGCTAGCGTGTTCGAATCCCGTATTGACAGATAAAAAATATTATAAAATAAAAAGATAGGGTTGAATATAAAGATAGGAAGGTAGTGGAGGCGGCTTGTAGATTAGTTACTCGCCGCATTTGCATATGCTTAGGAAAACATATTTGATAAGAAACTCGCAAAAAACTTAATAAGGGATGAAGAACTACAAAGAAACTATTGTAGATCTTCCGTTATGTGATAGTAACACATTCGGCATTAGGTGTAGTGTAGTATATGTGTCTATGTATGACTAAAATAACAAATGTGAGTTAAGGCGTTGTTAGATAGGACAACTTCCGTGGCCTAGGTGATTAGACGTCTGTTTCACAACCCGGAGGCTGCGGGCTCAAATCTTGCTGGAACCCATTTAAAAAAAAAGGATTCCAGTCCGGTTTTCACTTAAAGTTCCTTTTTTAATATATTTCTAGTTGGCTGGAAGATATTACCACTTGGCAAAAAACTCGCCAGGTTGTACTTATACAACGAAAGTGTAATACAACACAATAGAAAGGAAGGCTAACGAAAGTATGGTTGGATCAGTTTCAATATTTTGAAAGAAGGAAACGTAGAAAGTCAGAAAAAACGTAGAAGTTTCATGGATCTGGAAGAGGTAAATGATGCGTGTTGAAATAGGAAAGTCTGGCACTCTGTCTTCTCTGCCTATCCCATCACGGACATGGCTCGATGGTATGTATTTTTGTTTGTTTTCATTATCACAATTTTAGCTTTTATCTCTTTTTTTATTTATTACTCGTTTTAGGTGTTACCCTGAACACCAATGGCACCGAGATATGGCACGAGCTGTGATATAACTGGCACGTTACAGCGCACAGCGCGGCGTGGAACGGTTGCGTAGTCCTCTTCTCTGTTCCGGCTCGCTCTCCACAGTCCTCCATTAGTGACGAAACACCTTCATTATTGTGGACACGATTCGTATAAGTTTAGCCGCCAACCAAATCATAAATGCCGACCCACAGCCGGTAAAACGCTATTTGTTTTTCTTTAAACCATCAAACCTTTGCTATGGTAGAGAGATCAGATTTTTCGATATTTTTTACAACGATAATTTGATAGAACGCTGTTGCCCAACCATTAACATTACTTCAAGAGCGCTTCCTAATTACCCCAACTTATTAACTCACAGAAGATGTACGGAGGACAGTGTTTTTTCAAGTCTATTGAGAACTTTGACAATTTGGAGATTTGCCTCAAGGAGAACGGAGAATCGTTCGATAGAAAATATATCACTACCTTAAATGTTATGTTAAAATATTTGGGTTTATCGATGTTTCGTTAATGAAGTCTGAGCATTGAAAGGAAGTGATAAGAACAAAATTAATGCGGTAGAAATGCTTGTCTTGCGTAGAATGTCTGGTATTATTTTGTATGGATCCTTTTTGAATACACTGAACTCTTAAATAATTCAAATTGCCTTTTTCTTGAGTTTTGTCTCCGTTCCTTGCGGAAAATATCTGGTGATACAATATTAAATGGAGTAAGAAATGATCAGATAAAGCATAACTGTTAAATAGAGACATAAGTAGAATTAAAAGAATAATTAACTTGAGATGCTTTGGCCGCTTTAAGATAATAAATTAAGAAACAATTACGATTTAAATACCTTCTACGATTTCTCTAAATTCTTGTATTTCCTTCTTTCAAAATATCATTAATTTAATTCAAGTATATCTTCCTTTTTTTTTCTTTACCATGATTTCACTCGCATTTGCAACACATATTTGTTTTGTTAGTCTTTCTTCATTCATTCGTTCCACGTTCCCAAACCATCAGAGAGTGTTCTTATTCATCTTACTCAACATTTCAGTCATATACCCCTAATAAATTAATTCCGTATTATGTCATACATTGGAAATCAATGTATTCTTCTCAATGCACGTTTTTCAATAGCATTTATTTGACTCCACTTAGTCTTTTTCGACGCCCATGTTTCACTTCCATGCATCAAAATTGGCACCAAAATACTATAATGGAAAATAATCTTAGCAAATTTGGATACTATCCGTTTTAAGTTTATATACAATACATGTTTTAGTGTCCAAATGACTTTGTTTCCAATTTCTTCATCTTTAATATAATGAAGAGAAATTGTTGTCTAATAAATCCTAAATAAATAATAGCATTTATATCTTCGTTTGTTTAAAAACTAGTCACGCTAAAACTGATCAAACAATTTAAGGTTAAACTGTACAGTTAAATTAATGAGTTACAGAGTCTCAGTTAAATGTGCTTGCTAGTTAATAATGATGTAACCTCAAGCTACTTCCCCACATACTTCATAAACCATCCAACTTGATTACTCCTACCAATCAGCAATCAGGAATTGTCACTCAAATAGTAATCCTCTTCTCTTAATTGACGTTTGCTTAACCTCGTGTACAAGACCTGTTTATTAGCATGTTTGAATAGATACCAGTTTTTAGCAGTGTATTGTATCATACTTTCGTTGTTTATAGTACAACCTGGCGGGCTTATTAGCGCACGACAATTTCTGACAAGTAACCAGAAGTTGCCAAATAACCAGAAGTGAAAACCAAAATGGAAACTTTTTAAAGAATTTGGTTCGAAATGCGAATCGCACCAGTAAATCTCGGATGGAAAGGCAGTTGCCTTACTAATAAGGCCACCGAGTTGGGTTTTTTTTTGGTTTCCAAAAATAGTCGATAAAATTAATTATTCAGAAAATCCTTTTTTATTGTATTATTTTATTACGCTTTCGCAGTATACAGTACAATCTGTCGAGTTAATTGTCATATAGAAATCTCTTACAACCAATCAAAAATATATATACATATATATATATATATATATACAAGAGGCTTGAAAGGTAAAACAAATATTTTTTTACTCTCGTTCTACAATTTAATAATATTTTTTCGTATTCATCATGTATAAAAATTCATAAGAATTATGTATAAAAAATCAATTTATGACAACCCTTGTGACCTTCTTGGTTGGACACATGTCCTCCAGCCCGAATGTTTCGGGTTCGACTTTCGATGGTACCTACCTAAAAAGTGGGTAAATGTTTGTTATTATTCCACAACAGACTTTTTAACATATTTCTGGTTAGTAAGAAGATTATTGTCAGATAGAAACAAGCCTATCAGGTTAGGTTAGGTTCAGTGGTCAGATTTTTTTTTCTTTCAATATCATAAAACGTGCTTTATTCGGAGGAATAGACCGTTCTTGTGCTATGTTCATGAAATTATTCCTGGATTTCAACCTGGATTTTGACTAGTGCCCACATATAGGGAGTCTTAAGTCCTGGACTTGTTAAGTTAATTCTATGTCAACTGCAACACTTCTACGGATCTCAAAAGTGGCGATACCGATTAATCAGTGCATTATTTTAACAGGTGTGGCTTTTAAATATTCTGTGATTATCCTTCCGGTTTCTTTCACAACAACGTCAACCTGTCTTGTATATGAGGAGCTACTTCAAACTGCAGCTACATATTCCACAGCTGATCAACAAAGTGCAAGAGCTGACACTCTCAATGTATGTGGTTGTGCTCTCTTACAACGTCCCAGCGAGTTTCCAAAGGATGTAATTATATCTCTAACACTTTACTATTTGTACTGATGACTTTACTATTCATACTGATGTAGTGTTCATTAAAAGATAAGGTACTGTCTAACAACACTTCAAGATATCGAGGGGCCTCGCAATATGCCAACTGAGCTCCCTTCCATACAATATCAAAATATAGCGATTAATAAATCGAGCCAAGAAATAATATAAATGCTAACAATATCACAGTAAACACCAGATCATTCAATACTTAGTGATTTTACTTAAATCAAAGATTTTTCCTAAGTCCCTTAATTATAATTTAATATTTTTTCCCGTGGGATCGCATGTGCAAAAAATACAACCCAGATATTTTCCAGGTAATATTTCTGCAAGAAGCAGATATTAAAAAAAAAGTATTATTGTAGTATATCAACACTGTTTTTTTTTTCAATTATAGGGTAGTTTTAAATTATCTTCCTTCCAGCCCGCCAGCTGTCAGCGACCGTGGTTTAACAGTTAGCAAACGCTAAGCAAGCAGGCTCCCCAGGTTCGATTCCTGGCGAATTCAATCCAGAGTGATTTTAGACTATTTTACATCTGGATTTATGTGTTTTTTCTGTGTATACTGCGTATCATAAATTCTAACAGTGATATTATGCAACACATAAATATCGCTATTCAAAACTGCCCACCGAAAAACTGCAGTAGATTAATTTATTTATCATCGAAATTTTGAGTTTAATCTGTCAAAAATATGTGATCGCTGATGGGTAACAGCATGTATACAATCAATCATTATTCGCACCGGCGTCTTTCATCCATAGGATGGCTGACAGTCATACAGGATTAGGAGGGATAGAGTATTAAAATCCGCCAATTTAATGGCATGCAATGTATGTTAAGTGTAATATAATATAAACTATACATACCCCGCCGGAATAGGCAGAAAGAACAGAGCTCTAGACTTTCCTATCTCAACACACATATTTTACCTCTTCTACATCCATACACCTTATCATACAGCTTATACGATTTCTCTTACTTTCTATGTTGTCTTCTTGCAGAATATAATTCACTTGATCCAATCATATATTCATTGGTCTGCCTCTCACACGCCCTCTACTCACCTTTGTATTATAAGTCTATTTTGTTAGTCTTTCTTCATTCATTCGTTCCACATGCCCAAACCATCTCAGCGTGCTAATTTTAACCTTACTTCAGCCTGAAGTTCCCATTCATCCCTTATCACTTCATTCTATATTATGTTATACATTGTCACTCCCTGTATTATTTACAATGCACACATTTCTACAACATTTATTCGACTCCTCTCAGACTTTTTCACTGTCCAAATTTAACTTCCATACATAAAAATTGTACACCAATGTACTTTTATGGATTATCATCCTAGCAGATTGCATCCAATTAAACTCTTATTATTAGGTCTCTAATTTGCGAATGTTTAATTAAGAACAAAGCTTCAGTTCAAAAGCTCACTGTTTAAAAATAGTTTGTCACCTACACTATACTCGTGCTTCACCATAACGAATCATTGCAGTTTTCCAGTCTATGGGATGAGCAAGAAAGGTTATCGTTATGGGACCCCAGTCTAATCGGAAATTAACTATGCCAAATTTATTATGGTCATGTTCAGCGTGAAGTGTTTATGGGCCTGTTGTACTGAAAGCGCTTGTCCTGACCCCGATGCAATATCGGAGGACCTTAACTATTTGCTAGGGAGATTTTCGTGAGGTTCTACAAACTAATTTGTCCACGACGAAAACTTAGAATTTGTGGAGAATTTAACCGTCTTAAACATTATTTGATTTTATTTATTTATGTTAGAAACAATACAGTTTAGAAGGTGTTATATAATACACGATGATACAATAAATTGAAGCTAAAATACTCATTCAATTAAAATACTTTGGTAGTCATAAAATTTGTTGTATTGGTCCGCTTTTGTGGGTGTACACTGACTTGGGTGTCACGATCGGATTGATTTCGAGCTTTGTCTCTTTGTATTCAGCTCCCTTTATCTCCATTATGTCTTTCAATTCTGTATCTGAGAGGTATTCCTTCGAAGAGGATTAGAGTTTTGAGATTGATTTCTTCTTCGTCTGATGAATTAGTTGTTCAGGGTTAATTTAGTGAAGTAAGGTTTTATAATAGGACTTTTGCCGTTGTTGGTCTTGTGGTATGGAATGGTCTTCCTTTTAGTGTTAGAAATATGGGTGGCGTATACGACTTAATGAATCACTTGATGATAACCATTTTTGGGAGGTCTTACTAAAATTTACGATGGTATATAGGAACACACCACACATATACTACACTACACCTAAAACTGAATGTGCTACTATCATACTCGATCGGAAAATATATAAAATTTTTTTTGTAGTTCATCTTCTCTTGGTAAATGTTCTGCGGTTTTCTTATCAAATATATTTTTTTAAACATATGCACATACGAAGAAATACATAATCTATTGGTTACATCAACAAGTTTTTTATCCTAACACTCAATTTATGTATATTTATTTTGTAGCATTTTTAATGTCAGTAACTGTGGATTCGAATCCTGGTAGAGTTCTCTTTAGAAGAGTCTGCTCTCTAAATGGCGTTTTATAAAGTGTATATTTAATTTTATTAAAAAAATATTTAATAAAATAAGAATAAAATAAAACCAAAATGGCAAAAATAAGCATTAAGTATATGAAAGGAACACGAGAAGACCTGAAAGTTAAGCATGGAATAAATCTGATAGACGCTGATAGACTTCACCAGTCATATCATAAACAAAAGAGTTGGTAGAAGAAAAAATAATAGCATTGAAAACAGTCACAATAGCTTATCAAAATAACACACACTATAACATACTCGTATATCAGAGCTACGCAAACATTTGTATTGTAGGACGACGCCAACTTTTTTTGAAGGACGACGTCACGATCTACCAGTGTACAGGAAAAAATACAAAATTATAATCAGACATAATAATTTTATATTTATTATGAAGAAAATACTATATTGTATAATTTTTTTTGAAATAATCATATTACGAAGGAAAAAGTTAAGGAACACAATAAATGTTTTTGTAAGTGAAAGTAATACTAATAAGATAGTTGTTTTCGTCCAGATTTGACATTTTTTCAAAGTTGGTATCGAACGACGAAAATAATCTTAAACGCTGAAAAAGTTGTTCACCACTTAAATAATTTCCTTATTATAATTTTAAAATGTTAATATCGGAAAATACGGATTTCGACAAATACTCGTATTATACAATATATAGAGCCAAACCAAAAACTACTAACCAAAACTTTTTTTTGCTATAGGTACATTGGTCAAAGTAGAGAACTAATTTTTATAAAATATAATCTTTGGATTTCAAATCATTTTGAACTTAGATTATTTCCAACTAACGATAATAATAATTGATTAAATTCATATGCAACTTCTGCCAATCGTCCAGATATCCAAAGCATTCTTGCTTCCATTCCACATAGTAGCAGAATCTCAACCGCTGCGGTAGTATGTAGCGTTCATTATTTTCAATTGAATTATTTCATTAATTCCAGCACGTCTGTTGACTTTCTATCGCCGGTCGTGTGTGTCGCTATCGCCAATAATATTTAGAGTATTCTCCCGATGCCCGGCGCTGGTGCATGCTCCCAACGAGTTAACGAAGAGGATTGAGAGAGAGTAGTGACTCGGCGCTGGCTATACCGGTGGGTACCTCAACAGTTCACGAGTTCTGAAGATGTTACCGCGGGTCAGCTTTGATTAAAGCGTCCGAGTTGGTGTTTCCATGCGGGATGTTTATCAATCAACTGTGGTAAATCCAAATGCTGCATCATTATATTTTGTAATTCAAAAAGTTATATTGGACGTGGCCTAGTTGTAAAATAAATTATTTAACTTCTACACGGGAGTTAGAGTTTAATTCTTGATGGTACTAAAAAAAAATTAAAGTCCCAGTGTGGTAAAAGTTCGGTAGGTGACAGCACTTGCACTTGTTGTTGCATCTTTGCATGCGGTAGTGTTACCAGTACGTGCAATGACGAACCGCGAGTTCCGTGCCCACTCCACTGATTATAAACCCGAAAGCTCAGTTACTGGGACAGAAGACGATGTTGCCTCCAGTTCACCATATTCATTATGTCCAATATTTTGATAGATACCATACTTGAAAGTATTTTGATTCCACGTTTACGAGTTATCTAATTATGAAAATGCTAAATAACTCAGTTGAGAAATAATATTTAAAGATACCTAACATATTTATAGCATTGGAAAGACCCTTCGATGAGCAATCCATTGATGTAAATAGCTCAAAACTGCCAAATTTCGAGTTATCTAGTTTTAGTATTGAGCCCACGATATATATGATAGACTATTAAAACCGTTGATATCTATAGACTATTAAGGCATTAACATTGTGAAGGCTTAAATACATTGTAATTTGTTTTATCACTTACTGTTTATTACACTTTTTGTAACGATATAACCCTACCGGTTTCACGGTGTTCACCTTATCATCAGGGGGCAGTAGGGTTATACCGTTACAAAAAGTGGAATAAACAGTAAGTGATAAAACAAATTACAATGTATTTAAGCCTTCACAATGTTAATGCCTTAACTAGAAATAATATGTCTAGTTCATATCATATCCTTATTCTTCCGAGGGCTTTACCGCAGTTCTATACCAATTATTATTTTTTATTTTTATTTTTATTTTTATTTTTATTTATATACACATCGATTACACGTAGAGAACGGAATACTCGATCTCTCCTCAGTACATGGACTTCGTGACGATCGTATGGTCAGCGCTGTGTAGTATACATTACGTTACGTGGCTCATTCCGACCGCACCGTCTGAGAATCGCGGCGTGCCACCCGAGCTAATGGCCCAGAGGTGAATCCCTGACTCCTTGACCGTGGTCATGGTTTTGATGGGAACAGACTAACAGGTTTCACAGCGTTCAGGTGTCACTTCGGAATCACGTACACCATCACTCGTGGTATTTGTAGAGGTACACGCGTGATCGGGAGCGATAAATTCGGCAATTTGTTATTTATTATTATATTTATATTTCTTTTTTATTAAATTGATTGATGGGTAAGATTGTAGCTTTGTTGTACGCCTGTTACAAATCATCTAAGATTTTTTATCTATCTTCGGCATTCTTGTATGTTTCCTTTTGAAGGAGCATATTTACACACTTTTTCCACTTTAAAGATTTATTTTTCTTAAAGGCTGCAGTCTTTATAATTTCTATAAGCTGTTTGACAAATTAAATTTGATATTTATAAAAAAGATAAAATGCTTTACAAATAGAATAGCATAGTTATGATGCGACCACTCAGAAAGAAGCAATGGTTGAAGATTTACAAGAGAATTTTATTCAAGTAGTAAAGCGGTTACCAAAACTTTTGGAAACCTTAGAATTATTTTTTTCTTCCTTTAGTTTTTTTGAAAATATATATACTCGAACCGAAAAGTATCGAAATAAATAACCATTCACTCCTTATCATATTTGAGCTGGCGAAGAATGTTGAGGAAGATGGCTAAACGACAATATCAGAAAACATTATAGTCTGGTCGACGAACTCTTAACAAGGCGAGGACTTAACGACGAACACTTAACCTATAGATTTAAAAAAAAATTTATTTACACATGACAAGAAATGTATAAAATATACAATTTGCGAAAAAACAACAGGTAATTTAATTTGAATACACAATTTTAATAAATTTGGGTTTGTTGCCTTTCATTTGTCGTGGCCTCAGTAAACTAGGCTTTTGCCTGTATCTCACTGAGGAAAAGATTAAACAGCGACAAGAAAAAGCGCTAAAACTCAATCGACAGTAAACTAAATAATTGTATAAAACCCAAATATATTCGTATCAGAAAGGTGTTCTCAATAACATACGCAAGAATGGATCTTCTAACCGCTATGCCTGGAAGGGCCTTAACTCTTTTGAACGGGACTGCTTCGGATATTGACATATTTCATATCACATTACCAAAAGCAAAAGAAAATTTACTTCTTAGATTGAGCACGCTAGGAAGCACTCATCAACGTATTTAAGTGACTGAATATATGTATATGTATGTTTGTGTGTGTATATGTATGCATATGTTATATGTATAATTTTTTTAAACTTTTATATTGGTTTTTATATTCTATATAATTTTTTTATTTAATTTTTTTTAAATAATTTTTTTAATGTTAACAATTTTTGTATTGGGCTAAGCCTGTATTGAGATAATAAATAAATATATAAAATAAAAATATCACATTTGCACTGCATGGAACTGAAAGCACGAAAGTTTTTTCAACCGTTTGTAAGAATGAATCGATGAAGAAAAAAATTAAGTTATGATTGTAGTAAACTAAAATTCTCAATATATTCTGGTAAATAAAGGGGTCGTTGATTGTAACGTTATCATCAATATTGACATTATAACAATCATCACGTTAAGTCCCTGTCGGGGAAAGCAGAAAAAATATATCTCTACTCTATTATATCCTGGCATACATTTTCGCTTCTACTACATTCATATACAGTGTCACGTATTCTCTAATATTTTGAAAGCTTTTATCTTTTTTAGTTCTTGGTAGTGCCATGTTCTTTATGATAATGATTTTATTTCAGCCATTATGCAGAATGGTAAAATGTATCATCACAAGCTATAATTTTACAAAAAAGATACCAAAATTAAAAAAGATAATCAAGTGAAAAATAAATTATTTAAAATAATTCCTGAAAAAAATATTGACCAGTGTACAGGTTCAAAAAATCACATTTGGAAATAAACCAAAAACATACATGCCATCTCCCTATCCGGGTAGACAGAAATATGAGAACGCCAGACTTTTCAATCGTGACACACATATTTCCCATATTCTAGATCCCCACGGTTTTTTGACATTATACATTTCCTCTTTTCAAAATAGTATACACTTAATACAACCTTACTTACATTTATCTTCATCTACCACGGCTTCCACTCTAATTTGCACTGTAATTTATTTTGTTTATCTTTCTTCATTTATTCGTTCCACATGCTCAAACCATCTCAGAGTGTTCTTCGTCATCTTGCCCAACACATCATCTTTACGTTCACACGTGCATACGTGTAAAAGTGGGAGATCAGGGTACTTATCGTTAGGGTCATCCGAATGATTAAGAAAGAAAATTTGTGATAACCATCTTGTTGGATATAGAGTATAGAAATTCACTATTTGTAGCTTGTCTTCTCTTCTATCATTCATGAAGTTCCTGATAACTAGCAAAAGTTCAACTCTATTTGGCTTAACTACTGCTGTTTGCTTAGAGATGTGCTGGACATGTATGTTTGTAAACGTGTAATGCAATACGTCATTATTATGTGCTTTCTTCTGCGTTCCGTCAGCTCATCAAAGAAAATATTGGTTAAGAATATAGTCAGGTACACGAGTTATATATACCAATACAGAGAAGCATGTGACTCCAGAATCTCGATGCTATAACTTTATTATTTAATATGCTATGGTACCATAAAATCCTCATTATTTGCTACCAAATCTTTATTACCTGCAGGACTGTTGAAACACCATACCTTAAAACGCTTTATAAGTATGATATATTTACGGCGCTCTGAGTAATTTCCCTTTTCCTATGAAGTCGGACATGTACGTCGCCGCTACTATTATTTTCACTCATATGTCACCGCCAGAGGAGTCCTTGTGGGTAGTTCAATGTTTGCTACTTAATAAAGTCGCGTTAATAATAAATATAGTCACGTTAATAATAAATAAAGTCACGTTAATAATAAATAAAGTCACGTTAATAATAAATAAAGTCGCGTTAATAATAAATAAAGTCGCGTTAATAATAAATAAAGTCGCATTAATAATAAATAAAGGAGATTTCAGACTTCTTATGTTGATTTCGCTTGATGGGAACTTATTTCGTTCTCCAGCGAAGATAGTGTTGGAATTGAACTGAACTGAACTTCGTGATTTGTCTGAGATGTCGTTTCTGACATTTTCGACTAGTTGTATATGTCATCAATAGTATACCCATGGTTCGCACATGTATATTAGAGATGGTATGGTTATAGTTAAGGAATACCATACAAATGAATGGATGGATGAATGAATGAAATATAATGATTTATACATTGATCTTAGTAAGTCTAGATCTTGATATTTATATGTATATAAGTAGATTCATATTAATGGACGACGTACGTGTGTAATGTAAAACAATGTTATGATGAATATAGGTACGCATGATTGATGTGTGTTGGCAAATGTGAACGCCTGAGGTAAGATGAGAGAGAGAGGGTTTAAACATCTCACATGGATTATGAGAGCTTTAAGTGGAGTCTAAAAGGGGTCAATATTGTTAAAATGACTTGAGAAACTTCTTTGTGATGAATTAACTTCATAAGAAAAATCTCAATTAAATGCGAAATTCCAAGGAAAATATTTTCAAAGTATATAACAAATGACCTCCATGTCCTAGTCGGTAAGACACATATCCTCCATCCCGAAGGTTGAGAGTTAGATTTTCGTTGGCAGTCTTTATTATTTAAAAACGGTTTCAGCCTGGATTTCCCTTCAGACCTCTTTAAGATAGTTCTGGTTGATTGACATGGCAAATATACATGTCATGCTGTACTGTATATAACGGAAGCATAATGTATAATAATACAATGTAAAACTCTTAAAATATATACCCAAACTAGACTAGGATGGTTACAGATAAAGAGGATTCAACATAAGATTAGAATTATGGTGTTCAAGACGATGAACTATCAGGATTCTCGTTATTTCCAGAATTGTTTGGTAAAAGTTGAGTTAGCAAACTCAAATATTTCGACAGAACGTTTTAGGTAGCAGGATATCTTCTAAAGAACAGTGTTTCGTCCTCTCAAAGATAAATGTCTAAATTGATAAAAATCTCAATAGACTTGAAAAGTCACTTGTCTTTTGTACATCTGTAAGTTAATAGATTGAACTAGGTAGGGAGCGCTCTTGAAGTGATCTTAATGATTGCAAAATAGCGTTATATCAAATTATCTTAGTAAAATAAGAACAAACAGTAAATATACTTATTAATTATAAAGAAAACAACATTTGCACAATCTAAGATTGATAAACTATTTAAAGAGACAGCATAATGAAGATGGTGCTTAATCTCTTCTTCTTGCCAGTGTCATGTCAGGTCCCCCCAACGTTGAATATCACTTGAGAGTAGACATCTTTGTCCCCAGCAGCCCGAAAAAGATCTCCACGCCCCTTATGCCAGTTCAATCACGTATATTGCAGAGCCAGGAGATTTGCCTCCTGCTAACACCTCTTCGGCCTTCTATTTTGCCTTGGATGATCAAGTGCAGTAATTTGTGCTTTGGTGTTTAATAAACGAATAAATTTGTAAACAATTGAAAAAAGTGTCAGTAAAAAGAACAGAAAGAATAATGTAGTAATACTTACGGGTGATATTATTGGATGGATGCATTTTAGAAGAAAACGTCGAAACTCTGTAAGGTAAATAAGGTGATAGGAGATCGAATGATAAAACTTTAGAAATCTGTATGGATCTGGATGTAGCCAAATCTTCGTTTACGCATAAAATAAATTAAAGGACGATTGTCGATTTAGTTTGTGTCGACTCCAAGTTAAAGCGTAAAGTAGTTAATTATCGAGTGTTATGAGGAGCGAAACTCGACTTCTTGTTCTCAGGAGCGAACTGCATTTTAGTAACTGTAATCAAACATTCCAGGAATGAGAATTTGCAATAATGTCGATTGTAATAATTTGCAACAATATGTGAAATGTAGAAAGAAAATATTTATCTATGAGTTGCATAGAATAACAAGGAATGAAAAGAAAAAACGAAGGTACTAGTTTTTTAAAATATGAAATATAGAAATTATAGATGTTGAAAGATTTAAACTGTTCTGAAATAAGCTAATAAAGTCGATTCACCTTAAATTCTTAGTCTTTCTTCCCTGGCTTTCTTTTACAATTTCTTCCATTCAAAATTACACTATAACTGTATTTAGTTAGTTTGTCGGTATTTCTTCATTTTACTAACAAGATCTTGCTTGTTCCATTAGTTCTTAGTTCACATTCACTCTTAATCGTTTAATTCCATATATTGTCATATATCGTCACCCTCATATTCTTCTCAGTTAATGCATTTCAAATTCACTATATTTTATTATATAACACGCGCATTTCAGTTAGTACTTGCTTATTATTGTCTGAACAAATTTTAGTATTACTCGTGCATTAAATCGTAATGAAAAATAGTCGAAGCGAACAGGACAGGGGCGGGGACAGGGCAAGTGGTAGGTGGATAGGCAACGCAGCGGCGCGCCACCTTCGCTAATAAACGGCAATGAGGTGCCGCGGCCCGTAGGATTATCATTGCGATGCGTTGCCGCAACAAATTAGTGGAGAAGCTCTCAAATTTGGGGACGTGTGATAAAATCTAATTTATTTATTTTACATATGATACATGTTTAACCCAATTATATCTAATTAAATAAATAATACGAAGTCGACGGGGCACTTAAACTTATACACTCTATTTAATTGAGGGAGTAAAACGTAGACGTGGAAAAGACTCAAAATTGTCAAATAAAAACTGTAGAAATTCGTGCATTTAGAAGAGTGCATGAAGTGGAATTGTATGATATAATATAGAATGAAGTGATTAGGGATGAATTTTAACTTAAAGCTGATGTATTGAGTAAGGTGAAGAAGAACGCTATATGGTGGTTTGGCACGTGGAACGAATGAATGAAGAAATAGTAACAAAGTTAATATAAAGTACAAATGTGAGTGGAAAGCGTCATAGAGTAACATCAAGGAAAGTATGGTAAGATCAGATTATTGTTGAAAGAAGGAAAGTAAGATGTTTTGATAACTGATCAGATATTTTGATAGCTTCTCTCTTAAATGTTTTTTGTGCCATCTATATATTTTTGAAGTGTATTTTAATACATTATGTACATACTATGTTGCTATCAATAAACCTATATTTATTTATGTAAGAAAAATCGTTAGGAACTGACAGGTGTTGCACCAAGTTTGAGACATACCAGAGACCACGACACACAGCATTGAATAAGCCATAAGTTTGAGACATACCAGAGACCACGACACACAGCATTGAGTAAGCCATAAGTTTGAGACATACCAGAGACCACGACACACAGCATTGAGTAAGCCATAAGTTTGAGACATACCAGAGACCACAACACACAGCATTGAGTAAGCCATAAGTTTGAGACATACCAGAGACCACGACACACAGCATTGAGTAAGCCATAAGTTTGAGACATACCAGAGACCACGACACACAGCATTGAATAAACCATAAGTTTGAGACATACCAGAGACCACGACACACGACACAGCATTGAGTAAGCCATAAGTTTGAGACATACCAGAGACCACGACACACAGCATTGAGTAAGCCATAAGTTTGAGACATACCAGAGACCACGACACACAGCATTGAGTAAGCCATAAAACATAATAATAATAAATTACAAGACTCACAAACCATTTGACAGATAAAGATTTTCATGAACAAAATTTAAAAATAATACAGTTTGAGTTTGTCACGTTAATTCAAACACTTAATTGTTTAATATAAAAATTGCAAGTTTATTGTCTTACGGAAATATTTTCCAATTAACCAATCAAGAGTTACATATATCAGTGGTAATTGTTAGGTGAAAAGTTACAACTTTAATTTCAAAAACGTAAAAAAAACTCGAAACTAAAGCTGTAAAAAAATTAAAAAAACGTTTTAATACTTTTTCTTAAACAAAATCCGATATAAAAATAATAAAAGGACAATTTATATAGCACCGTTTAAAAAGTAAACTTTTTTATAGGGACCTCTAATTCAGGATTTGAACCCATTCGTTAATTTTGATAAGATCTCTCAAAAAGGATTGTCCTAAAGTTGCACACACCACACATATCTCTAAGGCCTCGGCCGCACAGGTTAGAACCTCGCTTGGTGCTTAGAGCTACGCTGCGAGATAGGCGGCCGAAGGACCGCATACTATCCTAGCGAACCAAGGTACCGCATACTATCGCAATGGCCACACTGCACGCTTCGCCCCACGCTACATGATGATTAGTCACCTAGTGAGTCTCCTAGCGGACAGACGTGTTGGTTAATTTTATTGTGTCACCAAATGATTTTACAAGATGGCGGAAGTTTTAATAACAGCTGTGTATATGATAAAAGGGAGCCTTTGTGGAACCCATCGAGCAAATTATACAAAAATCTACCTTTAATAAAATCACTTTGGAATGAAGTTGCACAGGAAGTAAATAAAGATGGTAAGCTGTAATGAAATTGGTTAGTTTTGAGAGTGGCATCGTTTGTTGACTCAACCGCTACCAAATGTTAAATGAATTTGTGCGAAGCACTTTGGTGTTGCCAAGTATGAAGTTACCTAGTCTATTAGTCACGTAGCACCTAGCGAAGCACTTTGGTGTAGCCTTAGCCTAACACTAGGATGCAGACCATTCCACACCACAGGACCAGCAACGGCAAAAACTTTATCATAATACCCCACCCTATTTAGAATGATTTAGAAAAAAACTATTTATTAGATGAAAAAGAAATCAAACTCAAAGTTCTACTTCTCTCTGAAGAAAAATCCTTCAGACACTGATTTGAAATATATAATGGAAACGTCCCATTAAGGGGCTTGGATACAAAGAGACAAAGTCAGAAATCAATCCATTCGCGACACTTAAGCCAGTGTGGACTTTTCCAAACACGAACATTTCTGATTTTGACGGTGAGACTATAGAGTTTGAAAGGCTCTGCACCAGCGTGATCCTCCATAATATTCTGCGGTGAGGCTCTATCAGTATGTACTAATAGTATCGTGATGATAATACGAAACCGACCATCAGAGTGTTGCAACTCTCGCGGTTTAACGCCGTATTTGGAGAATTTTACGAAATGCACTATGTACAGATAACATATAAAAAGTTATTGTTCCGCCTTTTGTAACGCTCACGTTTACGTACCCGACTCACTTGTCAGCCTCATCTTCTTTATGTGCCACCTTTTCATTTCATTCTAATACTTTTACAGCAAACAATCAGGAAGTGGTTTGCGTTGTTTATTTTGAAATTTTAAATATATATTTTTTTCTTAACTTGATTTTTTCGATTGCAATATTCTCGTATTCACCATTTTTTGTTTTCGTATTCGCCAATCAAACAATTTTATTTTCTCATTAGAGATCTCGGACCTACGGAACCGTTAAAAATTATTCTTAAATCGTGTATTATTATGGTAGTTCTTATGGTAATATTTAATATTATTGTAAGTTTTTGCCGTCCTGAGTACGCTTAAAATGATGGTCAACATTTCAAAAGCGCTGCAGTCTCCATTCTCAAAGGGATGTCAAAAATATTACCAAATAATTAAATTCAACCCAACATTAAATTTATTTTGAAACTATTGAAAACTATTGAAACCGACTCTCTTCAAGGGATTTATAACTCGGGATAACCCACTATTATTGACAGATTGAAAATATTACAAAATAAAATATATTTTAATTGAGGAAATGTAAAGACAGGACGATAGTGTCTGCATCTATTATACTAGGTAGTTCCCCCTATATACGTATGCCCAAAAAACGTATTTAGTAAGAAAACTACAAAAAACGTGTCAAGGGAAAACGAATTACAAAGAAACAGATCTTCTAATATATGGTATATTAGTAACATGATATATTCGAATTTAGGCGTAGTTTAGAGCATGTGTGTTGTGTTCATATATTGTATAATCATAAATATTGATAAGACTTTCTAAAAAGTTGTCTTCATGTGCTTCTTAAAGCTGTTTACGCCATCCATATCCCTAATTTTAGAGGCAGACCGTTTCACGCCACAGGACTAGCAATGCCAAACGCAATATCATAAAAACCGAACCCTACGATTCGGAAAAACCAATATATCCGCACTGGTTATAAAATAATGCTGAAGAGCGTGGCTGGAAGACTAAATTGTCTTTGATCCTATTAATCGTACATTTCAGTTTAAAATCGCTGAGGGAGACACAAAACTAAAAGTTTGTCATCACACATATTGGTATACTACAGCAAGTAAATACATGTAATAATAACCTCGGCGAAGAACTCTCAAGCAGACATAGCCTTTTTTTTTTAATTGGGTACTATCAGATATCGAAACTGAAACCTAGGGTGGTAGACAAACATCTTCTCAACAAGATCAAAGAGTTAGTACCCAAAAAACGATTACATAATATATATTATGACTGCATTGATGAACTACTAAACCAACTGTTTTACTACAACCTAATTTGAATAATTTCATAAAAAATGTGGTTTGATTTTCTTGAACTCTCTTTTTTCATAATAATAATTTTCCAAATCTATCTCGAATACTCTGAGTTTCGCCTGAAGGGAAAAAAATAATTTAGATAATTCTGATTTGTAATAACAGACGTCGCACAATTTTAACTTTTGTAAACACAATTATGCGCGTGTTGTAATAATTAAATTATTTTATTTTATCCATGTCTTGATACAGTGTTGAATAAATAACAGTTGCGATTGAAGATTTTAGAGTTTTGACATTCAGCTGTCAGTTAATGTGTCGGACGTTATTGTTGTGTTGACAACAAAAACAGTTCAGAAATGTTTAAAAAAAACTCTGGAATCGTGTATGGTACGGTTTAACTGTCTTCTAATTGAATGATAACGATATAAACTACCATGCTGCGAGTATAACTAGAATGAAATAAAACCAGTACATAAAAGCATACCAACATATTTTACCGTCTTAGTTAAACATCCATCCATACATAAAGTCCAACACCGATGTTTTGAGAATACCATCAACTTCACATAGGCATATACGCCTCCTGTATAGCGCAGGCACAAATCAAGCGGGTCACATGAACAAGATAGCTGCATACAAATCGGGCCGAACGGAACAGTTTCGTGATCTGTCAGACATGAGGCCATGATGCTACCGAGCCGCGCTCCGATCTGGGCCCTCGCCCGCACGTTCCTCTGTTCTCCTATGTTACTCCTCTAGATAGCCTCTGCCTCTGATGTACCTGGCTCTTCCTCATTTCCTAGTTCTCATTACAGGGTATGTTTGCTACCGAGCCGTCGTTACTCTCTATCGGTGACCAATACTTGAAGATTTGTGATCAGTTGTTAACAACATTTGGCTTCCGAGTTTGATTCACGATGATACACGAAAAAAACAATTTAAAAAAAGATCCCAGTCTTGTAAAAGAGTTCGACTGGTAATAATAATGTTACGCGCCAAATACGTGAACGAGTACATATTGTTGTTTCTTCACGTGTGGTAATTTTACCTATATGTCCAATGATGGACCTAGAGCTCTGTGCTTACTCTGGTTATTAGCTCGAAAGATCAATTACTGTGTCCGACAATAATATTGTCATCAATTTGGACATCTTTAAGAGTAAAAAATGTTTGATTTTAAAAATGAATTACGTTTTTTATTTGTGGATTTCCATCCATAGTCGGACGCCGTGGTCTCAATGATTATATGTATGATATAACAAATATTGTTATTTTCGAAAAAAAATATAAATATTGATACAGGTCATGCTTTCTCGACTGACTCGGCAAAACAACTTATAATATAAGAAAACTGTAGGATATGGTGAAAGAACACTTGCAAAGCCTAGTTTCCAAAAAATGTGTGGATTTAACAATAACATGAGACACTTTGACGTGTGAGAATAAGTGTTCAGTTAAGAAAAACATTTAAAAAATTATTCGATTCGATATAACCAGATTATGTATGATATACTCGTACTTTAATATTAATATGGATTTGGGACATTATATTTGGATTTTATTTCATTTTGTGCATGAATTTTGTTATTTTTTTTTAAAGTTTGTGTAAAAATTGTTTTATTTTATTTACGATACGTAAGAGCCATAACCGAAAAACTGCAATGTAGTTTGACAAGTTATTTGTTACAAAACCTGTATAAAATGTATATCAATCAATAAACCATTAAATGTTACGCTAGGCAAGCGGACACCCGAGGTTCGATTCCTTGTGGATTATTATAGCCTTTGCCTGACGTAAGATTAAACATGCTGATTGCATGAATCTTAGATATCATTGCCATTGTAACTTTGGGTTTAATTCTTCAATTATGTATACTCACTAACACCTCCATTAACTAACGCCTCCATTCTCAAAGAACTGAGAATCACCGACAGATTGTCGACAATATTATCTCGACGAGTCCTTCAAATTCTTTTGGCACATTGGCTCGTGGCCAAGGAGACAGTTTGGAGAGGTTTGTGGTTTGTTACCTACCCTTAACAATTGCCCTTCAAACCGCGGAGTGCAAATATGAATGAAGAGGAGTCGCTAGAGTCTATCGTGGGAGTCACGATACTCAGTCATGAGCTACACGACATAATGATGATACTCGCTAAAGTACAACAGCTTTCTTATAATAAACCAATACACGCAAAGGCGTCTTCCTTCCAAAGAATGGCTTACTCATTTACAAAATCATATTCGATCACGAGGAATAGCCTATCGTCTCGTATCGTTTCTTCCTAACCCATGACTTACTCGTTTATTTATGATGATTTTTTATTTTCCATATTACATTTTTTAGACAATCATTTTACTAATACAATGGTTGTAAGCTCTCGATAGTTGTTCGGGCAAGCATCTGTGCAGCTATTTCGGACAGCTATAAATAAAATCTTGATAACTAACTTTCGGTAGTTAGACAAGGCACTGCAAGAAATATAACTAAAAAAAAAACAATATTATCAGAATTGAATATAAAAGAACTTATATTGTGTTAAGTTGAAAATTTTGCGAAACTTTTGGTTCATCGGGAGTTCAACCCCGATACAGAGATTCGTTGTGTAAGGAAAATAGATGAAACTCAGGACCGTGGCTGATCTCTAATACATTAGGTAGATGTGGTTAAAATGATAACATGCCATTCACAGTAAATTCAATCGAAGGGCACTGAGGACCGCATAAAATGGAGACGTGCAATTAGAACAGTGCTTAAACGAAACGATCATAATTCGTAGCCATGATCATTTAGCCAAAAGAGTCACGATATGTCATCTTATGTCACGTTATGCTTAAATTTATATAATACATATAAATGATTATGTGAAGTATATTTATCAATGGGTCCGGGACTTAATTTTCAAGTATTTATTCATTTGAATTTATTTTTTACTGGCGCTTGATAGCTAACCTTTAAAATAATCTCACAACGCTAGCATAATAGCAAGTGTCACGAAAAAGGGTTATATTTTTATGGCTATTAGCAACATTTCAGTTTTTTATTATTATTATTATTACACATGACAAGAAATATACACAATTTGCGAAAAAACAACAGGTAATTTGATTTGGACATACAATTTTAATGGATCTGGGTTTGTTGCCTTTCATTTGTCGTATCCCCAGTAAACTAGGCTTTTGCCTGTATCTCACTGAGGATATTTAGCATGAGAAAAATAAATCTATACTTCTTTCCGATTTTTGATTACACAAAAACAAAACCCCGTTGCACGCTCTCATCAACCTGACAAACAGTGACACTCAACTACAACTGGAAACATCTTGCGAAATTCAACTCCTCACACATCATCACTCCAGAAAGACCAAAAATATTCATCCCACAATATACCGCACACAATCATAAGAATAAAAATTTAAATTAAAACAAAAAATACACAGAAACACAAATACAAAAACATCCAAAATTAAAACAACAAGAAGAAACCCACACTTACGAGCTCACACAAATCTTTTCCACTCGTCATTCATCCTGAAAGCCCAAGTACTCAAAATCCTGTCGCAATAACAACCACGCTCCGATCGACTGTCTAAATGGTTTTCCTACCTTTACCTTTACTGAAGTCTGATCTGTTTGATCCGTTTGATCTGATCTGTTTGATCCCACAATAACTCTTAAACGTAAATTAAGTTCCTTGCCATCGTAATCTACACTACAAGCTCGATTTTTTTTTGGTCATAACAAACAATACGTGAAAAATACTCAACACTGAAGTTAATAAATTAATGTTACAATGCGAAAACATTCGTTGATTAGTAAATGTTTTGTATCAATAAATTATGAAATTCAAGTTCTTGTATACACGTATGTGACTAGTAGTTGGATGTAGATATTTTAATCTGTTATTAATAGTGAGTCAATGTATCGAGGTAAAGCGCATTCGAGAAGGTCTGCTCTCTAAATGGCGCTATATAAATTTTCATTTTATTATTAAAATGTTTTTTTACAAAAACGGCACATCAAGTGTAGAAACATTGAAATAACTTACGGACACGAATGTAAAAAAAAAAAAACAATTGCGAATCCAGAAAACCTATAATTCAACGCCACTAGATTGGATTAAAAAATTGAAACTAAGATGTACACATGTGAGTCTTAATGGAGGTTCTATTATTACGATTTTCATCACACTACCACAAAATATAATAATATCTGCGGATTAAAATCTGACAGACTATAATTAATAGTAAAAATAACTTATTTAAAATATCTATGACCAAATGTAGTCGATCGCTCAGTGCGCCAAACCTAAATCCACGACTTCAAGTAAGAAGAAGTAAAGATACATCAGCTGCCCCGTTCCTCGGTGTCAGAGGCTCTCCCGGCCGCCCGGCGCCCCCCGTTCCCATGGCGGGGTGGGGCGTGACCTCTGACCCGCCCTAGCTCCCGGGCCGCGGTGGGCGATGTGACAACGTCCCTGCTCATGTCAATCCTATGCTGCCCACATTTGCACTATCATTGTTGGATCTATGCTGTCGCTTTTTGTTTGCTTGGTCTTTAAAATCTCTTATATACCACTTTCAAATGTTTTCTAAGAAGTATTTTTTATCCACTTTGCACGGATTTCTACTGTTACACAAAGGTGTTCTGCTTCTAGAGTTAGCTTATTCGTTAGGAACAATATCAGCCAGGGTTCTTCTCATACTACTAGGCGGTGCCGAGAATATATCCACAGTGCCATTCAGTTGGTTCAATATCTTACTAATATTATTGTGAAAAGCATATACTATATTATCTCTATTATTCATTTTTTTCTAAATCGCTTTAATCGATTTTATGCTAACCTCACAAGTAAATCTCACAAATAACACTGTTTTTGTATTTACATATAATAAAGATTATGTTTTCATATTTGTATGGTACCGCTCAATATATTCGAATTGATTATGCTGGTATTTGGAAAAGCGTGACAATAATATTATCTTCAGCCCCAATAATCGAGCCTTTGGGTGAAAAATATAATTAGTAGTAATTCACAGTTTATCATTATTAAGTGATGGAAATAGTAGCCCAAGTAAACACCTTTTTTGTAAGTTTTTGTATTTACATATAATAAAGATTATGTTTTCATATTTGTATGGTATCGCTCAACATATTCCAATTGATTATGCTGGTATGTGGAAAAGCGTGACAATAATATTATCTTCATCCCTAGTAATCGAGCCTTTGGGTACAAAATATAATTAGTATTAATTCATAGTTAACCATTGTTAAGTGTTAGAAGTACAAGCGCAAGTAAACACCTTTTTTGTAAATTTTGGGGTAGGCAGAGAGGACAGAGTGCCAGTATTTTCCATCTTGACACACATCCTTCGTCTTTGCTACATCCATTCACCTTCTCATTCAACTCCTACGATTCTTCTGACTTTTTACATTTCCTTCTTTCTAAATGTCCTTCACTATATCCAAACCTATTTTTCTTAGTCTCCCTCTACCACGCCTTTCACTCACATTTGCACTGTATATTTGTTTTAGTATGTTTCATCATTCATTCATTCGTTCCACATGTCCAAATAATCAAAGAGTGCTCTTCTTCGTCTTATTCAACACATCAGCTTTAAGTTAAAATTAATTCCTAATAACTTCATTATGTATTCTAGCATACATTATCATCCCATGTATTCCACTCAGTGCACGCATTTCTTAAGGTATTTCCAGTATTTTATCCACGTCCTCGTTAGACTCCCATACATCAAAGTTGGTAGAATACTGTTGTAGAACTATCATATTACCAGTTTTTATAGCAATTCGGTAATATGGTCACCCCTCTATGATGTTCGTATTGATAAAATTAAACGCTAACAACGTAGGTTTTCACGATTTATAAACATCAAACCGCAGATCCCAATAACTAAGTTGGACTATGACATGTTGTTGAAAGTGATGAGGTTTACACGATTTATAAACATCAAACTGCAGATCCCAATAACTAAGCTGGACTATGACATGTTGTTGAAAGTGATGAGGTTTACACGATTTATAAACATCAAACTGCAGATCCCAATAACTAAGTTGTACTATGACATGTTGTTGAAAGTGATGAGGTTTACACGATTTATAAACATCAAACTGCAGATCCCAATAACTAAGTTGTACTATGACATGTTGTTGAAAGTGATGAGGTTTACACGATTTATAAACATCAAACTGTAGATCCCAATAACTAAGTTGGACTATGACATGTTGTTGAAAGTGATGAGGTTTACACGATTTGTAAACATCAAACTGTAGATCCCAATAACTAAGTTGGACTATGACATGTTGTTGAAAGTGATGAGGTTTATACGATTTATAAACATCAAACTGTAGATCCCAATAACTAAGTTGGACTATGACATGTTGTTGAAAGTGATGAGGTTTACAACTTGGTCAGATAGAAGGAAGATGTTTGACCTCAAAACATTGTTTAAGATTGTCAGCTCGTATTTCAAAAGTCTGGTAGTAACTCAGCTTATCATGCTACTACACGTTCTTCATAGGCCCACTCGGAAAAATGTTTTGTTCCATAGTAAATTTGTTACAACTAATTAATTGTAAGACTCTTGCATTACAAGACTGCACAGATTGGATAGTCAATATGGGCATTGTTTGGATTTTCACATGGTTTTGGCTATCTTACAGAAGTAAAGTGAAAAAGTTGTTCTTGCCTGGATGAATTGATTGAATTTGTTTTGTTATGTTCTTCGAATTTTACTGTTTTTCATATAGCATAACATTGCTTACATGTCAATGTTAAATTCTATATGTCACTGTTTTTAAATTTTTGTACAAAAAACCAGAAAAATCAATTAAAAAAAATGGGTTTATCGGAAATCGAACCTGAGACCTTCGAGCTGGATGTTTGTCGTCCTACTAACTAGGCCACGGTGGTCGTCTAAAGAATGAGTAAATAAAAATCAACATTGTTAAGAATGTGGCACTTTTATCAAAATATTTTCTAGTACATATACAAGTGACAGAAAACATCTGAACCATAATAATTGTATGATATATTGCTCCAATGGTTTATAGCCTATCAGACTATCACGAAGTTTTGTATGCTCCGTGGTATCTCCATTATTATTTACGAAATAGATTTACGAATTACACGGACGTGAAACGGGTCAGAGATTGTGAGAAAGGCGAATCGCCACATATACAATATATATTAAAGCGGATAAGACTATCAGTGCTCTAGATCCACTATCATACCTTCATAGATATAAATACACACATAGCCTACTTAATTAGGTATTTTGAAACTAAATCATTAAATTTTTTCAGTCTTACCCCTTTAGGAAATTAACGCTGAAAATTTAATCCTAAAGATGTGGGATTTTCAATGTTTTTTATGAAAAGTGTTATCATTAAAAAAAATCTTTTGATGTTCATATACTGGAAAAACAAATATATGAACATCCAAAGCAAGGTGAGGATATACAAGACCTGTGTCCGCCCCATAATGGCATACATCATAGAGTCCAGAGCTGACACTGTCAGAACCAAAAATCTCCTTCGAACCAGCGAAATGAAGGTACTCAGGAGTATCGCTGGCAAAACCCTTCGTGATAGAGTACGAAACACAGAAATCCGAAGGACGTGCGAAGTTGAAGATATTGTCAGATGGGGACGACAGAGAAGAAGGTTCTGGAACAAACACGTATCCAAAATGGCGGAACCAAGAGCCGTAAGAATGGGCAGGGACAGTATCCCCCAAGCAAGCAGACCTCCAGGACGACCTCCCAAAAGGTGGAAAGACAGCTGGCAGTCGACGTCACAAGAGGCAAACAATGATGCAGGAGCATAACAGGCCAACAGGCCTAAAATAAGAAGAATAAGTTATCATTCAACCTCAATTGATTGATAGGATATCCCTCGTGATCAAGTATGATTGACAGGTTTTCTGTGAATGGGCGAAACCTGTATGTGAATTGATGAGTATGCATTATGTTACACTTAGCACTTGCTTAAGTGAAACATAATGCACACAAATGTATGTGTCCAGACTATACTTATGTTACATAGTCTTAACAAATCGAACCCAAATTTCTGATAGCAAGAAGATTAAACTCTCTAGACGATCTACAGGTGCAGCTTGTTGTTAAGCTGAATTTTACAATGCACTGTTTTTTGTGTTGCTTAGTATTGTTTTTAAGAATTTAAAATAAAAAACATAAATTGATATTTAAAATGATCTAAGAGTAAAACCAACTCGAAAGTTATCACGACTTATAGTATAACCTCAAAAGTTTTGTTGCAAAAAAGCGTATTCAGATGTGGGGAAGTTCCTAGTCTTATTGACGCAGTCATCATTTTCACATTCTTACACTTTTTTTGTTTTATTTTTAATTTGTTAATTGGCTCGTTACCCTAGTCAGAGTGCGCTTGAAGAGAATCTGCTCTCTAAACAGCGCTATATCATTAGTCCTTTTATTTTGAATATAAGGTATTTTCAACTTTTATTAATTTTACCTCTTAGTTTATAGCAATCATTGATAGAACATTTCATGTCCTGCCATAAATTGGCATAACACATATTTTCTCTGTACATAACATATATATGTACTTATATTTCCCAGTATTTTTTCAAGTTATTTAACTCTTATTCTACGTAAATGTATCCCGTTTGAAAACTGTTTTTTTATAGTCTTTGATTAAATTAAAGCATTACGTCGAGTGCATGGATATACAAAGTTTGACAGAATAAGGAATGAGGAAAGAATTTTGATTGAAAGAACATGCAGTGATTAAGATGAAGTAAAAAGTATTGAGATGGATCGATCTCATTTGAAAAAATGAATGATAAAATTATTACAAATATTTCATTCAACAATGTATGGAGATATAAAGTCTGACAGAATAAACAATGAATAGAGAATGCTGATTAAAAGAAGATACAGTGCTTAAGATGAAGTAAAGAGTGTTGAGATGGATAAATATTCTTTGAAAGAATGTAACATATGTTAAAATTATTACAAAAATAATCTATATAAGTGGTATAGAGGGAAAGAAAAGTTTAGAAATACCTATAAAAACGTGGTAAGATCAAATTTGGAAAGAATGGTATTGTACCTGTCAACATATTGGTATATTTATTTAATTTTAAAACTAATAATTTTAACCTTATTTAATCCAGTTAACTTACGTCTATCATTTAATCCAGTTAACTTACGTCTATCATTTTACATCCGAGAACTAACATTTATATTTTATTTCACTTTGACAAAAGTAAAATATATCCTTAAAATGTAAAAACAAATTGAAAAGTAAAGGCCGGATACTCTTGGCTTCTTTAATATTTATTGACATAATGTCAAAAAAAAATTATCTAGCGTTTGTTGAATTTTCGAAAGCCAAAAGCCATTTCTACTTCTCGTGGAGTAATTATAGACCTCTTTACAATGGATCAACACTTTTTTTATATATACTTTGACAAAAAAGTATTATGTACATTAAAAATTTAGAATGAGACATTGAAAGTGATAGATTTAGTGTACACATATCTAATTTGTAAATTTTTATTCTGCAAAATTTAAAGTTTCCTCAATTGAGTTGCATTCTCAGATAAAAAAAACAGTCGAACAATAATTGTTATGTAGTGTATACCAATTCCATTGAAATCTAACTAAATATTTTTCTTATTTCTACTCAGAAATCCTACGTTTTTGCCATTTTTAGTCATAAATTAACTGTGTTTTGTATATGTTATCTATATTATGCATACACAAAATACAAACTAGGCATGCATTGAAAATTTCATATCCCTTAGAACAGTCATCATATAAAATTTATATGCACATGCCAGAAGAAGAAACAATAGATTTTTTTAAACCATAATATGAACAGATTCGTTTCTGCCAATAACTCATCCATTGATATTTAGGACTTAAGGTTTATGAAAAGGAATTCTGTGCAGAACATCACCGAGTTGAATCCCGTGTAGTGGTACTCCTCTTAGATGAGATCAACATTTTTTCCATAAGTTTATGAGAATATTATAGATGACCTCCGTACCTAAGTTGGATAAAACCTGTCTTAGAACTCAAGGATTGCGAGGTCGATTCCCGTTAGTACCCAATTTTTATTAAACAAAAAAGAGTTTCTATCTGGTTTTTATTTCAGGCTTTTTCAAGAACATACGAGTATTTTCGTCGTATATACTCGTAGTATAACATGACAGTTGTATTGTCACGTGGATTTTTTTTCAAAAATATATAGTAAAAGACTTGTACATTTTTCGAATGCTTTCAAGAATGAAATTTGAAATTCCCAGGGGACAACCAAACGTTTACTAACTGGGTCAGTTAGTTTTATTGAATTATAAATAAATTAAGGAGTTGTGTATCTGCTTATATTTTCCGTATTTCTCTCACAAGGAAATAACGTGATGATGTATAAACATTTGTAAGTGCCGTTAATAACCGCAATACAAAATACCTTTATGTCTCAACTCTCTTTCATTACGAATGAAGTATGTTCTTATAATCTGACGCATTGAGTACCTCATCCACTCGATGGCAGAGTCGATAGATAAGATACAATAAAGCAAAGGGACTATCGATACCTCCCCATAACGAAGACATATTATAGTATCGCAAGTGCATGTCTATATGAAATATCGTAAGTAACGAGGCTATATATTTATGATTGCTGCAATTGAAATCGCCATGTGCTGCGTGCAATCAATTAAATAATTGTTGAAAAGCTAAGACAGATTGTGTTGCTATAATGCAAATAAGGTATGCGGGAGCCTTTTGTTTTGAGGAACTGCATATCATTTTTAAGTCTAAATAAAAATACAGTATTCTCTATAGAATTGTATATAATAGAAACATGGACGATGAGAAAAAAGGCTGTATTGCTATCAAAGAACCTATATTTATTTGAGTTAATCTGAGGTGGTATTTGTTGATTTACTTTAATATTTTTTCTGCCGTTTATTAATTTTCTGTTTTTTTTTTCTTAATCTACGTGTACAAGGGTGTTGGCTGAAAAATATTTGATGTCTTCACAGCTGGGCTCGCTTTTTATTGGTGGAGTGTATCTCGGCCGAGGGATGTTATGAGAAGCGTCCGGAGCTTTTTATAGCTTCTCTCTTGAGTGTATTTTCTGCAGTTTATCTCGAGATATATATACGATTTCAAAATATATTTATATATGTACATACTATTTTGCTATCAATAAACCTATATTTATTTAAGGAAAGAGACATCATGAATGCCTTCGATACATGGTGTTTATTTATTTAATTTATTTACTTAATATATAGTTTAAAAATAAGGTCGCTGGTTTGAACCCCGCGCTGTGTTACTTCCTTCGAATGCCTCAAACATTTTTACCGCCTAGTATTTGGAGGTATAAGGATATCTTTTACTTCGGTCATATTCATTTTTTCTAAAGAGAAAAAACACAACATGCCGGCGTGCTCCGATCATCTCACTTCGGTGTTCCATCGAATCCACTACATTGGTATGGTTGGTGAGTTTGCTGGTGTGCAACGGATCACTCATAAAAATAAAAAACCAGCTTCGCTTTCCAAATGAATTGACGATGCTGGACCTCAATTACGAGATCCAGCAACGACAAGCTTACATATAAAGATAAATCCAATTAGATACAAAACTTATAAAGGAATATATACCGTAATAATAAATAATTATTAAGTCGAAACTACTTACTCCCATTGCCAGATCTGAGACTTTTTTAAAAGGGACAAACAGTAAAACAACGGAGAAGCACTTGGCATGTTAGTTCTATATATCTCAAGTCTAAATAAATCAATATTTCTGAACTTCGAATAGTTCTCAGAAACATAAAATTATATATTTTCCAACATAGTTGGATTAAGTGTTGCTCTAGTCAGAAACTTAAATATATTAGAAGAACCCCTTATATCGCTCTTCACACTGAATAGGAAATATTCCATCAACCCTTGAATGAATCTTGTAGGATAGATTCAAGTGTAAAAACGAGAAAAATAAGTAGACCTATATCAATTATTTTTTGAAGACGGATACCCCACCCCGTTCACCATTTTTTGAAGACGGATGCCCCGTTTACCATAGACCGCAAGGCGTATAGACTTCTCTATCATCCAAGAATTGTAAATTACCGAAAGACTTTCGACACAATAAAATCATCCTAACATAATTTTGGCCATGTGGCCAAAAAGTATAGTGAAAGTCTGGAGAAATTGGTGATCACGGGGATAGTTGACTGGAAAGAGAGCAAGAGGAAAGTGTCCTATTAGATGGACAGATAAAATAAAATAATTAGCATGATCCTCTCTGAACGCTGCATCCAGCACAACTGAGAGGAATGGAAACAGGTAGGGCACGACGACTATGACGCTTAGCATTGAACATACAATGAAGAAGAAGTTTTTTATTAAGATTCAATATTTTTTCGAGTTAAAAAATCTATTGAATAATACGTCTATTGAAAATACAGAAAAAAGTCAAATAAATACTGTCTAAATGCATGCATTGAGAGGATTACATGAAGTGACAATGTATGATAGGAAGAAGTGAATAAGGATAAGTGGTAATGTAAGGCTAATGTATTGAGTAAGATGAAGAAAAACACTGCTATAGAAAATAAAGTCAATGAGGCACCAAAACATATATTCTCAAACCATAATCAGCTATAGGTACAATATTTTAGTACCAACTTTCATACATGAAAGTGCAACGTAAACTTGGAAAATAACTAAAAGGATAAGTGATATAGAAATGCGTTAACGGACAAGAATACAATGTGTGGTAGAATACGGAATTAAATTATTAGGAATGAAAGTGAACTTAAAGCCGATGTGCTGAGTAAAACGAAAAAAAGCACATGAGAGGGTTTAGAATTGTAGAATGAATGAATACTAAATGTTTAACAAAATGATAAACAGTGCAAATGTGGAAGGCATGGCAGAGGAACACCAATGAAAGTACTGTCGGATCGACTAATATTTTGTACAATGAATGAATACTAAAAGATTAACTAAATGATATACAGTGCGAATGTGGAAGGCATGGCATAGCAACACCAATGAAAGTACTGTCGGATCAACTGATATTTTGTAGAATGAATGAATACTAAAAGATGAAATAAATTATATACAGTGCAAATGTGGAAGGCATGACAGAGGAACACCAATGAAAGTACTGTCGGATCAACTGATATTTTGTAGAATGAATGAATACTAAAAGATGAAATAAATTATATACAGTGCAAATGTGGAAGGCATGGCAGAGGAACACCAATGAAAGTACTGTCGGATCAACTGATATTTTGAAGGAAATAAATGTAAAAGTCAGAAAAATAATACGTGCTGTATTAGAAAGTGTGTGAATATAGAGGATGGGAAAGATGTGTGTGACGATATTAAAGTCTAACGCTCTATACTGCCATCCTATCCCGATATGGAAACGGTGGTATAATAGGCTTCAAAGATTACATTCCCTCTCGTTTTGAAAAAGAGTTAATATTTTTTGGTAATATATTGCACGAGTATTAAATGGTCGTTGTACACAGTATAAGCTGGCGGGTTTATTTCATTGAGACGATCTTTTTCAACCAATCAGCAATTTTTAACAACCTCTAGTTAAAACCAGGCAACACACTTTTTTTAAATCTGGAGACTAATGAGAATCGAGCTTTCAATCCCGGATTGGAAAACAGCCATCTTACAAACTAGACTACTGAGGTCGTCAGGATGTTCAAATATTTATCAATTCAGGATATCAAAGTATAATGTAATACGGACGTTCTGCTCGCTTGAAATTGACCACAATCAAATAATTAAATAAATCTTACTACTCTCTGAAGATACTTATTAATAAATTAAAAATACAATTAGAAGTTTAAGTTACAACAATACATGATCTAATCACGATGACTGCAGGATCAAATGTGGTAGATGATTATTTAGCAGCATTGCAGTGTATCTGGCAGAACGCAACATCTGATTGAATTCTTATTGCCAGCATTAACCTGGAGCATATTGATTTTCACATCACTTTCACGCTCATTGGATGATGGTACAGATTTAACTCTCATATTCGCTCCGTGCAGCCATCACCCAGAGCGGGATCCATCCATTAGCTTATGGATCTAGCCGCATCGTAATTATGGCCGACTCAAGAGTTCCGACACATTTTGCCTAGCTTGCAACAGCACAGCCTATATTCGTTTTAAAAAATGTACAATATTTGCATTTCACTCGGTCTACCTCTTTGACGCACTTCTGACTTCTTTACTTGCTCAGTTATTCTTTCGTCATTTATTATCTCCACGTATCCATACTAACTTTATTGCATTTTCTTTATCTCTCTTAAAACCTCACTTTATTCAAGCATTTATTCACTTGGGCTTTCAGGATGAATGACGTGTGGAAAAGATTTGTGTGGGCTCGTGAGTGTGGGTTTCTTGTTGTTGTTTTAAATTTTGTTGTTTTTGTGTTTCTGTATGTTTTTTATTTTTATTCTTATGATTGTGTGCGGTATATTGTGGGATGAATATTTTTAGTCTTTCTGGAGTGATGATGTGTGAGGAGTTTAATTTCGCATGATGTTTCCAGTTGTAATTGAGTGTCACTGTTTGTCAGGTTGATGAGAACGTGCAACGGGGTTTTGTTTTTGCGTAATCAAAAATCGGAAAGAAGTATCGATTTATTTTTTCATGCTAAATATCCTCAGTGAGATACAGGCAAAAGCCTAGTTTACTGGGGATACGACAAATGAAAGGCAACAAACCCAGATCCACTAAAATTGTATGTCCAAATTAAATTACCTGTAGTTTTTTCACAAATTATGTATATTTCTTGTCATGTGTAATAAAAAATAAAATAAAATTCATTTCAGATTCTTTATTCTGCCTTCTTTCATACATTATTATATCACAAAAATTTTAATATACAAAGTAAAACGGTACTTAAGTATTCAAACATTCGTATCCCTAACCATCATATCAGTTAAAAGAAGATAGTTTTGAAAACTTGTATATCTAAAATAATAAATAAAAATGTACAAAAAAATATCGTACGATTTTTAACTGAAAATATTCAAGACATCTTTTCTCCTACTGATCGGCAATTATTTTTTAGCAATAATAACATATAAGATCATTTATTTTTGTGTGATGGTATGTATTATTGATTTGAGATTTCCTACGTGTTCCAGTTGGTAAGACATTTGTCTTCTCTAGAAGATTGCGGTTTTTAACGGATTTTTTTAAATGAAAGGGTTCTAGTCTGATTTTATTAAATACCTCTTGAACATACAAGACGCCTGTCCCTTAACCCGGAGGTTACAGGTTTAATTCCAGCTAGAACCAAAAAAAAAGATTCCAATCTGATTTTTACTTAAGGCCTCTTTAACATCTTTCTGGTTGGTTGGAAGAGATTGTCACATGGTAATAAGCCCACAAGGCACTATATACAACGAAAGTGTAATACAATATAACGTATTTGTGGTGGATTAGAAAATATTGCCTCTTTAACATTTACAAGTCCTCTTTGACACATTTGTGGTTAGCTACTGTAGGTTGTACTGTATACAATTCATTAATACATTTTTTTTATTGTATAAAAACATGGTTTATGAAAAAAATAATACAAACAACAAAATGAAAACATGTCATTTAAAGTGCACACTCAATTTATATAGATCTGGGCTTGTCTTTTATTTGTCATGTACCCTGTAAATTAGGCTTTTGTCTGTATTTTATTGCTTAAATAAATACGACAGCACTAAACCGTACGGTTATAAAGGATCTGAAGTGTAATAAAATATTTCAGAAAAGTCGAACTATTTGTATTTTAAGAGACTCGCTTGAAATTTACGATAATTAGAGAATTATATTCATAATATGAAAGTTTCAAAAATCCGTACAATTTTTCTTTCCGAATATAATTTCTACTGAGATTATTTTTGAAACAATCGAAATACAGTTTCCGATTTTTGCGTTCGGTAATGCAGTTGAACCTTGTTTCAAGACTGCATCTTTCCTTACCATAATTACAGTCGCCTGAAGATTTCCAACAGATTTCGCACATTATCGCCGCGTTAGGCAACTGGGGAGGAGACGATCGTGATATTCACATGAGGAGAGCGCTCCTCTCTTAGGGCGGTGTCACACTGCCACGCTCAGATGGCTTCCTTGTCAAAAATCGTGTTACTTGTCAAAACAGTAATTCATGGACATTCATGCTTTATATGACGTATTAAAATATAAATAGAAAAGTTCGTGAACATAAGTTCAATTTTCAACTATTGTGAGATAATGGACCATTGTTGAGTGATTTGCCTAAAAAATAATCATAAAATTGACTGAAATTTAATGATATTAAACGAGTATATCGTTTCTAACCCGTTCAATTTAAAGTTAGCTTATATTTTTTATGCTGGAATATACCAATTTTAAAAATTGTTTAGATATTGTCTTTGAAAGGTTTGGACAATATTCATTTATTTATTTACGGTCTATTTCGTCCACAACCATTTTTATACAATAATAAAAAAATCCGAGAACCAGTAAATACGAAATTCTACAGTAAAATACGTAAATGCAAAACGTTAAGATGATTCAGTTGTATAAGGTCTTTCGGAGTGTTATATCGCGTATTTTGGCTTACAATTCCAACGTTTCGAAAACGTTGCAGTTTTCATATTCAGGGTTTATTTGGCGAAGATAACTATACACAATAGATTAAAACAATATTTTTGAAACGTCAGCATCATAAGTGATATCACGCTGTACAGCACTCCGAAAGACGTTATACAAGGAACCGCAAAATCCTTAAAACATAACTATAATGATTAATTTATTATATTATCAAAAAGAAGTGCATACGTACTATCACAAACAACAGGCCAGGACACAGAAAATCCAGAGCTGTATATCGTGCAATAAAAACCCATACGTACTTTATTTCAAACGACACGCTTATGTACCTCAACACACACTCCCCTTCCTCTTCAAAGACAAAAAATAGCATAAAAATTAGACATATTGATTGAAAGAGTTTTATTGCGTTGGTTGTATTGCGTTAAGGCTCGACTGATTTCAACACGTCGGTCGTCACGAAGAACGTTATACCTAAAAATGGTATGATAACATCAATCAGTAATCAGAGTTCCAGTTCTTGCGGATGCAGCAGCTCTACTGTCAGGAAGACGCCCGATTGACACGTTGAAGCTAGTCGAATTTAAAACGTCTAATACGATATAAAAATCGCAATTTATAATTTTTTAACAATCTTTTCAGAATAACTCTTATAACACGCGCAGCAATACTTACTTTATTTGATAATAAAGTGTATTTTTTAAATATTATTAATTTATATTAGATCCAATTCTTTAGGGTAGGGGATGAAACCTTACAATGTTTTTTCTTCACGCCAGCCTATCTGACTCAACAACTTACAAATTGATCAATTCCTTGTAAAACATTTGTTCAGAGTTTTCGATCGACAACTTCCCTTCCTTTTTGGTCTTCTTACGGTAGCAGTTGGATATTAAATAAATGTACGTAGTAAGGTCTAAAAGTTTCAGGCCATGGCCCAAAGTTAAAAAAAGTAATATAAGGGGAAAAAAATGCAAAACTATTTTTTTAATATTGCTCCTCTGTAGCTCAATACGTTTTATAGAATGATGAATCAATTGTTCAATACCACTAAACATTTATTACATTTTTTTCTGGAGCGAGTGATTCTGCTGGTCTGCTTTGAGGAGGGTAATTTTCAATATATTATCTCATCATCATCCTGCCGTAAAGTTCATGACTGAGCATCGTGACTCCCATGATAACCTCTGACGACTTCTCTTCATCCATTCCTGCATTCCGTGGCACGAAGGGCAGTTGTTAAGGAAAGTCCAGTTGCGTCTCTCACTTGGTCAGTTCAACGCATTGGTATTTTTCATCTTGTGCGTCGTCTTTCTACACCTCCAGTAACCACAAACCTCTGCAAACTGTCTTCTTAGCCCCGAGCAATGTTCCTGAAGAATCGGAGGATTTATCGAAGGCATATTGTTGATTGTCGACAATAGTCGAGAATGGAGGCGTTAGTTCACCTTGCTATCTACGGAATTAGTTACATCCATTTCTAGCATCACATTTCAAATGCATCTATTCTATCGCTTGCTCTCAGAGTCCAAGTTTCCTCGCCATACATGAATATTGCGAAGACGAGAGACTTTACTAAGCGCATTTTCGCCGCGGTGGTGACAGTTCTGATCTTCCATATCTTTCCCAGCTTTGACATTGCATTTTGTGCCCTTCCAATTATTCGTCTCATCTCAGCCTCATAACATTCATTGTTAGTAATACTGGAGCCGAAATAAATCAAGTAAGTAACCACTTCCAGACCATGATTCACATTATTTGACGGCAGTTGGTTACTGCGGTATATTATCATAAGCTTACTATAGTTTTTGACCTATGACACAGAAAATTCTCTATACACAGCATCTAAACGTCCCTTCTTTTGAAAAAAACTTGATAATCTAATATTTTTTAAACATTTTAACATGTAACTAAAAAACACATATTCTATCGGCTAGTTATTACATTATTGAGGATAGAGGTATCAAATTTTAACTGTGACATTGCTTGACCATGCGTGGGTATGGCTGGTGTGGTATCTTTCTATAGACATTCTTATGCATTCAAGCTGGAAACTTTTGGATCTTGCTATGTATTTAATCACTTTTCCAACATATAGAGTAAAAAGTGTGAGCGAGGCTTTGCCCCATTAATTATTCAACGGCCACACTGCGCCGCCTTACTACGATTTCACTGACAGAAAACGACTTAACGTTTTTCAGTTTATACGAGTAAATTTAAAAGTAAAGAATTGCAGATAGTACTGGTATGCTTTTTTTACCACGTGTGACCAATGAACATTAGAGTAATTTTAAACAAATACAACTATTTTATTGTATTTTTCTTTGGTTACATATGCCACAGTCGAAGTGGATTGTACAGTAAAAAAATATTACTAGTTAACTGAACTTAAACTAAAAAACTCACTTTCACTTATGTAATCAGTAAATGTGAATGAAATCATTCGTTAGAAAATAATAAATTAGTATTTACTAGTGAGTATATATAGTATGTTTTTTTTGGGTGTGATAGGATTTGTTTTTGAAATAAAACCCACATAAATTATTTAAATGGCCGTGTATTTGAATTCAATTGATTGGTTGTTTAATGACAATTATTATTTGAAGATAATTTCATTCATATGTTGACCGTGGCTGGCGTGGCTCTCATGTACTTTAACCGATCATAAGATGGATTTTCCATTAAGAACGATACAGCTTTAAAATAAAACAACAACTAATAAACCAAAAATCGATCTGAAGGTTTAATTTGAAATAATATTTTATGCCGTTTATGATTTAAACAATATATCGTTCAAATGTCTTCCACGGTTTCTTTTGCACTGGCCAATTCGATCACGCCAATTTTCGATGACTCGATGGAGCATTTCCGGCTGTATGGCGCCAATAACACGACAAATGTTGGTCTCAAGTTCATCAACAGTCTTGGGTTTGTTGGTCTAAACCTGTGATTTAACATAGCCCCCAAAAAATAATCCAGAGGCGTTAAATCGCACGATTTTGACGGCCAATGCAAAATCCTATCACACTCAAAAAACATCACTTTATATATATCCAAAAGGATGATCTTTTGGGCTCAAATTGAACCTGCATGACGGGGTATTATGATAGAACTTTTGCCATTGCTGGTCCAATGGCATAGAATGATCTACCTCTTAGTGTTAGATATATGGGTGGCATGTACAGCTTTCGAAGGCACTTGAAGACAACACTTTTTGGGAGATCTCATCAAAACTTATGATGGTATATGAACACTATGCATGTATACTTTTCACTACACCTCAAGCCGAACGTGTTACTATAATATATCGGAAGAACTACAAAGGTTTCTTTGTAGTTCCTTTTCCTTTGGTAAGTTTTCTGCGGTTTTCTCACCAAATGCATTTTTCTGAATATATGCAGATGCGGAGAATGCCTAATCTAATGCCCCCCCCCCCCTTCCTAGTATTACTCTCAACTTTCATATATTTATTTTTTATTATTTTTTATCTATCTACAATAGTGGACTTGAGTCCAAAATCTATCTTTAATGGCGGGCTTGAGTCCAAAATATATCTATAATAGTGGGCTTGAGTCCGAAATCTATCTATAATAGTGGGCTTGAGTCCGAAATCTATCTATAATAGTGGGATTGAGTCCGAAATCTATCTATAATAGTGGGCTTGAGTCCGAAATCTATATATAATTTGCTCTCTATGGTAAACGCTGCTACGTAAATTATCTTTTTAATATTATTATTATTATTACTATCATCCCTAGTATTTGTTAACCTTACGTACAGGGGTTGCTTAAAATCAATTCAAAATAAAACGACGTGCATATAGTACCATTCTTCTAGCGTTTATACTTCAAAGTCTTGCATGTCAAAGTGCAAGTTTATAAAGAAATATGTTCGAAGTGCATGTTTAAAGAAGTCAATAAAGAAACATGCATTTGATGTCCGATGTCTAAATATTCTTATTTAAAGTAATACCCACTTTCATTAAATATCATTGTTTAATTTAAAACCAATAAAAGGTCTACCATGTGACCATCTTTGACGGTATGAATGCATCTAAGACCATTCAAGTTCCAGCCACATTCAAGCAATAAGCATACTCGAATCTGAAAAAGGTTCATTAAGAATATCAAAGACAAAATGAGAGGATTCCGTACCATAAATATGCAATGATGCAAGAAGGGACTTTAGAAGCCTGCCTGCCCGTGGTGCACGAACATCTTATTTAATGTTCTGCCACTCTTTGGAACTGGTTCTGGGACAGTCATTGACAGACTAAGGCTCGCGGACTCTTTAAAATTACTTTCCACGTCTTCTTGGTCATACCCTCAATTCTAAGGACTATAATTATTGATCATGATCGAGATTGATGATTTCTGTGACCTAGTTGATAAGAAACCTGTTTTTCAACCCGGGAGTTGTGAGTTCGATTCCCGTTGGTAGCACAACGAGAATCAAACCCACATTTTAAAAAAATCCAGTATGGTTTCACTTAAGCCTTTAACGTATTTTTGATTGGTCGGAAAAGAGATTACCATGTCGCAATAAGCCCATCAGGTTGTACTGCATATAACGCAAATGCAATGCTTCGTATTAATATAATTACCATGGTCATTTACTGCTATTTTCCATGTTATGTGTAATTTTCCTTTATACTCCATCTCCTGAAATTAATACCTTGACGTATTTATTGTTCATCTGCTGTCTCCATCAAATTGGTTCCTGGCCTCTACCACTGCCATTCACACTTCCAACTAAAATATACTACTCAAGACTGACACCCTGTTTCTATATTATATCAAAATGTCTTAAAACTCTTCTTCACACGGTACACTTAACAGCACAGTGGCTGTTGATTATGATGAGAAGATCGTCGAAAGGCCCGTTAATATTGGTTGCCCACAAGGTGATTTTTTGGGTCCTCTTCTGTAAACCATCCTCATGGATGATTTTCTAAGACTTCTATTGCCCTAAAGTCATATTATCCAAGCCTACGCTGACGATACTCTCGTATCGATAAGAGTCAATGTAAGAGTGGATTTTTTACTGAAAAAGAAGAAATATGCTTTGTTTGGCTCCCTATAAGACAAGTGATATTTTGGTGAAGATTTATCTTGTACGCTCTCTTACCATAATTTTTTAGGAGCTTATATTCGCCTCTTTCTCAAGATTGCTAACCTTGGATTGATAATTGATGCCGGACTCATGATGATCAAGTCGTCAATGCAAAGCGCGAGGTAAAGAATACACAAAGTCGCTTGGCGAAGGTCAGACAATGCTTGCCTTTTCAGACATAATTATTTTATTATTGGGTCCTTTACCTGTGAATTACGTGCTATGCGGTAAGGTACTGGGTCATCAGGAACTGGCATATGGTGGTTGGGTTAAGTTAGAAGCCTGATGTACGGACAAAGGTGGGCACTTCTGATAATCACCAAAGCGTACAAAACATTACACCCGGTTCTAGCAGAGCTTACTCCATTAGATCTAGAAGTCTAGTGGCATGCTGCAATTGTATTTCTTTAGAGGGATGAATCTGCGAGAATAGGTGACATCCGCTATATGTAAATAACTCTACACGTTATAGAGAAAGTCTGCTTTATTTTATTGATAATAGCATGGAAGTCGCGTTCGATGTCACCCTCAAAAGGATCAACACACTTATAAATTATATCTTAGCGTCAACCGAATCCCTCACTGACTACGTGAGCTTCAATATAAACTGTTTTTATTTAATTTAGTCATCTCACCTTGTTGTGATTAATATGGTCTCCCACACCCATTCTCAGACTGAATTTTATGGGGCTGTGAAAGAAATATAGTCTCTGAAAGATGGGAGAAGTTCCATTCAGCTATACGTCGGATGACCTTCCACTTACAGTACGACTAAATAATTTGTTTACGAGTGTAGAATCGCAGTGTGAGGGAGCCTACTTTGTTCCTAGAGACAGTGTGAGTAGAGGAGATTCAAATGTTCCCATAAAAATATTTTCTTCGACACGGTATAGACACACACATCTCAAGTACAAATACTTTAAAATATGTTCGATCGGTGTTTATTGACTTATTTGATCATATAGCACATAAAGGGAATGATAACCTCGAAACACTTGCTGACAGTCTATAAAAATCACAACCCGAAATCATGAAGAAACATCCCGAGGGAAGGGCTGAATTTTAATAGTGATTATTATTTTATAATACAAGTATGTGATAGCTTTCGTTTTAACTTAAATATTTTATCCAAACTGGATGTTCTTCAATCGTTTAAAAACAAATTTCTACTTCAAAATAATGAATCAAATTTCAATTAATTATTTTTATAACAATCATTTGATTTAAAAACATTTGAGAACCGGTGTTCCATACAAACGCTTATGGCCGCTCTGCCCTACAAATTGCACCGTTTTAAAGATGTGCCGATTTTGCAACTTCGTGTCAAACGAAATCCTTTTCACGTATTGAAGATGATACCTATGTATTTATAAACTATTTCAGAAAATTGTAAAATATAATTTATGAATTAATTTAACTCAGTTTGATTGTTTTAGGAAAATATTAATAATAATAATAATAATGAATACGATTTCTAAATTACACATGAAAATACCAACACGTCTCAAAGATTTCAAAATTCAGAAAGTACAAGGGGATAGTCGAAACTACGAGTATCAAACCACTTAATTTGTTAATGAAAGACGTAGTTATAAATGCTTGAAATGGAATTGACTCGCCACTACCATCGTCCATCGTCCATAACAATTACACTTATGGGATTTTCAATTATTTTATCAACACTCTTATTTGGTCTTTATATTCTTATGAAACTTCTACTTCTCACATTTCATGTGTTTTTTTCTTTCTATGTTTTATTTTTAAAAAGAAGAAAATACATGATGAAAAATATCGAAACATATTGGTCTTTCACTCTTATTTTTAGTGACGTCAGCAACACAGGTTTTTTGGCGATCTTTTTTTTTGTTAACCTGGCGAGTTTATTGCCATGTGGCAATCTCTTCCAGCCAACCAGAAATATGTTTTTATAGGCCCTAAGTGTTACCAGACTGGAATCCTATTTAAAAAAATCTGGGTTCCAGCGGGGATCGAACCCGCAACCTCCGGATCTTATTATTCTAATAGGAAAAGAAAAGGGTGCAATGTCTAGGCTTAAATCACAGATTCCCAAACTTATTTGACTTGATGCCCATTTTTCAACGTCAATATTTTTCATCGCTCACCTTTGGAAAACTGTACCTCTAGTTAGTTATGAAACAAAGAAAATAACAAAAATGTACCTGCTTTTAATGTCATTCAATTTTTTCAATGTGTATATATTGTACAATACGTATACTGATAAAGGTGTCATTTTAAATCCTGCCTAAGGATACTTTGTCAAGGGACATCACTGGCAATGTGTAAAATCACAATAAAATAATATTTATAAAATATAAATAAAAATAACACTCACCTTATACGCGTATAACTTAAAATCAATGCGTATTACTCGTGTCGATGAGTTTATGAAACGATGATAAATTCTTAAACTTTCGTTAACTCACAACGCTTTCTTGTTAACTTTGTTCGTTGTATGTTGAACAGTGTACGAATGAAATTAAACTAAATACTTTCAGAGTCGCGAAACATGAAAAGAAATGTTTCCTTTGACAGTTGGTCGTTTAGTGACTAGCAGAAATTAGTGTTGTACCATTTTTGTGACTGTGGATAACTTATCTAAGTACCCATAACAGGAAAAAGGGTTAGAGCGGCTATTTTAATATACCCTAAAACCCATTATATTTCATGCTAAAAATATTTGCTTTACATATAATATAAAATGCTCAAAACATTTTTACACGACATTATTTTTTCAACGGTCTTATTCAGTAAAGGTCAAAAATATTTCAAAACTTACTTCACAAAACAAAACGACAAGTTTCGTCTAAAAATGTGCATTACAGAAAATCATTTTTCTTCGCATTGTTTGTCTGTCGGTTCAATTCTTTTGCTCATAATAGTAATAAAGTATTTTATCTTAGCTATCAATACTTTAAATCTTATCTATTCTGTAAAAATCCGAAAGGTATGGTCATACAATGGAAATGATTGTGCAATGTGTTGAAATTAAATATGCATCTTTGTGATGCATTGAAAATGTGCGTATTTATGTTTTCACCAGATCTGTGCTTTGAAAGGCTGAACCCATGTATGATGATGACTCTTAAAAAAATTAAGTTAATACATACTGCAAACATGCAAATTTTTCGATGGTGTATGGTAGTCACGCTCAAGGAATAACAAAGAATTTCATATATTCAAGAAAGCTTGGTTACGTCATACAGTGTTCCCCCAATGTATTATTTTCAAAGCACACAATTCTACAGCATTTATTTGGCTATTTTTCTACGCCTACATTTCACTTCCATGTATCATAGTTATTACTAGAATACTGTTATCATCTTAATATATTTTAATACCCTCCGGCTTTAGTATACACATATATGTTTTTAATTCCTCATTGACATTGTTTCCTATCGCTGCACACATTGCGATACTTGTCGTAGATATTCCATTATCTGGGAAGAATACTAGCTTAATAGCAAAATTCTTTAACATGCTAACATATAATCTTCTATAGCATTTATTCGACTCTCAATATTTCTCCTCGTCCACCTTTCATTTCCAAACATCAAAGTTTGTACTAAGACATAATTTTATTGTCAAATGGCCTACAATAATTTATCTTCATTCTTCTTTAGGCATTGTATAATCATATAACAATACAGAAATAATCAAAGTATAATATAAACATTACAAGGAAAAGTTAAGCAAGTAATTAAAATATGTGGCATAGAATCTCATTATGATAAGTCAGCGGCAAACGAGGACTCGACCTTTGTAATCTAAATGCCAGGAAGAGGAGAAACATTTTCCGGAATCCGCTTCAGAATGCTGGGACATAATTTATGTTCAACATGACCCGAGAGCCGCAGGATACCCTCCTGATAGAAGGCATTGCTTCACCACTCTTACATAATGGCGGACTCTCTTTCTATATGCATCTTCTTTGCGTTTTATGCCAAATTGAAGAAGAAAACCCGTACTGGCGGTTTTATTTTTAGCGATATACACACTTAATGAAATAAATTATATACTATAAATCATGAAATAAGATACATATGCAAACTAGCAGTGAATAACACAATAATAGAGCAAGTGATGGAGTTTAGGTATCTCGGAGTGAGCATTAGTAGCAATGGAAATCTGTATGATGAAACCTTGAGACAGGTCAATAAGGCGACTGCAATATCGGGATGCCTAAGAACACCGGTGTGGAATAATGAACACATGAGAATAGAAAGTAAAGTCAGAATATACAAGACATGTGTGATACCGATAGCCACCTACGGAATAGAGACCAGAGCAGACACATCTAGAACAAAATCTCTCCTGAGAACCTCGGAAATGAAATGTATAACCGGAAACACACTAAAAGATAGAATCAGAAACACCGAAATAAGGAGAAAGTGTAGTACGGACATCGTCAGGTGGGGAAGACAACGAAGGCGATACTGGAACGAACATGTAAACAGAATGCAAGACGACAGACTTCCACGTGTTGGCCTTCAAGGGAACCCAGCCGGAAGAAGATTACCGGGAAGACCTCCGAAAAGATGGCGTGACATCTGGCAATCCCCGTCACAAGAAGGGGAACAAGCGGAACAAACAGATCATGATCTATAGGAAGAGGAAGAAGAAGATGATGAAATAAACACCTTGTCTCGGATCCATCTATAGAGCAGTACAAATTTTAGGCCCATAGAAACATATACGGCTACGAGTATATCACTAAGGTTCAAAATAGTCAGGTCTGAACAAGCTGATGCGTGTATGAACAAATATCACGTTCATTGTATGGTCAGGCGACGATACAGTTCAAATTTAAAACCTTTACCTACAGTACTAACTAGAATCAACAGTAAACGTATTGTTTCGTTATATTCTGAAATGTTAAAAATTGTTTTTCGAACGGTTAGCAAGATTTTTTTTGCAAAAAAGATGTAAACTCCTAAACGTCATTTAATTTTTAACGGAGTTTTTTCCCCTTCTTGCAAAAAAATATGATAACCACGCAATATTTCATTTAAAAATTTTCTGAAATATTAAAAAATGAATGTTACCTTGCGCGGTTATATAAAGACACAATCGTTCTTGTTTTGCATTATGGCGCCCTTAGTCCATTCATTCTTTCACATGGTATTCCTCAACAAATACGAATTGGCTATACGAACATTTTGAATAGCGTCACTAGAAGACTATTTAATGGAGTCTTCAGGCTTAGAACTACTGAATAAGACATGTTAGTCATTGTCTTTACTTGTTGGTTACACTAACCGACAAGTAAAGACAATGACTAACAAATTCTTAACCAGATTTGGTTTCTATTTTACTTTGCTTTACCATCATTATCGAACCCGTAATCCCTGGTATAAACCCGTAATCCTAAATAAAACCAAATTATACAAAAAATACACCTCTCTCCATTCATTTCCTTCAGGTCAATACGCACAAAACGCACTTCCGATGGGGCGGGACACTAGATAAACCTTTACATTATTCTCGTCGCAACCCGAATAATTCCACCTGAAGAAATCCACAGAATAGGAAATAGAAACATGAATCGCAGAGAATTAATGAAAAAATCAAGTAATTTATTTTAAATATTCTAAAATATAACACGATACATACCATCACGTAGTGTCCCTGTCGGGACATACAGAAGAAAGAGTGCCGGACTTTTCTACTTCAGCATACATCTTTCGCGTCATCTTCATCCATACATCTTCTCCTACGACTTCTATAATTTCCCTGATATTTTAAATATTCTTCTTTCATAATATAATTTGCTTGATCCGACCATATTTTCACTTGCCTTTATCTACTACGTATTTGCTTACATTCGCACTGTTTATTTGTTTTGTTAATATTTCTTCATACATTCATTCTACATGTCCAAACCATCTCAAAGTGCTCTTCTTGGTCTTATTTAATTTATCAATCTTATGTTCACATTCATCCCTTATCACTCAATTACGTATTATGTCATATATTATCACCCAATGTATTCTTCTCAATACATGCATTTCTACTGCATTTATTCGTTTTTTTTTTCAGTTTTTTACACATCCACGTTTCACTTCTATTAATTAATGTTCGTACTAGAATACTGTTGTGGACTATAATCTCATCAGATTTTTATACTATCCGGTTCGAATATAGATGTTTTAATGTCCCATTGACTTGGTTTCCTATAGCTACACGCCGTTCTAAACCCCTCGTAGTTCTTCCATAATCTGAGAAAATACTGCCTAAATAGCATAATTAATTCCTTAACTTACTATAATCTTTTATTCTTCACCCATATATATCGCATTTATTTTCCCCATCATACTTTTTATCATCATTTGTTTATTTATTTTACACATGACAAGAAATATACATAATTTGCGAAAAAACAACAGGTAATTAAATTTGGATACACAATTTTAATGGACCTGGGTTTGTTGCCTTTCATTTTTTGTGTCCCCAGTGAACTAGGCTTTTGTATGTATCTCACTGAGGACATATAGCATAAAAATAAATCGATACTTCTTTCCGATTTTTTATTATACTTATAAAACCCCATTACACATTCTCATCAACTTGACAAACAGTGACACTCGATTACATATATATACGTCACGCGAAATCAAACTCCTCACACTTCATCACTCCAGACAGACCAAAAACATTACAAATAAAAGTTTTAATATGTATCGCAGGATCTTTAGAAACGCTTTAATTTTTAACCTTTATAACAGCCTCTTCTCTAAAATTATATAATAATATAATATATTCACCAAGTTATTGAGACAGAAAGTAACTCCTCTTCACCTTCGATTCAACATGTTAAGTCTAAAGACTTGGTAAAATATGATCACTCCAACACTCGAATACGCAGGCCGCTCCTCATCGACCTGTACAGAAGTGTCAGCCACTATTTTAATAATCTGACAGACTCTCGACTTGCACTTTATCTTAATCTTCTAGACCAAGAAACAAGTAGGAATTATAACAACTGACGTTTTAATAACAGCATCGCGCGTCTCATTCCACAGATTCCCATTTTGACAGCGACTCTAATTAGGATATCTAGAATGCACTTCAACGGGCTTCCTCCCATTTTTGCTTGATTTTCTTGCTTTGCACGAGTGCCAAGATTCAGCCTTCTATCTCAAGTAAAAATATAAAATAGTAACTGATACATACGAGTATATTAAGTAAGTAGATTTACTAAATGAGAAAAAGACGAAAATACGAGTATTTAAAAGTTCCAATTTTGATTGGGAATGTATGCAAACTGCTTTATGCTGATGACATTGTAGTGTTACTGAGGAATGAGGATTAATGACAGAGCTTGATAAGTAAATTGTACAGGAGACGCAAAGAGAAAGATCTGAGAATAAATGTTACGAAATCCAGTCATTTATTGTAGAAAAGAGTGAAAAAAAGTGAATTCTCTATAGGTGAGCGATGAAAGATTAGAGCTTATTAAGAATTGTACTATTAAGGTAGTATTTTCTCAGATGATGGAAGAGTTGCGAGAGAAAACGAAGAAGAAATAACACCAATGAGGCACTAAAACATATGTACTTGTAGGATACCTACCTAAATAAATAAATAATTGTCCAAATAAATAAGTGAATTGTTAAACATAATTTATTGTTAAAATTGTAAACATACAGGGTCAATGACCGATTAACTATTTACAAATTGTCACATACTAAAACGTCAACAATGTTTACTCACAAATAGTATTTGTCTGTCTCCAGAAAATAAATATCTACCCGGCAATGCACGCGCTAGAGTAAGACAGAATATGTATCGCGAACTGGTTCACTCATTTGTATAAATTACCCACGCGCCGAGAAATAAATATTATTATTGTTCATTCAACTGTCAAGACTTGTTATTAATTGCCCGCTGTTCACTTTCGCTTGCATCCGCATTCCTGAGTATTTATATTTAAAATAAATACAAATCAAGATCATCACGACGTATCAAGATAAGCACTTCGCTACATTGATGACCCTGAACGAGAAGGAACGCAGAATCGACTAAAACGAATATAGCGATGTCGATATCAAAATCATCAGCACGTCCTAATAGGACACATGCTACATTGATAACGACCATCACTACATACTTAATCGAACAAGTTAATACCAAACTCTGCTGAGATGATAGTCCTAAACAGTATTCTAGTACCAACTTTAATGTATTCCAATGAAACCTGGACGTTGAATATGGTTTAAAGAAGCCAAACAAATGTCTGCATTAATAAGATACGTAGGGTGACATTGTATGACAGAACACAGAATAATGTGATTAGGAATGAATTTAAATTGGCTGGTATATTAAGTAAGATAGAGAAGAGCACTTTGAGATGGTTTGGGCATGTAGACTGAATTAATAAAGAAAGACTAACAACACAAATATATTGTGGAAAATTGAGTGAAAGGCGTGGTAGAAAAAGATCAATAAAAATATAGTTAAATCAAGTGAATAATGTTTTGAATGAAATAAATATAAAATAACGTTGGAAAAAAGGATATGTATGAGAAGATATTTATTTATTTATTTAATTAACGACACAACAGTGTCTTTATATACAAATGAACATGTGACAGGCTATACAAGGCTATACAAGATACAAAAAGCAGTAGTAATAATAAATTACAGTCATCGTTTTAAATTTATTTAATAATCTTTGAGAATTTTGTGGGAATTTTATGGATATATATTGAGATATAGAAAACACATGGCCTCATTAGTAGACCGAGATGCAAGTTGCTTTGCAGAATTAAAAGCTTCATACATGTTGATGCAGGGTTACTCAACTCCAGATGCAAAGTATTGTCCTTAATGTTTGGTTTATATTACGTTATTTATATTAATAAAGGAGAGCACAAAGTTAATAGCTATTTCTAAATATTGTTGTGATATTCTGGCGAATACTATATATACTTATATTAAAAATATCTAAATTGTTGCAAAACTCGTTTCCAAGTCTTTGCATACGAATTATAGAGGAGTTGATTTTATAGTTAGTATAGCAATTTTCGGTATAAAAGGGATTGAGCTGTCTTGTGGATCTAGTGGGAATACGAAATGAAATGCTTGCGAGTAAGTGAGGTGCATCAATCACTGAGTGAATGATGTTGTATAGCAGTACTATATCGGCTGTTTTTCTTCTGTCACACAGCTTCAAGAGTTTCACTGTATTCAATAAGTTGGGATAATTTCTTTGTTCATGTGGTATTCCAAGTTTAAAATTTATGAATCTATGAATATAGAAGAGACAAAATATGTGTGTCGTGATATGAAAGTCTGGCGATCTCTCTTCTTTGTCTAAACCGATAGAGAAACGGCGTAATGTGTGTACGAGTATAAGTCACACAAATATCATACTGTCATGTATAGGGAAACGGCGTAATTTATGTAAGAGAATAAGTCACACAAATATCACACTGTCGTGTATAGGGAAACGGCGTAAGGTATGTACGAATATAATTCACACAAATATCATACTGTCGTGTATAGCGAAACGGCGTAATGTATGTACGAGTATAAGTCTCACAAATATCACACTGTCATGTATAGGGAAACGACGTAATGTATGTAAGAATATAAGCCACACAAATATCACACTGTCGTGTATAGGGAAACGGCGTAATGTATGTACGAGTATAAGTCACACAAATATCATACTTTCGTGTATAGGGAAACGGCGAAATGTATGTACGAGTACAAGTCACGCAAATATCATACTGTCGTGTATAGGGAAATGGCGTAATGTATGTACGAGTATAAGTCACACAAATATCATACTGTCGTGTATAGGGAAACGGCGTAATGTATGTACGAGTAAAAGTCGCACAAATATCACACTGTCGTGTATAGGGAAACGGCGTAAGGTATGTACGAGTATACTCGTAAGTCACACAAATATCATACTGTCGTGTATAGGGAAATGGCGTAATGTATGTAAGAGTACAAGTCACACAAATATCATACTGTCGTGTATAGGGAAACGGCGTAATGTATGTACTAATATAAGTCACACAAATAGCATACTGTCGTGTAAAGCTTAAACTTGTTTATCTCATATTTAAATAATCAACAAAAAATAATGTGCATTTACCTCGACTAGTTATACTTAATCACCACGGTACATGATTCTACCACCTATCCCGGTAACCATCTGGCTGAATATATAAATTATTTCTTCTTAAAATTAAAATATAGAGTTCATAAATGTTAAAATCGAAGCCTGTTTAAAAATTTCCCTAAAATTAAAATTCTTAGTTGCGTATCCATGGTGGTCTGGAACTGAGCATATGAATTCGCCTCTAGTCATCTCGGCCCTGAACCTTGATTAGTGGAACACTCAATGAGAAACTATTTATCTTTTTTATTTGGTAAATCCACCTTGCTGGAGACCATCCTCTTGATCGCCGCCCCTCAACACTTCCAGTCACTACCAGCTTCTTCAGGTTGTTTTCATCACGTCTAGCAATATACCCGAAGCATGAATATATTGTAAAAATATATATAAATTCAGAGTTATATTGTTCCCTTTTTCGATATTTAAAAACTTGAACCCCTTTCAATTGTCACCCCACAAATACGCTGTTTTAAACATTTTGCCAAAAAATAGATGATCTTAAGACACCGTGTCTTCCATCATGGGAGTTGCGAATTAAATTACAATTGGCATCCGACTTTTTTAAAAAGGGTTCTAGTTCGGTTTTCTCTTACGACCTCAATAACACTTTTATGGTTGGTTAGAAGTGATTGATACATAGCAATTAGCTTGCGAGGTTGAACTGTTTATAATCAGTGTTAAAGCAAACTAGTTAGCGCTTTACACGTAGTGAAAAAATAATATCACCAATAGTCAAATTTTGTGTTTTATAAGTCATAAATAATATTATTTATGTACTATATTCAGTTGACCTTAGATAAATCACATAACGATATATGTAGACATGCATGCTAAAATATAACTTTCGCCGAGTAGAATATTTTCAAGTGTTTAACCACTTCTAAATTCTATAAGTATTTAGCTGTAAGTTTCTTCAAATATTTTATAAAATTTTGTAGAAGATAATTTCAGTGGTTTTTATCTGATAATATTTTTGTCGAGTAATATCATCATCATCATCCTGTCGTAAAGCTCATGACTTAGCATCTTGACTCCCATAATAGACCTTGATGATTCTTCTCCATCCATTTCTGCACTCCACGGTTTGAACGGCATTTGTTAAGGGTAGTCCTGTTGCGGTCTCACTTGGTCAGTTTAACGTATTTGGATTATCTCTTGTACGTCGTCCTTCCATGCTTCTAGTGACTACAAGCATCTCCAAACTGTCTCCTTGGTTACGAGCAATGTACCCAAAGACTTGTAAAAGGCATATTGTAAACAATATTTCAAAGATTATATGTATCGGACGTATGCGTCACCCTTAATATGTGTATTTCTTTGATATGTAAATTTCTTGGTCATAATTTGATATTTGTTTGGTTTATGTAAATATTTATGTTTGTTTGGGTCCGCGTTGCATCGCGACCGCAGCGGAAATAAGACTTATGGACGGTCGTCGTGAGACTATATCGTTGGCCGGCCGGTCTCTGCATTGCGCAAACTCCCAAAAATTGTGGTATTTCGCGAGGTGTGAGCGCATGCAGTGGCGGAAAATGACGTTTGCGATGAGTGATTGACCGCTCATAAGAAGGGTCCTTTTCAAAATAAATCATTATTCTCAGTTCACTCTACCTACTGTGTTTTACTTGAGACCTGCTAATACCTGACTAAGAGGAATCTCTTCACCACGCTACCTTTTCACCGATCTACGCCTCTGAAACGTGACCCGAATTCTCCGAGCATTGCGCAGCAACCTATGATACAATTCTTTGTACCGGTGCCGTACATTCTCAGTTCTTCAAGAACAGAGGCATTTGTTCTCCTTGACAATCATGGCATTCATAACATCCTTTTTCAGAATTACATTTTAAATGCATTTATTCTACATCTCTCGCTTTCTCTCAAGAGTCCAAGTCTCCGCGTCATACATAGATATTGTGAATGCGAGAGTCTTAACTAGGCGCTTTTTCGTCGTGATGGTGATAGTCCTACTTTTCCATATCTCGTCCAGCTTTTATCGCATTCTTTGCCATTTCTGTTCTTCTTTTCCATTGTCGGCAATACTGAAGCCTGAGTTAAAAAACTCAGTAAGCATTTTCAATTTTTAGTAGCAATTTGTCACTGCGGTTGAGTAATATATCAGTACTTATTTGTCATAAATGACCATTTTAAGCACATACTATTTTACGTATCTCGTTTACTATTTTCTTTCTTTCTTTATGTTGTTATGTGTAGATTTACCACTTAAGTTTCCAATGTGAACAAGTTAGAATGTGTATGTACGAATACCACGAAGAAGATTATCCATAGAAAGCATCAAACGTCGTTTAATTTATTTTAAAAGATATTTGATAACCGCGAGATATTCAATTTTTTACTTTTAAAATATACCAAAATAACACGTCTTTTATTGGCTCTAGTTGACATAAAACTGAGAGTAGAGGTATCAAATATTAATTGCAACACCACCTGACCATGTGGCCGACATGTGGTATCTTCCCATGAACTTGTTGGGCTCGGATACTAATGGTGTTAGTGAAAGACGACTTTTTTCACAGCTAAAATATGTTTTTTTTTTACATTGCGACAATGTTTGTACTGTACTACGTATTATCGAAACTTAAGTTTTTATTTTATCTTCGTATTACTGTAAGATATATTTGATATGCTTATGTCAATAATTGTGTGTATTTAAATTAAGTTTTCTTGTTTATTAACCATTGTCTGTAAAATAAAACGCATTGTGTCATGAACCACAAATAATAAGTAAATGAATGAGATCATCGATTTTTTCAACGAGTCAGTTAAGTTTCAGTTAAGAAGATGGGTGTTTAAGGCGGCAGATGACAGTGAGGATGAAGACCACGGAAGAGGACTTTGTTCAGTATTATAATTAAATAAATATATTTTTGTACACTGCACAATTTGGCGAACCAACCAGAAAAATGATATTTATTAATTGAAAAGTAATACACATGGATAACCTGACAATGTTTACAGTCGGAGTGCATATTTTGATAAATATTTTTAATTTTTTTTCCAACTTTACAATGTGTATTTCTTACTATTTGTATTTTTTCAAAGCAGTTACCATATTTTGCTTTTGACACGTCTTTACACCTTGTCAAGCAAACTCTCATATTACAAAGATTTTTCACTCTTCCCTCTTTCACAATTTGATGAATTTGGTGACGCCACCTTTTTCTAGGTCTGTCAGATATTTCGTACCTTCTTCCTACTTAATATATTATATTTTTTTATAAATATTTCATATTTAATTCTTTTTACGAGACCGAATTATCTCAATGCTTCTTTTTAAGTACTACATCTCCTTTCAATCCGCATTCTTTCCTATGCACTCTTTCCTTATTATGGTATATCAAACATTATTTTCACAGTCTTATTTCTGCCGCACTTATTTTACTTTATTCCCTTTTTTTACACGACCAAGTTTAGTTTGTATATTTCAAGTCTGGAACCAAAATTTCAATATAATCAACCAGCTTAGCTTCTCTACATGAAAGTAATATAACACTGAGAATATCAAGAGAGTTTAACAGTACCGATATCCTTCGAATCTTATATAATTATCTAATAAGAACCAATTTAGAATATGCATCTACAGTTTTGGCTCCTCGTCAGATCATTTATAAAAACAATATAGAACAAATTTTAAAAAAATCCTCAAATACATATGGTACAGAACAAAGGGCGATAACCCAAAATAAGCTCACCATGTCGAATTGCTCACGGTGTGTAACTATAGAAGCCTCGAAACAAGAAGGCAAGAATCCATTGCGATATTTCTGCTCAAGGTGGCTTTAACTGCCCCGCGATTCTAGAATCACTAAGCTTATATGTACCTAATAAATATAGCCGTGCAAGGAATCACCCTCTGTTCTACATATCAGCTTACAGGACGAATATCATGGCTAAACACTCAGTCACGCGTGGTATAGAGATATTGAACAAACTGAATGACACTGTTGATATATTCTCGGTACCGCCTAACAGTAAGAGAAGAATCCTGGCTGATATTCTTCCTAACGAATAAGCTAACGCTAGAAGCAGATCATCTTTGTGTAACAGGAGAAATCCGTGCAAAGTGGATAAAAAAAACATGGTGGTTTCATTGGCAGTATCTGCCAACCAACATGTGGCAATATGTTCCAACTAGCCAAAAAAGTGTTCAAACAAGCCTTAAGGAAAAAACCAGACTGAGACCATTTAAAAAAAATATGGGTACACTCGGGAAACAATCCCTTACACTCTAGCTGTAAGACAGACGTCTTATCCACTTGACTATGAAGGTCGTCTATGTGACACTCTCATTTTTACCGCACCTATCTCCCTTTCATAACTTTTTTTACCAGGACTAAGTTTTGTTTATATCTTCTTAAAGTTGGACCAATTATTCCATTATTACAAGCCAGATTTCCTTCTCTACATGAAAGCGTTAAAATAAAATGAAATAAATAAAAATCTTCAAAATTATATAATGGGGTAAAAAGAATTTGGATAATCTAGGGTTGAGTAAGGGTTATGTCAACTTACAGTTATTTTTCCGAAACATGATGAAACTCTCAAGTGATGCAGTACACGGCACCGTGATTTCCGTCCACATGTGAAACGGGGAGCGGCAAGGCATACTATACTCGTAGGTATAATCTGTGAACATCACAACAGCTACCAACAATAGTTACACTCCAGGAAGAACGATTCACCAATTAGAATGGTCACGTATATTCTTGATGGGCTCACTCGTACATATTACGGAGGTGCATTTATTTAATTTGTGTGGGAAACTAACTATCCGCTTCTTGGTCTTCTTCCGGCGTTTTTGAAACAACTGTGCCAGACAACAGGCTGAAATGACGTCGAAATAACGGACGCTGTTCAAAATATTATCTTATACTGGATGATATCTGATAAATCTGTGATGCGTCCGCAATTTTAGATGCGCTGACTTCCTGATTGCATTTATATAGTCTAAATACATTTGTCAAGATTTATCGGATTAACAAATCATGTACGTACTTAAAACTAAATAGTTTATAATAAATGTTATTATATCATATAAATGTTTTTTTATTTATTTTTTATTTATTATCATTCTGTATCTCAACCTTATATCCTAAATATACTCGTTTTTCTAATTTGAAACTTAAAAAGAAAATATCTATCAATTATCTTTTTTTTTCTCTCCCTCTTCCCCAACATTCTCCCCTAATAAACCGCATGCTGTATTGTCATTATGACTTAAGTTGATTTTATTTGTGTCTTATTTATATTTTGCTAATTGTTTTATATTTATCCTTATCATGTTAAACGTTATTACTGATTTATCATCAAATAATATACTTTATTTACGAAATTTATTGTACTGTTAAGTAATAAAATATAAAAAAAACTTATCTTAATATTGAAACTTTAAAAAATGTATTAGTTCGGTGTTATAGAAATTGTTGAACGTTTTTTTTTGTTAAATTAAATAAGTAAATAGCAAATTTATTCCTTTGAAGGTAATTTATAAATATTTATAAAAATCCTATAATTACACATATTTACTAAGGCATTGTAAATATACATTTTAAAGAGATATAAATTATTATAAGGTTTGAGATCATCTCATAACACCATCGCAATCGATGTAACCCCCCACCAATAAATAGTAGAATAAACCCAGTCATGAGAATGCCAGAATGCCAGATGTTTTTCAACCCACACCCTTATATGTGTCATTATTCTAATATTTCATAATATCTACTATTTAGGTTAGAAACATAGGCAAGAAACAAACCACTGTTTTTTAAGGAAATAAAACTTTTTTTTAAGTAATGAGCAAATACCGCAAACACCTACTTTATACTATTTTTATTCGGAAAATTTGTTAAGTAGCTTCAAAGTATTTTTTTACTTAGAAAACGTCCGTTAGACGAAATAAGGAAGAATTGAATAACTTTAAGTTTTACGAAAAAATTGATTTGAACTAAAATTTTGCGCTACGAAGATAAAAACGTACTGCATGACACTATTGCATGATATAAACGCACTGCATGACATCATGCCCCAATTGGTAAGACGCTAGTCTTCTTTCAGAGCAATTCATGTTAGGTTCCCGAACAAACTCCAAAAAACATATTGGGGGTTTGGTAAAATAGTTCATCTGGTAACAATACTAGCACACGTTGGACTTGTACGAGTGTTGTTGCTTGTCCAAGACACACGATGATGAACATAATATTGTCTCCCGGCCAACTCTTCGATATATCCGCACTACCTTATCAGATATTTTAAGGAGTGGCGTATAAAAGAGTGAATTGATGGCACACTTAATAATGTAAATGCGAAGCTCAACTGAAAGCTAACAGCGAAGGATCGAGCCAAATGGTGAAGAACTATTACTAATTATTATCAGGGACCCAAAGGAGAAAGAAGATGCAGAAAAGCTTCAATACCATACCCTATATAAAAAAGGAAATTCCTATCACTAATTACATAACCATGTCCAATAGCACAAACGACGAGTACTGGTCTAACCTTCCACTTTTTCTGTTCCTTTTTTATAATCACCGCGGGCAATGAGTATTCATTCATCAAATAGATTTCCAATGAAGTTCTAAAAGGCATAGAACGTCTAAATGACATCACTTTTTTTTGTTCTGTGGCTTAAGAAGTGATTTAGTTCATTAAAAGGAACAAGTGGTTTAGAATTTTCTTTAAAATAATGATAATTCTTATCGTTTCTTTCATCAAATTATTAGAGATTATTGAAATATTTTCAACATCTTGCAGCCAAATAATTCAAACGTTCTTTAGGCATGATCTAAGAAAGAATAACGAATGTCAAGAGAAGCTTAATGATCACAGGTACAGTGGAGGAAAAATGAGTAATAGGAAAGTGTCATGTAAGACGGATGGACAAAGTAAAGGAGATAATAGGATCTTCTTGAAAAGCTGTCTTCATCAAGGTTTATGACTGGGAAGGATTGGGACATGTCGATCACCAGTTGCTAGGCATAACATAGTACCACAACGCTCAGCATTGAGCATACGATGAAAAGGAAGAGAATCATAATTCAAACAATATTGTTCAATGAATTCTATATTGAAAATGAAATTTAAAAAATACATTTATTGTTAAACGATATTGTCATCAAACGCCATTTTTACATATTGCATAAGCCCGATTGCATAATATTTCGAGTATTTACAACGTCATGCATACATGCCATGATGCAAAACTATTCGAGGCGATAGCTGCTCTAACATTCTGTTGACAAATTAATATAAATCACCGATGCAGTCATCATTCCGTCAACTTTTGTTGCTGAATGAACGTGGAAAGGAAAGAAAATGCTCAACATCCGTGGGAAAATGAAGAATTATGCATTTGTGCAAACATTGATACATTCGCATTAATCTGTAGGACGGATTTATCACATTTTAATTTATTACAGTTATTTATCATATACTTCGGTTTTCACTCTGCGTTACACAATTTGAAAATACAAACAAAAGTTAATGTAAATTTATTTTACTTTTTTCATAAATTTTTATAACACCTCTCAATACATTCTATAAACGTTTTGAAGAGTATGATCCGTGGAAAAATATTTTATTTGACCCCGTTAATAGAATTTTAGGTTAAGGTATATATACCACTAATTTACTTCCTGTCGCTGTTGGTAAAACTTAATTAATACTACCCATAATGAGAAGAAACAATAACCTCGTTAAAGAACTCTATACCAGTCAGGAACGACTTTTTTGTCTTGCACTCTGAACACATGGTTGGAAGACAGTCTTTTTAACTAAACCTAGGAGGTTATGACTAATTTCACGTTTGAACTTGTCTTTCTATCTGTTTGCAGAGAGCCTCATGTATTTTCTTAGTGAAAGTTCTTCCAACTATTTTCTTTATGTATTTATTTTACACATGCCAAGAAATATACATAATTTGCGAAAAAACCACAGGTAATTTAATTTGGACATACAATTTTAATGGATCTGGGTTTGTTACCTTACATTTGTCGTGTCCCCAGTAAACTAGGCTTTTCCCTGTATCTCACTGAGGACAACTATATCCTTTCATTCTTTACCTGGTCCACATATTCCTCGGACGTCAGTAATTTTTAGGAATATATACGTTATGTAAGTCTTTTTAAAACGAATTCTTTCGAAATGTTCTTTTTAATTCTACTTGCACCATCCGACTTTTACAAACAGTTACCCTTAACTCAATCATTACTTACTATATTATGCATTATGATAATTCCAGATATTATTCGCAAAGCACGCCCTTTTACATAATTTATTCTGCTTCTATCAATGGCCAGGCTTTACTTTCATACTTCAAGATGGGCATTAACACACCACTACGTACTATCAATTTTCAAGTTTTTGCAATTGTTTTAACATAAAATACAATTCTTGGTACACCGTTGACCTTATTGGAGATATTAATTCTTATACACATAAATTAATTTTACAGGAAGTTGAGGTCTGTCTTGGGTCAGTGCTTTCCAGTTATCGACCTCTATACTTTCTGCACTCTGTCGAACACCAACTATCTTAGATACAGATGTACAACGGGTCTTCTGTCGGTGAGTGACTTTAATCGTATATAAGTAATTGTACCTTTATGAAAGAAGTGTCAAAAGAAAAAAAAATTGTCTAAGTTTTCAGAATATTTCATTATGTGTCGTCTTCTCATCACCAGTTCAATAGGTCTTCTGGATTCACCTTCTTGATTGTATTTTATTCTAGTTTTTATCTCGTTGTTTGTACAGGGTGGACAATAAGTCGTTCATCAATGATCCTATTCAAGGAGTGGTTGTTGGTCTTGTGGCTTCAATTCTTGCACCAACTGAATTTAATACGGAAAGATATATGTCTTGCTTTTTAAGATTTGTTATAGTATCATTCGAAACATTCCGAGCTGGTTGGTAATCAATAATCCTTGTCGTCGATCTTGCTGAACAATCTCCATAGCAAAATTAACTGAAAAAAAATATGATGAATGTTTGAAACTGAAACGTGACTGATGAACGGGTCGGATCACCCTCCGAAAAATCTAAAATCTTTGTTTAATACTCTCTTTTGTTGTATTAAATTAACAGATCTGAAAAAATTATAGATCTTTTGAAGTTCAAAATCTACTTCTAAAAAAACCAGTTCAATGTACAGTTTACACTTCGACGTTGAAAATTCTACAATTATTTTCGCAGGTTATATAAACCGGCTGTTTGGTACAGTTTTTTTATGAATGGACATTCTTGATCATTGATTACAGGAGAACTACTAAAACCCAATTTCTCTATAGCAAGTAGGCACTTTCTGCAAAGAAACTTAGCATTTGATTATTCTTTTACGAGTGATCCTATAAAATATTCTTCAACTTTAATCGAAACCTGTATTGTATAAAATGCTGCTCTACTTTTCAAACCGTATTTATTTTTATTTAAAAAAATATTTTCAACATTATTTTTCAAAAGATTAGCTTTATTAGTAAGTTTGAATTTTTACACGGTCATGAATGGAATCTTTCTTTTTACGTCGACTCAGTAATTAACTTACTAGTCAATCCATTATATGATAAGTATATGAAATTGCTCCGTTAACGGACAACATAAACCTTCTTGTATGATGAGGTGAAGCTATGAGAAAAGCGTATAAGAATTAGTAACAGACGAAAAATAAAACTTTAAACATTATTTTTTTAACTATAAACAAATGCAATACTTAGCATCAATGGGTTTTAAATGGTGATACAACTGGTTTAAATAAAGGTTCTAGATATACGACGTTTGATAAAAAATTTATATTATAAAATCAATAGTATTAATACTGTCCCCGTCAAATGAGTTCCCGTAGGATAAAATGAGAGGTTTGTTTAACTATTTTTCTAAATTCTACCATATCTTTGCCACGTTCGATGAATGTAACATTTCGTCTTTTTTCGAAGAACTTTTCTACGTATTGATTGATAGTCAAATTTATAGATTAATCAGTTGAAGCTTTAAATAGTCTAATAGCGTTTTTTTTTCATCTGATTTTCATTTAGTTTATAGACTTTTTTATAATTATATTTTTGTCACAAATCATTCACGGTGATTTGTTCATATGTAATATAAAATAACTATCCAGTTGTTGTAGAGAAGATAAATGAAAATAAACATAAATCCAAATAAATTATCATTAAATAACTGATATTAAAAAGAAATATTTATCATTGTATTTTTCACTTACTGTTTCAATAATTGATGAATAAAAAATATTTGTGGAACAGCATCATACACAGAAGTAAATCTTAGTTTTTTCTACTAAATTTTGCCCATTTAACGGTTTAATTGTACAAGTTATTCTGAAGATACTCATTGAGTGAAACTGGTAATTGGACGAAAGTTTAACAGATTAAAATAAAAATTTTGCTGTCAAAATTATCGTAATCATGCCTTGTCGACAGAAAGAGAGCAGACCTCCGTTATGTTTATCTCGGTATACATATTTTAATTTTGACGCGTCAGTTAAGCCCTTCATATACATTAATTACCCTATTATAAAGACTTTTTGATTATTTCCTCTATACTGATCGATTTATCCTTTCTAAATTTGATTATTTCCTCTATAATGATCAATTTATCCTTTCTAAATTTGTATACCTTCTTTTAGTGTTCTAAACTTCTTATACGTTCTTTCGAATTCTTATAGATATTTCTGTATATGTTCATCATTCATTCTTTTAATGTGGCAGAACCATTTCTATATTATTAGTTTACATCTAAGCACTGTTTGTTCCTTCAGCCCGCATTATTTTTTTTATTTCATAATTCTTTTTTCTATTCTTCAATCGGTGGTGTATATAGCTTTAGAAAGCATTTGAGGACAACCCGTTTTAGGGGGTCTAATCCAAATTTATGATTATATATGCATACACTCCATACTCCACCTAAAGCCGAAAGTGTTATTATCACACATTGGAAGATCTACAAAGGTTTCTTTATAAAGGGTCTTTCAAATTGAGCGGTTTTTTTTATTCTATTTTTTTTTTAATTCTTGAATAAAACACACCATTTGCTTTGATTTCAAAAAACTTTTCATTAGTCATTGAAATATAAGGTATGACATTTAAACACAAGAAAAACAATATCCACCAAATGTCCACCTCTTGCAGCTCCACAGATGTCCACTCTTTTGTCAAAATTTTCGATGACATTTTGGCATAATTGCGGTTCTAACTCACCAATAACGCGAATTATTTCGTCCTTTGGCTCAGTAATTGATTGGGAGTCATTTTTATAGACCTGGTTTTTAACGTTACCCCAAAGAAAGTAGTCCAACGGTGTCAGATCACATGATCTTGGTGGCCAATTAACATCACCGTTTCCGGAGATTACAATATGTTACATAAAATAATTCAACAATTTGAACGCGTTGTTGTATTGTATACGACTCCATTTTCATAAATTTTATACATTACACTTCTAAAATGTCGCAAGACCCAGGCAAGTTCGCAACGCCATCTGTGTTTTATCCAAGAATTAAAAAAACCGATCAATTTGAAAGACCGTTTATATATTTGAATTGGGACTAACTAGATTTTAATTATAATTTTTTTCGTTTTCATGAAATGTTTCAGTCAGTTAACTTATTGTTTAACCCACAACACCTTTTATTAACAGCTACACTCTTAATTTATACTTAAAGTTAATTTTTGTTTTATTTTTCTGTATATTTTTTAAATTTCTAATTTTATTATTAAGATAAATAAAATACGTCAATATAATTATACATCTCCCTCTAAAAAAACGAATTAGAAAACGAATTTTTCAAAAGTTAAGTTTAAAATTATATTTCAACGTTCATACGTACACGTATGAACGTTGAAATATAATGTTAAACTTAACATCACGCCATTTCCCTCTTGTGGTAGGCAGAGGAGAGAGTGTCAGACTTTCATATCTCGACCCACTTCCTTTGCTTCTTCTACGTTTATACACTTTCTAACACAACTCTGAGATCTACTTTTCCTTCTTTCAAAATATTTCACTTGATCCAATTATAATCTCCTTAGTATTTCTCTATCACGTCTTCCACTCACATTTGCACTATTTTGTTAGCCTTTCTTCATTCATTCGTTCTACATGCCAAAACTATCTCAAAGTGCTCTTCATCATCTTACTCAATGCTTTAAATTCACATTCATCCCAAATCACTTGATTCCCTGTTATGTCATACATTGTCCCCTCAGGTATTGTTGCCAGTGCACACATTTTTACAGCATTTATTCGACTCCTTGCAGATTTTGTCCACGGCCGTGTTTCATTTCCATACAAAAAAGTAGGTACTAAAATACTGTTGTGGGCGATCATCTTAGCAGATTTAAATACTGTCCTGTTCGAGTACATAATTTTTAGTGCTCCACTGACTTTCCTATCACTACACACTTATCGATATCTCTCTTAACTCTTCAATCATCTGTGAAAATGTTATACAAATAGCAGAATGGTTCATTATTTAAGTACTCGTAAAACAGTTTTTTTTTTATTTTCAATCCTCCAAAGTACCTCATGGCCGCATACAATTATCTTTTAGTTCACATCTAACAAGAAACATTAAAAATCTGGTTTTTATGAAAATTCACCATAAATATGATAAAAATTAGCAATTAATTTTGATTACTATCATCTCAATAGCAAAATTTTACAAACTAATAGTCGACTTCGTCCCCATACAAGTTTCATAAATAATTCATTGATCTGAGACTCGACAACCTCCTCCGTGGCCCAGTTGACAAAACGTTTAACTTTCAACTCGGGGATTAAGGGCTAGATTATCTTTGCGGGTTCGATGCCCACTGGAACCCAGATTTTTTAAAATAGGATTCCAGTCTTGCTAACACTTAGGACCTATAAAAACATATTTCTGGTTGGTTGGACGAGATTGCCACATGGCAATAAACTCGCCAGGTTAAAAAAAAAAACAGTGTTTCCCAAAGTTTTTTGGACTTCTGCCTCGTTTTAGAACACATATTTCATCAGCGCCCTCTCCAAATTCAGTCAAAATAATGATACATTTATGTTGATTTTGTTGTAACTTAACTATTTACGTAAATTAATAAAATTGTTTAAGTCAGAAAATTTAAATAGGTCTAGTATAAAATTAACTTTTTGGACATACGAATTAATTTTTAGGAAGTATCTATATTTATTCTTTACCATTTTTCACCAGTCTAGTACCTCCCTTCCGCGTTCTTGCCTTCCAGAGCCCTCCATGAAACTTATACTACACCCAGGGGGACAGTAGCGCCCTGTTTGAGAATCACTGCAGAAGAACTATAATGTATCTTTCGAAAATATTGAGCATACTACTTTTATCTTCATGACAACTTGAGTAAATTTCCAGGTCTCTCTTCCATAAAGTATTAATAAGTATAATCAAAAGATAACTCATTAAGCTCAGTTTTTTATTAAAATATCACATCAAGAGGGTATTGTTTCCGAATGCATAAAAGACAGCTTATAAGCGCTACTAAAACAATTCCGGTAGAATGATATCTGAAAGTAGATATAAAACCGGAATATTAATAATGAATAACAAGTTCACTTACTACACATCTTATTAATGTCACCCAGAATATCACCTCTAATGTTAACATTATGAGTGAAATTATGGCTCAAGCCAGATATCCAGATTATTACAACAAAATATTGAAGAAGAACCATTTCATTATTCGTATGTTGTTATGCAAACTTGTCGAAGAACGTAGCTGGGAGACTAGATGGTCCTTGATTTCAATAATTAAGCCTATGGTCTAAAATTACTAAAGTTGACACGTAAGTCGAACTTCATCATCGTACTAAAGAAAACCAGTGCACATGGAGCAGTAACAATACCCACACACATCTATTTATTTTTCGGTATTTTTATTTATTTTTCGGTATATTTATTATAGTATTTTTCACAGACAAACTCTGTAATTTCTGATCGATTAAGCAATAACCGAATCAGGGATAACTGAAGATAAAAAAGAAAAACATGTAAATTTTTATGAGGTAAAGGTAAAAATGTGTGGATAGAATTATTGATTTGACCTCTCTATCTACCCCACAAATTATATGACCTAATTTAACTCGGTAATCATACAAGGACCCTTCTTTTTTTTTAGATGAAACCAAAACTTCCTATAGGGAGACAAACGTCTTAGCAACAAGATCACAGGCGTTGTCGATGTAGGATGATAAGTATCTATTCTTAGGTTGGTTGGAAAAATTCCTTTTAATAATTTATAAATGTCGATGCCTCTGGTTAGCGACTAATAGCACAAAGGCATCTTTCTATACAAACTAATAACTCATTGAGCTGTAACTTCGTAAGAAATAGTTTTGAACCAGAAACGAGTTTTTTTAACTGCCGGTGGAGTGTTTAAACGGGCATTGTACTACGAGCCAGTGCGCAGTGGCTGGGCGAGCCGTGGGAGTGATCTCACGGGACGCTACCGGGGACCGCCGACTAGCGCTGACCGCTGACCCTCGTGGGTGCCGACTCGAACCAGTTACTGGCACGCACCATTCACTCAAAGAATTGCGCCAATTATGTACCCATAAACTTTGTGTAGGGATTTTTTAACAAATTTATCGTTTCGCAGATAAGAAGTCATATATAGAGAAACATGGATGTTTTTACATATTCGAATTTTGGTATAATAAAACCGTTTTCGGTCATTAAGAACCATTTTGATTTAATGTAAAATAGAAGTCAATCTAAAATTAAATTCAAACCTAGATTTTTAAAAAATTAACTCAACCCTTTATATTTAACTCAACCTAATATTTTTATTTTTTTATGGTTTATTAGAACATGGTCGTGGTATGAGATTTCATTAAAATTGGTAAAATTAAGTGTCACATATCACGTAGGAAAAGTGATAGATGAAAAATTATATTCGGGTAGAAAAGATGATACGTTGATGACCAACTAAATCAAAGTCTTAATGAGGTAAGAATGAATAGCTTTAAAAATAGGAAAATATGTACGCCACACTGAATGTTCGTGGCAAAAGAAAAAGGTATTTGCCCAAACATAACAGAGTGGAGATTTGTTCTCTCTTCGCACTGGACTTCCGTGCGGAAGGTCACTGGTTCGGAAACCCGCGCTGTGCTTCTCCCCTCGAATGACATAGGCATTTTTCCTTCCATTATTCGGGGGTACAAGGATACCTACGACTTCAGTCATGTATGTTATTTCAGATGCTCCGATAATCCCATTTTGGTGTGTCATCAGATTCAGTAAAACGGTGTGACCGGAGATTGCTGGTGTGCAATAGCTCACTCACTTAAAGATGATAAATGGAAGGAAAGAAAGAAACAAAAGATATTTCACGAAACAGCTTTCCTTTCCAACAGAATTGACATTGGAGTAGCGATGAGATATTTAACTACGAAACTCAGTAACGACGATGACAATCTAATCGGACTGGTTAAGAAAAATGACGAGAAAATTTTGGCGTCGACGACCTTTACTTAACGACCAAAAAGTTAATATTCAAACAAATTATTCATCTTATTTTACACGACACTTTATACAGATTGAACCCAATCACATCAAACAAAATGGAAAATAATTAAGATAACACTTTAAAATAATAATACTAGAAACAATGTTTTTTAATTAAAAAGTTAATACTCGTATTTAAACAAATTATTCATCTTATTCAAACAAATTATTCATCTTATTTTACTCGACACTTAATACAGATTGAACTCAATCACATCAAACAAAATGGAAAATAATTAAGATAACACTTTAAAATAATAATACTAGAAACAATGTTTTTTAATTAAAAAGTTAATATTCAAACAAATTATTCATCTTATTCAAACAAATTATTCATCTCATTTCTTAATTAAAAAGTTAATATTCAAACAAATTATTCATCTTATTTTACTCGACACTTAATACAGATTGAACCCAATCACATCAAACAAAATGGAAAATAATTAAGATAACACTTTAAAATAATAATACTAGAAACAATGTTTTTTTCAATTTATCATACTATCTTTTGTAATTTTAACAATGAAATAAACAAACCACTCTTTTGCCTAACTAGGCAAAGTTAATTAACTTAGTCCGTCCTAATCAACTCAATCCGTTCTAAAACAGGTAGTTTACATAAAACAAAACAAAATAATGAATTAAAGAAACATACATGTAAATAGAAGTCATACGTATTGAAAAATCCCACATAATCCCGCATTTATTTTACAAAGGATCATTTAAGATTTCTAATGATTTTCTATTAAGTGGCTCAGTTATGCCTATAAAGTCTATTAGGAGTTAAATCATCAATTTATCCACTGAGATGTGGATAGCATAAATAAAAAAATTCAACAAGGTCATCCCGTGTGCGAGTGGTGGGGATCTTAAAAGTTCAGTTCATGAATGTGTCACAGAACACAATTTTAAATAGTCAAGATTCTGCATTAGAAGATTTATTTTTGTTTTTTTCCAAGATGTTCATGTTAAACGAAACAGTAGGGACTTTTTTTAATATACGAGTACATATAGGCAATTAGTGCTATCATTTATAAGTACTTTTTTTTTCGATTTTATAGTCAAAAATTAATTTATAAGAGGGTCAATATAACAAATAAAAACGTTATTATTACCATTTTTAATGGATTTAATTGATTAAAGTTAAGATTTTTTAATTTTTTTTTATTAAACAAAGAAATATATTGTACAAATATTTGTTAAGGCTATACCTACTCGTATACACAAATGTATTACTTAACTAATCTTATTTATATATTATAATTTATGAATTTACTTAATCTTATTTTCCTACATGTCATTTTATTTAAAAAAAATTATAATCTTAATATATGATTTCTTAGAAATAATTAACACCTACCATACATACTACTTATAAATAGATAACACTTCTTACAACTAATTATTTAGCGAGAACAAGTCCACTCGTTCAGGCTACTTGTATTCCATAACTTAAGTTAAGAATATTGACTAAAGTTAAAAATATTTATAGATATATAAAACGTTTGATTTATTATATATTTTGTGCACAATATGTAAATAAAGTATGCCCATAAATTATAATTATTGTTTTGCGCATCCAAATACTCCTGTCAATTTTATTTGAATTATTTCGCATGAATATGGACTGTTAGTACGTAATAGATGATAGGATTGTCTTTTATACATGTAACAGCGTGTAAACAAGATATATCTGAATGGTTGCGAATATAACAACGACACCACACCAATAAGGATCCGGTTTGATTTATTGGGTGCGAATCCAGTGTCGCCATTTAGCACTGGGTGGCCATCATTAGTTCGTTCTCTGGCGGATGCAGAACGGACATGCATCCGGAATAGGGTGACTGTACTTTTTAAATCATAAAATAAATAAAGACGAACATGATATTTGGCCAGACAAGTAGGTAATTGTTGGTCAGAGTCAGGTCAGTAGGTCGATCTTAAAAATGTAGAAATGATTATTGACAAGTTAAGTTTATCGGCAATTCCCGCAGTTTTGCCAATCAAATTGGCAAGATTGCGGGAGTGTGACGAACGCAAGAGGACTAAAATACAATACTGTAAATATCTTAGATGAAAAATTATATCCCATTTATATATAATACATTAATTAATTCTAGAAAGTATTTTATTGAATTGTATTTTACACTTTTATTGTATACAGTATAACTGAGCGGGTTTATGTATATATGATATTTTTTCCAGTTAATCACAAAGGGGTAAAACAAAACTTTATTGAAAACTAAAATGGAACCTTTTTTTCAAATCTGGGTTCCAACGGGTGTCGAAACCAAACTCCCGATTTGAAAAACAGGCGTAATGTTATCTAGAATCTAGATAATAATCTTGATTCTAAACAATAGAGGTCGTGTAATCGTGATATCAAAAAGAACATGTGATTCCGTGAATGTATGAAAGATTATGAGTTTGTAAGTCCAAGAGTGATGTGAATCAAATTCAATGTGGCATAATGCGTTTTTTACTTGTAAAAGGATATGACCCAGTTAATCCAGTTAGAAATTTGTGTATTGATACGGAAGGATATATGAAAATATTTTGGAAAGAAGAAAGTTAAATGCGAAAAAAAATATATACGGGCAGTATGAGTGAAATCATAGAAAAGAATGGAAGGGTTTCGAGATGAAGGGAATATTTTGAAGAACTATACAAGAGCGGCGATACTAGTAAAAACAACGGTGAGGATGGCGAGCGTTTGGAAATATGAATGACACCAGTCTACAAGAAGTAACAATGGCTGTAAAATACATGAAATGAGGAAAGTCTCAGGTTGTGATGAAGTGAGAACATAACTGATAGTGTATAAATGTGAACGAATGGAGGAACGGCTGAGACAGTTTTTTAACATATATTGGGAATCTGACTACACACCAAAAACTGGAGGAGTGCAATATAGTTCCATTATATAAACGTAAGTGTGTTCAAATAGAGTGTGGAAGTTACATAGCCATTAGTTTGCTATATTGTAGTGAGTAAAATGTAAGGAGAAAATATATAGAAGGAGTGAGAAGAAAGACTAAAAAGAAACCGTAGGATCCTCAAAGTGCTTGTTTAAGTGAAAGAATAAATGTGAAAAATATAAAAAGGTAAATTGTGAATTTGTGGAGTTGTGGAAAAAGTGCAAGACTACGTGATCAGAGGCAAGAAATACCATGGTGATAGAAAAGTGTGAAAGGGAAAGTAAAAGCGATGTTTGACGGAAAAATAAAAGATTGGAGTTAGTTGAATAATTCTTCTACTTCGATAGTATCTTCTCAAATAATGAAAGAGTTGACAGAAATATGGAACGGCGTGTAACAATCGGAAACAGTCAATAGGACACTAAAACATATAATAATATATTCGAACCGGACAGTACAATCTGCTAAGATGATGAACTTTTATGTATGTGAGGAAAACGTGGGAGTGGAAAAAGACTGACAGGAGCCGAATAAAAACTGTAGAAATGCGTGCACTGAGAATAATACATGTGATGACAATGTGTGACAGAATACGGAATTAATTGATTAGGGATGAATGTCAATCTTTTTTTTATCCACCTTACACGGATTTCTCCTGTTACACAAAAAGGGTCTGCTTCTGGAGTTAGCTTATTCGTTAGGAAGAATATCAGTCAGGATTCTTCTCATACTGCTAAGCGGTGGCGAGAATATATCCGGTGTCATTCGGTTGGTTCAATATCTCTATACCACGCGTGACTGAGTGTTTAGCCATGATATTCGTTCTGTGCGTTGATATGTAGAACATAGGGTGATTCCTTGCACGACTATATTTATCAAGTGCATATAAACTTAGTGCTTCTAGAATCGCGGGGCAGTTAAAGCAACCTTGAAAAACCTTTAGTAGGAATAACGCAATGGATTCTTGCCTTCTTGTTTCGAGGCTTCTATAGCTACACACCGTGCGAAGTTCGACATGGTGAGCATATTTTTTGGATAATCGCCCTTTGTTCTGTACCATAGATATCTGAGGATTTTTTCGTATTTGCTCTGTATTGTTTTTATATTTGAGCTGATGAGGAGCCCAAACTGTAGATGACAGATGTTTTAAGTTAGACGAAGAAGAGTCATCTGAGGTGATTAGGACATGTGGAACCAATGTATGAAGAAATACTGAAAAAAAACAATATACTTTACAAATGTGAATGGAAGGCGCTTAAAAAAAAGATCAAATAAAGTTTAATTGGATCAAGGGAATGATATTTTGGAAAAAGGAAACGTAGAAAGTCAGAGAAGTCATACAAGTTGTAGAAGATAGGAAAGTCTGGTGCTCGTTCCTCTCTACTCTCCCCAACAGAGAAAAAATAAATATACACATAAACGAGTTGTATATATGTGTGTACTCATACAGATTGACAGTAGAAATAATTCAAATTGTCTAAATTTCTTTCCATATTTATCATCTGCGCAAGAATGGCAACGGGTCAGCGAGCCTCGAACCTGAATAATTAATTCACACACTAATTCATGTCCACTCATCCGAACAAGTCAACTTTTTGTAAGTGGTAACTTATGTTTCTTTTGTAATACGAATTATGTACAAGTATATTTAGTATGAAAACGCTATACGGCCTGTTTTGAAATTCTTCTAACGTGTGCATAAATATTGAAACTTTATCAGAAATATGTGCCAGTATTATAATATATTATACGAGTACATGAAAGCTTCAGTTGTGTATAATATTCGTTTATAAATGAATAAATTTATTAATTTAGATGATTTTCGTGGCTTAGCTGGAAAATGATTTACTTCCAACTGGGTCTTAAAGGTTTGATTCCCGATGGTCTCCAAACAAATCCCAATCTGGCCAAAGAATTCTCGTTATCTTCTTATTTAATGTATAACACAGTATGTTATCTTCTTATTTAATTTATAACACATTTTATACCTTCTTATTTATTTTATAACACAGTATGTCATCTTCTTATTTAATTTATAACACAATGTGTCATCTTCTTATTTAATTTATAACACATTTTGTACCTTCTTATTTATTTTATAACACAGTATGTAATCTTTTTATTTAATTTATAACACAGTATGTTATCTTCTTATTTAATTTAGATCACAGTTTGTTATCTTCTTATTTAATTTATAACACAGTTTGTTATCGTCTTATTTAATTTATAACACAGTATGTTATCTTCTTATTTAATTTATAATAAAGTACATTATCTTCTTATTTAATTTATAACACAGTATGTTATCTTCTTATTTAATTTATAACACAGTATGTTATCTTCTTATTTAATTTAGTTCACAGTTTGTTATCTTCTTAATTAATTTATAACACAGTTTGTTATCGTCTTATTTAATTTATAACACAGTATGTTATCTTCTTATTTAATTTATAACAAAGTGCATTATCTTCTTATTTAATTTATAACACAGTATGTTATCTTCTTATTTAATTTATAACACAGTATGTTATCTTCTTATTTAATTTAGATCACAGTTTGTTATCTTCTTAATTAATTTATAACACAGTTTGTTATCGTCTTATTTAATTTATAACACAGTATGTTATCTTCTTATTTAATTTATAATAAAGTACATTATCTTCTTATTCAATTTATAACACAGTATGTTATCTTCTTATTTAATTTATAACACAATATAACATATAAAAAACATTTAAAAAATAATTCTCGTTATCTTCTTTAATTTCCAAAATATGCACAGACTAACCAGCCAATTCCAGTGGTTCTAAGTTCTAGGGCTAGTTTAATGGTGCCAAATATATTATAGACATACTTTTCAACTTATCCGCATTTACAGTGTAGTTATAAAGAACAGTATCGCGAGAAAGAAAATATGTATTGGATATAAGTTAGTTTGATGTTTAATTAAAAAAAAGCATTATTTTTACACCAACGCCTATGACAGGAGCTTCCGACACCTGTTGGCATTATATGATTTTTTTATAAGAAAATTTGTAGAGTAAAATAAACATTATAGGATAACAGAATAATTACGGGAAGACTAAACATTTTCAAACCTAGTAATATGCAATATTTTAAAATAAGTACTGATAAAATTTGTAGAGTAAAATAAACATTATAGGATAACAGAATAATTACGGGAAGACTAAACATTTTCAAACCTAGTAATATGCAATATTTTAAAATAAGTACTGATAAAATTTGTAGAGTAAAATAAACATTATAGGATAACAGAATAATTACGGGAAGACTAAACATTTTCAAACCTAGTAATATGCAATATTTTAAAATAAGTACTGATAAAATTTGTAGAGTAAAATAAACATTATAGGATAACAGAATAATTACTGGAAGACTAAACATTTTCAAACCTAGTAATATGCAATATTTTAAAATAAGTACTGATAAAATTTGTAGAGTAAAATAAACATTATAGGATAACAAAATAATTACGGGAAGACTAAACATTTTCAAACCTAGTAATATGCAATATTTTAAAATAAGTACTGATAAAAATATAAATATGATACTCATATTTTCAGAAATCTAGTTTGACATACATAACATTCATACCATCACACCGTTTCCCTGTTGGGATAGGTAAAGATATGAGAGCGCCAGAAACATTTTCACATAACTCCTACGGTTTACCTGACTTCTTACACTGAATGGCTTAAGATGCCGACGTTTCAAAAACATTGCAGTTTTCATCTTTAGGGTTTGTTCGTAATCAACTTTACCATCTACGAACAAGCCCTAAAGATGACAACTGCAAAGTTTTCGAAACGTCGGTATCATGAGGCAAACCACGAGGTAAAACATTATCCAAATGATACGAAGATCCGCAAAAGCCTCAAAACATATTTAACTTCTTATATTTTCTTCTTTTAAAATATCATTCACTTAATCCAACCATACTTTCCTTAGTCTACCTTTTCCACGCCTTCGACTCACATTTTCACTGTGCATTTGTTTTCTTAGTATTTTTTCGTTGTTTCGTTATATAAGCCCAAACCATCCGAGTGTTTTTGTTCCTTTTACTTAATACACCAGCTTTCACAATCAATCCTCATATCCGCATTCCGTAGTCTGTCAGTACTCTTTTTTATTTCATTTAGTACTTGTACGTTCACATTTAGTACTTGTACGTTCACATTTAGTACTTGTACGTTCACATTTAGTACATGTACGTTCACATTTAATCCTAGTGATATATTTTCACTCTCAAATGTTTCTCAGTGCACGCATTTCTACAGCTTTTATTCGTTTCCTTTCAATCGTTTGGTAATAAAAAACAATACTTCGAATATTTAATAGGGCAACTAATTCGAGTATGTAACTTAGGTGCTATGGTCTTAGTGGTGACTCCACACGGCGGGATATCGGACTTAGGCCCTGAGGCAACTCGGGCATTGGATGACCTGGCCGCACAACTTTCCATCATTTGTTTATCCAATCAGCTTTTTCGCAAAGGTCGGACACACATAAAATATAATACACACAAAAGTCATGCTTATCAATAATTTGCAAATGCTCGCTTGGGTCATATTAACCATTTTGTTTCTAACAAATCATGGGTGAACTTCGAACCGTGTTCATGCCTACGATGGACGCAGATTGGATGGAAAAGTGGCACAATTGAATTTTGTTGTTATATTGAAACAACGGTCATCAAGATGTCCATAATTCTTTAATATTATATTTTTTATTTATCATTAGTGCGATGTCGTGGTTAGCGTGATTTTTTTAGCAATCGAGCGTCCTGGATACGAATTTCAAAGGGTACCAACATATTACTGCTTTTTTAGACATACTATACTTGCATAATCACGCCGTTTTCCTATTGAGATAGTCAAAAAGGAGAGAACAGTAGACTTTCCTATCGCAACACACATCTTTCACCTCTTCTATATCCAAACAACTTCTAATAAAATTACTACGATTAATTACTCAGAATTTTACATTTCTCTCTTTGAAAATATCATATGCTTGATTCAACCACATTTTCCTTGTTATTTTTCTATCACACTTTCCACTTTCATTTGCATTGATTTGTTTTTTTAGTATTTTTGTATTCATTCCTTCTGTATGCCTAAGCCATCTCTCAATGATTTTCTACATCCTACTGAATACATCAGCCTTAAGTTCTTATTTATCCTTAATCACTATTCCGTGTTCTGGCATACAGTTTTCTATTTTTTTAAATAATAGATATGACCGAAATCATATAATAAATATCCTTATACCCTCGAATACTAGATTGAAAAAATGTATGTGCCATTCGAAAGGAGTAGCACAGCGTGGGGTTTGAACTGGCGACCTTCAGCACGGAAGTCCAGTGAAGACCAAGAACCTCATATAATCTTCTCAATGCATGATTTCTTAAGCATTTATTAGGCTCTTTTTTGTACTGAAATTTCCAGTGTATATTTGTTTTGGTAATCTTTTTTCAAGGGTTGCAGGTTCTATTCCATGTCGGATTTTTTTACATATAATTTGTTTGTAATACTATAAATTTGTAATTTTTTTAACTATTTAAAGTAAACGTTGTTCAAAGTTAAAACAATCTGTTACAAAACAAACAAGGCCCACGTACAATAATCTACCGTTGTTAATTTCTCTTTTTAATTAACAAGAAGGATAATACGATCAATTTAAAGTACCCACAACATGTGTAATGATAGTCTATTCAGAGACTCACGCAATAACTACTCCAAGACATGAGAAAACGGAAGGCAAAAGGTGAAATATCACAGAGCAAGGGCCACCATCATTGTAGTAAATAAATAACGTACATTTTTCTCAAAGATTGGTACAAATGCGAAAAAAAGATTTATATTAAATCTTACATGGTCTTGGATCATTTTAATTACACAATTCTGTATGGCAACCTCTATTTTGCTCTATGATTACGATAACAATGGCGGGAGCACGACCCCGACTCAGTTATACTTTGCAACAGAGCCTCCGTACTCGATGGGCAACAGTTGCTTTGCACGCCAGTAACTAATTCGTAGATCGAAGCCATTATTTTTCATAAGGACAAAAAAATTAACAATAAACCTTTATACTTTTAAAATTAGAAAAAACCCTTAATAAGCATTATTGATCTCAAAATGTTCATCACCCTAACTCTTTTAAAATTCCTATCCTTAGCATTTTTCTCCGTTAGATTCATATATATATATATATATATATATATATATATATATATATATATATATATATATATATATATATATATATATATATATATATATATATATATATATATATATATATATATATATATATATATATATATATATATATATATATATATATATATATATATATATATATATATATATATATATATATATATTTTTGTTACTTTAAGTTTAATCATATATCAGTTCAGTAAGTTTAAGAAATAGTCATGGATACTGATAGAGATTTGGGAATAGAAACTGGTTGCTTGGAATGAATTGCTTTAAAGCCATATATCCGGCAGATGTATTGAAAAGAAAGTGTTAATAAATTTATACATTAATGATAAATGGTTAATACTTCTGGTAGAAGATTAAAATACCTCATTCAATTACGTTGGATCGACCAGATCAAGGACGATACCAAATCCGCTACGTACGAAGCTTCCCTTTTGGTCAGAGACAGAAATGACGGGGCAAATATTGTGCAGGCCTCATCATGAATATTGTGCAGGCCTCATAATGAATATCGCGATCCTCAGTCATATAAATTATGACTAAAGAGAGGTCCTCAGCCATATAAATCATGACTAAAGAGAGGAATAGTGTGCAGACCTCATCATGAGTATCGCGATCCTCAGCCATATAAATTATGACTAAAGAGAGGAATATTGTGCAGGCCTCATCATGAATATCGCGATCCTCAGCCATATAAATTATGACTAAAGAGAGGAATATTGTGCAGGCCTCATCATGAGTATCGCGATCCCCAGCCATATAAATTATGACTAAAGAGAGGAATATTGTGCAGGCCTCATCATGAATATCGCGATCCTCAGCCATATAAATTATGACTAAAGAGAGGAATATTGTGCAGGCCTCATCATGAATATCGCGATCCTCAGCCATATAAATTATGACTAAAGAGAGGAATATTGTGCAGGCCTCATCATGAATATCGCGATCCTCAGCCATATAAATTATGACTAAAGAGAGGAATATTGTGCAGGCCTCATCATGAATATCGCGAACCTCAGCCATATAAATTATGACTAAAGAGAGGAATATTGTGCAGGCCTCATCATGAATATCGCGATCCTCAGCCATATAAATTATGACTAAAGAGAGGAATATTGTGCAGGCCTCATCATGAATATCGCGATCCTCAGCCATATAAATTATGACTAAAGAGAGAGATATGGAACTCATGATTGGTCATTGCACGTATTGGCAACACTCTCGCATATGAAGAAGCAAGTACACATACTCGACGCATTAGAATATTGTTACCAGAAAGTGAGAATCAAGCGTCTTTCCAACTAGGCCACGGCGGACATTATAGTGGGTCCATGAAACCATTTAGAAACATGTCATTCTCACATTATATTCGTATTTTCAATTTGGTAGAATTCGGCCTTTCAAAAACAGGAAGTTATTTCTATTGTCACCAATACTATCATAGTTTTTCACTTTTTATTTTAACGGTCAATTAACTTTTTTGATTCAAAATATTAAAAAAGAACAAATAAAAATTAACATTAGCATTTATTTCGATTTGATTCAATAAAAATGGAATTTTCAATTTTCGCACAAAGTCGATACGATCACTAATACCGGCCCACATTTTTACTATCCGTCATGTTTAAAAGTCATGAACTGTGCATTCACCGTCTCTTTCTTGACTGTAAGATGATGGATTTAAAACGAAAAGAGATGATGAGATTGGATCGGTTTACTTTAAGGTCTACCTGCACATAGCGTGAAAGTTCAACCGTAATGGACAATGTTCTCATTTTTTAATGTTTTATGTAAGAATGTGGAAGTGATGCTAATTGAAGATTATGTGCTATAAGCTCTTTTAATTAGTCATTGGACTGTAATTTATCAAAAAAGAATATCTTATATGACTTAAAACATTTTAGCTGTATAATGTGACGTAAGTACAGTGACAAACAAAATCTAACTGTAAATAAAATAAGTAAAATATATTAAGATTTATATGTACATACTTTTTGACGTATGGAACTAAAACTTGTATTCCATTACTCTTTTGTTGTATACAGTACAATCTGGCAGGCGTATTGCCATGTGGCGATCTTTTCCAACCAACGTGAAATATATTAAAGAGGCTTTAAGTGAACTAGGCTCGAATCCTTTTTAAAAAAGTCTGGGTTCCAGCGGGATTTGAACCTACAACCTTCGGGCTGGGAAACAGGTGTCTTACCAACTAGACCATGGAGGTCATCTTTTGGACTTGAACTTTGTAGAAGAAAGATAAAATTAAGATTAACGCTGTGAAAGAAAACGGAATTAAGATATTAGAAATGAATGTATGGATAAAATGAATGTTTTAAGTACGATGAATAAAGGAGCTTTAATACGGTTTGGGCATGTGAAGAAAAGGGATGACGAAAAAAATACTAAACGAGTATATGGTACAAGTCAGAAGTGTAAGGTGTGCGTGGAAGAAGTAGGCCGAGGAAAAACGTAGCTGAGTCAAATGACCCAGATCTTGAAATAAGGTAGAATAATATAAAATTGTGCATGACAAGATGTATGAATGTACAGGTGGCGAAAATTGTCGCTCAGATGGCAAAAATTGAGATATGTTCTCTCTGTCTACCCCACAAGAAACATGGCGTGATAATACATATGTTATATATGTGTGTGCATGGCGAGTTTGCTGGTGTACAACAGCTCTCACTTAAAGAGGAGAAAACAAGAAGAAGAAATAAACGAAAGCTCCACGACACATCTTCGCTTCCCAACTGTATTGACGTTGGAATGACGAGAAGATCCTCGACTACGAGGCCCAGCAACGACGACGATTATACATCACGCCGTTTCGAAAAGACAGAACCCCAGATTTTCCTATCGCGACACACATCTTCCGGCAGTAAACCCGCCAGGTTGTACTCTATACAACGAGAATGTAATACAATTCAGTATATATTTTATTTATTTATTTATACTTTATTTTTTTTATTATGAAATATACGAGTACAAAGCATGGTCTCACTAGGCATATACCCGTCCTAAGGCAGAAAGTTTACATAAAAAATACAAAAGAATGAAACGTATTTATAGCAGTATAAAAGAGTATAAATATAAAATAAAGTAGTACAAAAAAATAATATAGCAAATCCCGCCATGATCCCATTATTAAAAAATGGATGAAAAAATTGTTCAGTACCAAATCAAAACCCTCAGAGCCATTGCATACAAAAACTCCCTTATCCGAGAAATATGTGAATTGAAATATACAGTAAGATGAGGTAAGAATCGCAGAAGGCACTGATCAGGACATATGGAGATGATGAATAGCACAAGAGTTCCATACGAGGCAATGCATGAAAACTCTACTGGCATTCATCCCAAATAATATGTCCGAAAGATGGAAAGATAACTGGGAGTCAAAATCTCAAGAGATGCAGTCGTGATGATTGCAAATCACTTAAGAAAAATAAAATGAAGAATCTTTATTGAACACAAAATACTCATAACTTTTCCTTTATTTATTTATTTAACTAGTAGGCGTATCCAGAAAGTAAGTGTACTGAGGCTCTCACGACCGGATGGATTTTATTTTCGACATGTTGGCTACTCTTCCGTGTAGCCTGACCCTTCCCCTCCACAACGAGACCGATTCGATGTCAGTACGTTGAGAAGTGTCGACGCGACAACGCGTTTCGTGAAAAATTTCAATCCAATCTCCCGCCAAGTGCGAAATAAATAATGCCGGGTAAGAGTTTTTGAGGCGCTGCAAAATCCATGGAGATGAATTTCTCCACTCCATCGTTACTGGAGATGAAACTTGGGTTGCACACTACACGCCTGAAACCAAAAGGCAGTCTCAACAGTGGCGTCACACCTCTTCACCCTCCGCCAAAAAGTTCAAAACCACAATTTCAGCCAAGAAAATCATGGCATCCGTGTTTTGGAACTGTCAAGGCATAATTTTAATAGAATATATGCCTCAAGGGGAGACCATCAACTCTGCAAGATACTGTGAGACCCTAAAAAAATTGCGGAGGGCGATTCAGAACAAGAGGAGAGGCATGCTGACAAAGGGAGTCTGCCTGCTGCACGACAATGCAAGACCACACACGGCCAACGCCACGAAGGAACTGCTCGCCTCGTTTAAATGGGATGTCCTGAACCATCCCGCGCATTCTCCTGACCTAGCACTTTCAGATTACTATCTCTTTACCTCCCTGAAGCTGCACATGGGTGGAAAAAGGTTTTCAACTGACGAGGAGGTAAAGGAGGAGGTGGAGAAGTGGACGGAGGGGTTGGCGGGAAACTACTTCGAGGAAGGCATCAAAAAGTTGATACCCCGCTTCACCACCTGCATTGAGAGGAATGGCGACTATGTCGAAAAATAGCTTACATATGTACTACGGTAACCACGTATATGTTTAAATAAAAAAAATTGTAACCTACAAAAATTCAGTACACTTACTTTCTGGATATGCCTCGTATTTTCAAAAAGTCAAGAATAGCTTCACTTTCTAAAAGAAATGTTTATTTAAATTCTTAAAATTACTAACAGTACCTGATTGACTGTTCAATTTTTTTTATATTCTTTTTATATTATTATAAATAAATATTAAGTGAAATGACAAAAACAAAACCAGTTTTTCAACACTTAAACCACAAATCATCCGAATGATTACTCAGATTTTATATCTTTATCAATTGATTATTAACTTGCTGTGGACATGAATAAATTATAAATAATTTTATTTATATACTCGTATATGGCTATCAAATACGAATATTTTTTCTAAGAATTTTTAACCACTACGACAATATATCAAACGAGCGTTCAGTCACGCCTTCAGGCTATACAACTGTCATCGCTTTATTTTAAATAAATAACCCATATTTTAACTGACACAAAAAAAAATTATAATAAATTTTGAACCAAAACAAGATTTTTGACGATTTCCATAGTTGCGTGTTAGACTTTCGTTAGGAAATTAAATGTTTTCCTTGACAACCACCGTGGTAGAACGCGTGTCTCTGATATGAGACATGGATAGGACGATGACGAGGTTTTTCGTGATTGTTTTTTTGCAGTTCTCAATAGCCCTCATAACAAAACACAGTACCCGGCGGTAAGTAATACACGTCGGGCGAAAGAAAGAGACTGTCGGCCCTAATCGGATAGCTTCGGTTTTGTAGAGCGTCGTCTGTCATTGTATATACCGGACCGTTAGCGCATCGTGCGACAAAGACGGCACTCCTACAAAGTCGAAGTTAGCCGATTATGGTCGACAGTCTCTTTCTTAAGCCCAATGTGTATAACTTACCGTCGGGTACTGTATTTTTGTTTTATTTGCGTAATATTTTTTTGCTGAATATTTTAAGAGAAGATAAACTGACTGCTAATAATGAAATCTTGGTCCTAAAATTATGATATGCCAACGAAACATGGATATGACAAAAAAGGTACGATAAATATGGTAAAAATGAAAGCATTGCTTAGAATGCGTGAAAAAACAATATATGACAGAATAAAAAATATGATTTTTTAACTTTGGATCTTTGGACACCCATAAGCAAATGCCTAGATTTGCATTTTAGCTAACGCGGTTCTGTCTGTCTTTATCTGGTACCCGTTGGAACCCATTTTTTTTCAATGTCCAGTCTGGTTTTCACTTTAGACCACTTTTGATATCTTTCTGATTGGTTAGAAGATATTGTCACACGACAATAAGCCCGCCAGCTTGTACTGTATACAACGAAAATATAATACAAATGCAATACAATTTTGATGGCCTGAGTCGCTGCCCTGGGGGCTTACGAGAGTAAATCCGACCTACCCTTCCGTTATAAGCACAGGCTCCCGAAGCATTATCTGTTGCCTGACTAGTCCACCTACAGTATTAGCTGGGACGACCAAGGTCTGAGTGAACGTGATGGAATACAAGAAGCCTGAACGAGTGAACTTGTTCTTGCTAAATAATTAGTTGTAAGAATTGTTATCTAGTTATAAGTACTATGTAGGTGTTAATTATTTCTAAGAAGTCAAATATCAAGATTATAAAAATTAAAAATAAAATAACACGTAGGAAAATAAGATTAAGTAAGTTCATAAATTATAACACATAATTAAGATTAGTTTAGTAATAAATATGTATATAGGTATAGCATTGACAAATAATTGTACAATATATTACTTTGTTTAATAATAAAAAAAAGAAAACATGATACGAACGTGTTGATGAATTATATGTTTTGTGTGAACATTTTGAAGTGTTTTTTAAAATTAAAATAAATAAAGGAAGACTAAAACACCACATGATAATTTTTTAAATCTTATGCATAACACCGGACTCTAATAGTTATATTATATTCGATTATTCCTTAACAATTCTTAGATTGTCACATCAGATATTCTGCGCAAAGCACGCGTTTGTACTACCTGTAAATATTTATACGCGAAAATAAACTAAAATATTTTACCTTGAAAGGATAGTGCTATGGAAATATAACAGCTATTTCTTTTGCGTCCGTCCAAACACTGCACTTTTTGAAGATGATCCCAGATACCCATCTGCATCCGGTATTGCAGAATTTTTTGAAGGAAGTGCAAAGCTAGTGGGTGCGTCCTATTATCTCGCCATTGTACAGTTAATAGGTTTAATATCAAGGCAAGAGTGAAGTGTTCCTGTGAACTTTCATACAGCGCATTTTTGTCGAAGGCCGGTCGATGCACACTTAAAAACATTGGTTCTCAAACTTTTTTAGACTTATCAATCAGTTACATAAACGCAATTTTATGTGATTTATTACAATAATTATGTAAATATTGACCAGAGAGTTGAAATAAATGAGGATATATATATATATATATATATATATATATATATATATATATATATATATATATATATATATATATATATATATATATATATATATATATATATATATATATATATATATATATATATATATATATATATATATATATATATATAAGTTGAGGAAAATGTTTCAGCGGGGCAATGGAGTCCTCGATGAGTCAAGATTAATGAAGTGCTCTATATAATGACTGCTGCCTTTCCTTTCACTATTTTTAATGTAATATTTTTAACCTATCAATAATAATGGGTTCGAATTCCAAGTTAGAGCGTTCTTGAGGACAGTCTGTTCTCTAAACGGCGTTGTATAAAGTGCCATGTTTTATTATTTTCATAAAAGGGTTTGACTTGGAGTCAACAGTCCTGGTCATGCAACATTCGCGATTGCATAGGTATCCAAACAATTAAAGAACTATTCCTTGCCGCAATAAATAGATATATTTTCTCAAAAGCGACCGCCAACCATAGAGAGACAGAACATGGCACATTAAGAAGAATCTCCAACCCGTAAAAATTGTGTTCTAAGACCTCCATAAGAATGCCAGAACTCACCACGAGCTGTAGAGCAATAATGATGAGATAATAATTCAAGTAGTTTTAATAATTTAACTTATTGTTCACTTATATTCTTATTTAATAAAGTTACCAAAAAATCGTAGTCTAGTTTATAAAATATTTTGCTTATGTTTTTTCCACTTCATTGCTTTTATAAAATTTGCTTGTATTTTAAAGCCCGCGCAAGCAATTTCTCCGTCCACTGGGAAGCGTTAGATACTTTAGGAGCCACTGAAGTACACTGTAGGGGAATATTGTTAAGTACAGTCACCCAAAGCGAGCATTCCGCATTAATGATTGAGTAATTACACAATGTTAGGGGGAAAGGCGTACGGTAGAGGTCGTGAGATGTGTCAAATGTATCTATTGTCTTACATCCGGTTAGTTTACATTTTCTCATGCATTATTTTGCGCGCAAGAGAGCCCAAAAATAAGATAAATCTGGACTAACTGTAAATACCGCTCGGACAGCTCGCCAATTTAGAGAAATAAATTAACTGTTCTGCTTTTGTTTTGATAAGCCCCGCACATCGCGGCCGGGACGGTTCAACTCATAGAACTTCAAGTACGAATGCCCAGTTGAAGCCGCCATACTAGTACATATAGTATAAATTTATATTTTATTTAATTATTTTTTCTTTTTTACACGATAAAGAAAGGAATAAATAAGGAACAATTCAACGAGACATAAAAAAAATAAACCATCGTCGTCGTTTCTGGGTCTCGTAGTCGAGGATCCCCTTACCGTTCCAACAATTTTGTTAGAAAGCGAAACAGTGCCGTGGAGTTCGTTTTAAGTAAGTGAGCCGTTGCACACCAGCAAACTCACCAACCACATCGTTGAGCTGGATCCGATGGCACACCAAAGTGCGACTATTAGAGCACACCGACATGTTTTTTTCCTTTTCTTTTTAAATATAATATATGACCGGCGTCTTGAGTGTCCTTATACCCCCGAATACTAGGTGAAAAAAAATCTACCATTCGAGGGAAGTAGCATAGGGTGAGGTTTGAACCAGCCGCCTTCTGCATGGAAGTCCATTGCGTTACCTCACAGCCATGTCCCTCATAAAAAAACATATAAATCTTCTACACATCATGCTAAATGTATATGCTCAAATACCATAGGATTGCTGGACATGTAGTTACAATTCAATAGAAATTCCTGCAATAAGTTCGTCATGTGTCGATTATTATAAATTATATCGTTCGTGTAAATAACATTAAAAACAAACTTTAAAAGTATATGAGATTTACAATTTGACAATACAATATGCCATATAATATACAATACAATATACAAAAGTTAAAGAAATGAGACAATACAATATGCCAGTAACAAAAGATAACCATACTCAAAATATATACACGATGCAAAAACATCATGATATCTTTTTCAAAGATTTTGGCTTTAGCTTTGTGGAAGAAGGGAGTGATGTTATTAGTGGAATGACGAAGTAATTTTTTGTTAAATATTCCACCAAAGATTCCGTTTTCACATATTATTTCGATGACCATCATAGCCTTTAAAATAAAACACTTGTTTAATTTTTTTTACCTTAAAAAAAATACTTAATGGTATCTTATATCGATTTATGTATATCATACAAAAAATATCCAACCCACGAAGTATGGTTTTACTGTATCACACTTTCGCTGTATACAGTAAAACCTGGTGGGAGTATTACTCTTCTAGCCAACTATAAAGCTATTTAAAAGGCCCTAAGTAAATGTCAATGTTTTAATTTTTTTTTTAAGTATGAGTTTCAACGAGAGTTCAACCCGGAACCCCTGGGCTAGAAGACAGATATATTACCAACTAGGCTATTAAGATTGTCACTGATTTGCTTTATTTCAAATATCGAATGAGCGTGTCTCAATAATTTATGCGTAAAAATATCAAGGAAGTAAAATATGTATCACGCGCAAAAATATTAAATCAGTATAAATTCATGACAATTTTATTTGAAATCAGCTCACGCAAAGTACCGTTACTTCCTCAAACATCTCAGAAGGGATAGAATTTGGTTTGGATTTTTGCATCATTGAAGCTTAAAAACAGGTTCTTATGCTACAGATGATCCAAGGTTGTCGATACAACGAACGGATCTCTCTATATTGCTTCTCGGAATCCAGGTATCAACTGTGATTCCTGGTATCAGACCTAATAATATCCACAGTACCTTGTTTTTAAACCATAGCACTCGATATTGTTCTTTTATGGTAATAGTTTATGACTGTTTATTATATGAATACTGGTTTGATTACAGTGTTGTATCGTTGCAAATTTAAGCAATAAATATTTCCTTGTAAATTGAATAAGTGCTGCTAATGTAAATCGACCAACAAAAAATATTTTTGTACGAAATACTGTTCCTAATTTTTATTGATTGTTGTTCTTCTATGATGTGATTTCGATGCTGAGGAACGTGATATACTCTGAAATTGCTGTATGTTGTGTACATTCTTTTCCAGTCCTCTCGGCACTCTGCTGCTCACAGAGTCTATGGCAAAATTAAGCTCGTAAAACTCTTGACTTGGTCGATCCAACGCGTAGTTAATTTATTTCTGTTCCTGCGACCCTTCGCCCTGCCAGTGACCGTGGTTTTATACATGCCTTACTTGCACGTAATGTGACCGAAAAATTGAAGAATGCATTGATTGCAAAATCGTGAAAGCCTATCTTGGATGTTGGGTTATTTAACTTTATAGATATTTGTTCGTCGTTCCATTCATGAAACACCAAGCAATTATAAGTATCTTCCAAACCATATCTCGAAGGATTCTCTCCTTGATATTTTTCTAGCCTTTACTGTCCAATTTTAATAAATCAAAAACGTAAGCCTTGGTTATTGATCGAAAGAGCGAAATACAATTAACGTGTTTACAAAAATATATTTGGAGCTAGTATAAGTTGTAGTTTACCTTGGGTTCATAATTTTTGACAATCCTGGATATGAAACTGAAATCAAGAGAAGAATTGCTAGAGTGAAGAGTTTAATACTCTTACGAACTGTTGTAAATACAATTGACGTATTAAAAAAAAGTTTTGAAGATAGTACAAGATTTTGTTTATCTTGGATCCATAAGTTTCGACTAAGCTGGATGTGAAACTGAAATCAAGAGAACGGTGTTTACTCGAAGTTAAGACTGATCTAGAAAGACAAATATATATCTTAACGCATTAAAATATGTCTTGCTAAAACCTTGATTTTCTCAATATTCTTGTATGCAACAGAAACTGAAACAATTTTTATTGATGAAGGTCACAGATATCTAAATCCAATGGATTGAATATCTTTTGCACATGGGTCTTTTGATTTAGACATTCGTAAATTGTTAATGGGTTTTTAATACGATTCGAGTAACCGAGTTACATTAACGGACTAGCTTTATCTATTAACATCTGGGTCATTGCAATATTTTCTTAAATGCACTTACGTTTTATTTCCAAATGTGTCAGATTTTTCAGAAATATCATCTTGTTTAAGTAGAAAGTCTGCTGATGAAATAAGTGACCAAATTATAGAACATATTGATTTATATGACAACTTAAATCTCACAGAAAAAAATCGCAGTGCGTTGATGCGCTCGCATCGTCAAAAAATCGCAACAACGTCATTAAATGAATATATATTACAATTTTACAAACCATTTTTATATATGTTAATATGAAATGTCGCATAACGGCTAACGGACAGTTTCGGAATATTTTAGAAAAATGCAACTTTCAAATTAAATTCGAATTTGATTACTGTGTGTTGCAACACTACATATTTAACGATGAAATTTATATGCAAATATGACACTTGCAAAGGCCGTGGCTATCAAAATAGGTAGAATTCGGTCACAGGCGAGATTAGAAATTTCAGACCACAATAAAATGCATAAAAAATGCATAACTGTAATAACTTCGCAGACTTATTTTCCTTGAAAAACAGGAATATCCAATCGATGGCTATCATAATTATCTTAAATATTATAGTAATATGTCAACGATTATTGAATCTGGTATAAGAAAAATACAGTGAATGAATATCATTCGTTGCAAATGTATACATTACAAAATAATGCAGTTCTGTAATGGGTGAATAATGGAACAAAAATATAATTACAAAAAAATGATAATTCACTAATACAGTATAATTTTTGGGATTCGAGTTTCGAGCGCCTTATCCGACTGGCAAACTCTCGATCGAACTCGAAACTTTATTTACGTGAACAATATTGATAAAATTGAATAACATGTTTTATAAAGGCTAGGTATGGCTGAAGTCATAGGATTATCTTTGTGGTGGGACGCCTGTCTTCTAGCCCGGGGGTGGCCGATTCGATTCCCACTGGAACCCAGATTTAAAAAAATCTAGTCCAGTTGTCGTTTAAGGTCTCTTTTTCTAGTTGCTTGGAAGAAATGACCTAATATGACAACAAGTCCGTCAGATGGTACAGAGTTTTCATTTCAATAATCCTTTCAACATATCTGAATTAATGATCTAACCACATTGATGACAACACTGACATGCATATCCTGGAGACAACACTGCCTTTGGCCTCATTAGAGTCATCGGATCCGACCTCCGTGGCCTAGTTGGTTAGACGCCTGTCTCCCAACCCGGAGGTTGCGCCTGTAAATCCCGCTGGAACTCAGATTTTTTAGAAAACGAATTCCATTCTGGTTTTCACTTTAAAAAAAATTCCACATGGAAGACATTCCCACATGGTAATACACCCACCAGGTTGTACAGTGTACAACGAAAGATTAATAGGAATAACTGCATTTAGCACAAAACTCGCGGTTCGTCACCACACGTGTTTGAAATACATGAAGAGGCAAAAAAAGTCCCACACGTTTAGCACATATGAATATTGCTACCAGACAAACTCTTTAAAAACATAAATTTGAAATGAACATTGTTAAATGTTATAATCAGCATATGGATTTTTACTCCTTATGCGTACATATTGTGAAATTCTCCTGCACTCTATTATAATCAACGTCTCTCTTGTGTACATCTTGATTAGCTACTGGTTATGAAACAAGGTTTTGTGGTTTACCAGACAAGATTAACAAATCTATACCAGTGAGGAATGTTTAAATAACATATATTTTCAGAATCAAAACGGGGAACTCGGTAAAAGTAAAAAAAAAATATAAAACAACCACTGTTTATATAATATTACAAAAATGACAGTACCAAGAGGTCTATATGTGTGCACCTAAAATCATTTTCATCACTATCACGCCAAATCCCTATTGGAGCAAGCAGAGAGAATAGATCTCGCATTCATTATATCTAGGCACCATTTTTTAATTTTATTTATTTAACACTTCATTGTAAAACAATCTGGCAGACATATTGCACATGGTCGCTAAAATGTTTTAATAATTTTCCACTTTTACAAAATTCATGAACAATATACATAGTAAAAATGAAAGTGAGATATTATCAATCGAAAGTAAAAAGAAAGGGTTGAGGAGACGAAAGAAAAATCAGTTATGAAATACGTTATATTGTGGACTTGAATTTAAGAGTTTTTCAGTTGTATTTTAAAACATGCCAATGACGAAGCGAGTCTAGAAATAATTTGCTACTGTTGCTAGACTCGTTCCAGAGTCTCACTGCATGAACAGTAAAGGATGGGGTAAAAAACGGTGACCTGGGAAAGCAAATAAATAGTCTCTGTTTGAACGTAGCGCAAATCCATGATCGGAAAAACACTAAAAAAAATCGGAGAGATAAGAGGGGGTGGCGGACAGTTAAATATATTTAAAAAAGTGACTGTATATGAATTTGCGTATTTTTTTCACGTTTGGCTAGTTCAGCTCCTTCTGGTATGAATTGATGTGATCGTACGTTTTCAGGTTAAAAATAAATCGCAGACAAACTTATGAAGACGCCGTAATTTGTCCAGCTGTTCCTCTGTAATATCCAAATACTAGAGGTTCGCACAGTTTGGAAAGAGCAGAGATTGGACAAGCCAAATTTTGTTATTAGTAGGCAGGAATCTTTGCAACATTTTAAGGGAATGAAGGCTGAAGAAGATCCTTTGGCTTACCTCATTTATTTAATACCACCGTGAGAGAGTGTTATCTTTTGCCACTCCTTGGTTTTTAACGGTTTTATTAAATTGTATGATAGAGCCATCGAATAATATAGTCAGTGTTGAAATAAATGAGAAGTTGATGACTGCCAATGAGGATTGCTTGAGTTTTCGTAGAATTAATGAGTATGCCATGCTCTTTAGTTCATATGAAGATAGATTGAAGGTCCGCATTTAGATCGTTCAACGCCGTATGAAAGCAATTGAAATGAATATATTTCTGCAGGTCATCCACATACAAATGATATGAAGACTTAAGAGATTATGTGATAAGGTAGATCAATATAGAAAAGACGAATGGGGAGAGAACGCCTACAGAGAGATCAGTCCAGTCAGATATACGCTCCTGGTATTTGTTAGATTGTTGCCTACACTTTAAACAACTGGAAAACCAAACAATGACCGATTCAGACCGAATCGTAATGAACGTATACAGTCGACAGTACTGAACGCATTATAAAAATCTCAAAGATATAACATACAAGTAACATGTCACCTGTTTGAAACTCGTTCCATGTCTCACATCATCTGTGATCCTGATTAGTCGATTGTAGTGCAATATCCCAGACGAAAACCTGGCTGCAAGGGTTTAAACTATTCTCATTCGTTTAGGTGGATATCAATTTGCATACGATTTTTTTTAAATATTTCTCGATAATGTAGGCAAGATAAATATGAGCTTGAAATATATGACGTGGGTAAGCCAATTTTCGCGATCGGAATAATGACATTACTCGTAGTATGCCAGTTTTCGAAAAAGGAAATAATCTTTCACTTCTTATCATGCACACTCTCATTTCATAAAGTTTCACTTCTTTCAGAATTTGTTTAATTTGTTATAAACTAAGCCATACATAAGTACATAGAATCATTCTCTCACAAAACTCTTTCGTTCCACTTGTAAGTGTCCAGGTATTTGATGCGTAAATTAGCACAGGTCTTAGCAGTGTTTTATAAAGTTGACTTTTTATATTCTTAGAGAATAAGTGAAACTTTATTGTGGGGATTATGCTATATTAAGCAACTTATGTTATTATCAATATATAAAAAAACATCATAGTAAAAAAATTATATCCGTGATCTACTGACAATGAAAATCTCGCTTCAGAGGTGAAAATCAAAAGTCTGTTTTATAACTAGACTATTTTTTTTTTCAAATCAAGAGCAATTAGTCTTGTCGAAAGCTGATGAAACTTTATATTCAAGATAAATTTCATATGATTTATCCACAGATAAAGTCCAATATGACTTTATGGCCCCCGATGCCATAGGTCACATATTCACATATCTGACCTTCGATAAAAAAATCTCGTTTTAGAAATTTATTATTAATATGTTTACATGACTTGGAGAACCTACTTTATGGACATTTAAAATGATGATCGCATCTTTGATTGCTGAGTGCAAAATACCAATATTGTTGAATTATTTTATAGAATAAAAACCGCCAAGAAAATATTTAAGACTTTCCCTGGGTCAAGGAATACTATAAACTATTTTCAACACCACACGCAATAATCAATAGTATTTATTTTTTCGAATAAATAAAGTGTATTAGTGGTGTATAAATATAAAATCTAATAAAAGGAATTACAGTTATTAAATAAATACAGGGTGTTCAAAAAAATGATGCAAAAACAATGTTTTTGTTCGATCATAAAAATTAATATTTTTTATCAGCTAACTTTAACTCATCATACTGTAAAAATAATGTACTACGCTAACCTGGCAAGTTACATCAAAAGATGGCCTGTTTAGTCAGAATTTCAAAATGGTAAAATACATACCTACTGCTTCTTTAAAAAAATTCTATATTTAATGATAACACTTTTCGATTAAAAAAATCTCGTTTTAGAAACTTATTATTAATATGTTTACATGACTTGGAGAACCTAGTTTATGGACATTTAAAATTATGCTCGCATCTTTGATTGCTGAGTGCAAAATACCAATATTATTGAATTATTTTATAGAATAAAAACCACCAAAAAAATATTTAAGACTTACCCTGGGTCAAGGAATACTATAAACTATTTTCAACACCACACGCAATAATCAATAGTATTTAATTTTTCGAATAAATAAAGTGTATTAGTGGTGTATAAATATAAAATCTAATAAAAGGAATTACAGTTATTAAATAAATACAGGGTGTTAAAAAAAAGGTACACACATTGAGTGATTATAAATTCAGTATTTATTAAGAAATGTCTAAGATTTTAACTCCAAAGCAAAAAAAAAGATTTCTTTAAACAATCGTAAGTGTGTGAAAAAGACTGAGGATAACCAAATAAATGCTCTAGAAATGTGTGCATTGAGAAGAATACATGGAGGGACAATATACGACAGAACGCAGAATGAAGATATCAGGGAGTGCAAATATGAGTGGAAGGCTACCGATAAGAAGACCAAGGAAAGTATGGTTAGATCAAGTGAATAATATTCTGAATTAATTAAATATAGAATATCAGAAACATCGTAGAAGTCGTACGAGGAGGTGTATGGATGTGGAAGAGGCTAAGGATGTGTTTTGAGATAGAAAAGTCAAGCGCTCTGTCTTTTCTATCAACCCTGACAGGGAAATGGTGTAATGGCATGTATGTAAGTGCTCAAATTTATAGCCGTTAAGTACTGATAACGTAAAGTAATGGAATCACAATCTTCTCGAATCATTTAATTTGGTATTTAGGTGCATTCTCTTTGAATGGTTGCTCTCAATTCAACTGTTACCTGTTTTGTGCTATAAACTTAATTTTTGACGAGTCCCCATATAAATAAGTTCATTGGCGTGAGATTTGGGGAACGTGGGGATATTTAATGGTACCTCTACATCCAATCCATCTGTTCGGCATTTTTTTATCAAGAAAGACCCTCACATCACAATGGTTGTGGGGAGTTACACTATCTTACTGGAAATAAAAGTTCTCCTCATCACTAAACTCCTCAATAATGCGTGGTATCACAAATTCCTGCAACAAGTTCAAGTAAACGCCACGGAGTAAAGTGTGTACCATATACGAGTATGTTATATGTACACATATTTTTTGGGACACATGTGTAATTAATTCTTTTTAATTAGACACTAATTAATGAGTACCGTAACCTTGTTGTATGGACGTTTGTCTTAAAACCCGATAATTTCCGTTTTAATTCTCGTTTGTACTTATATTTTTTAAAAAAGGTTCTTGCATGGTTATTTCCAGACAACTACGATTATTAATATAATATAGGCAATAAACTCATCATGTTTTACAATATGCAGCGGAAGTGTAATACAATACAAATAAAATAAAACATTTTTTTCTTGATGATTGGCAACCTCCTTGGCCTAGTTGATATGACGACTATCTATGAAGCCGGGAATTCAAGGTTCGATTGCTGTTTTTATCCAGAATTTTCAAAAGAGTTCCAGTCTGGTTTTCACTTGAAACTTATTTAACCCCTTTCTAGTTGCTTGGAAGAGATCACAACATAGCAACAACAAAACTTCTTCAACACGTTTTAATCTTTGTTTTGTGCTCACCAAAATTATTGTCATTCAAATAAATATATAGGGTCTTTCAAGTTGAGCGCTTTTCGTCACGTCACGAGCTTGCCTGGGTCTTATGACACTTCAGAAGTGTAATGTATAGCATTTATAAAAATTGAGTCGTATACCATACAACAACGCGTTCAAATTGTTAAATTATTTTATGAAAATGGGCGTTCAGGGAAAAATGTTTTTAGAAAATATTTACGGGTTGCGTAATCGTACATCTGAAAACACTATCAATCGAATTGTTAAAAAAAAATCAAGGAACTGGTTCGGTGGAAGATAAAAGAAGAGAGAGATATAGCCGTAGCGGTCGTTCACAAGATCATATTGATTTGGTTCGCGAAAGTGTTGCTGAAGACCCAGAAATGTCCATTAGTTGACGTTCACAACAAGTTGGACTCAGTGAATCCACAACGTGGCGTATTTTACGAAAAGATTTACCTCTGAAGGCACATAAGGTTCAAATAACACAGGAACTAAAGCCATTGGATCATGCAAAACGTCGTGTATTTGTCAATTGGGCCTAAGAACAACCAGATGAATTAAAAAAAGCGCTCAATTTGAAAGACCCTATATAAGGATTGATAGTTCTATTTTGAAAATAAGAGATATTTCTTTTGAAAATTGACCGTCCTGACCATGTTTCTGCAATATTTCCAATAAATTAGCGGTACTCAAGATTTTATGCACGGACGGAAATTTGGAACTTAACTATGCATTTTTATTTTATTGCAGAAATATCGTATTAAAATCTATCGGTTTCTTCACATTATGTTCGACTAAAAAACTCATTTCCTTTATTGACATCTTGCAGTGCAGTAAAAATATGTGCAATTTTCGCATAATAAAATAGTTAAAAAAACTTTTGTGTAGGTTTGTCAAATACATAACATACTAAACAGATAGATTTCCTGCAGTATGCATATTGATGAAAATAATTCAACTCTATACTATTTTTTAATTAGGAGGCAATTTGAGGTAATATTTGGGACGTTGATTCTTTGACGACTTTTGTAGACAGCAATAGGGTCACTAGTATGGTATTATATATGATAAATCATTTTATTTTAACGGACAAACGGTCTTCTTAATATTGAAAATTCCAAAAAAAAGACATGAAAGTTGTGTTGTACAACAGAAAAAAAAGTAAAAAGTTCAACATCCTTACATTTATTCTTAAATATTTATTCAATCACTTTGTTTGCATTCTTCTTCCTATAGCAGTCTACATTGGCTCAAGTGTCGCAAACGGGTTGATTTCATGTCTTTGTATTCAAGTCCCTTAAAGAGATGTCTCCATTGTATTTTTCGAAGCAGTGTCTGAGATATGTTCTTTATGAGAGGAGTAGAACTTTAAGGTCAATTTCGACTTCATCGAATAAATTGATTTTTCCGAATCAATCCAATAGGGCGAGGTATGGTGAAAAGGCTTTGGCTGGTCATATGTCGCGTAATGGTCTGTCTTAAAGTGTTAGACATATTGATGGTGTGTGGAACTTTAGGAAGCACTTAAAGGCAATGCTTTGTGAGAGATCTTATTAAAATTTATGATTGTATATAAACACTATACACATACACTACACCTAATGCCGAATATGTTACAATCACATATCGGAAGATTTTCAGTAATTGTAGTATTCCTCTGGTAAGTCTTCTGTGGTTTTCTTACCAAATAGGCAGATGCCAGAAACGTCCTTATCAAATGGCTACACTTTTCATTTAATCTTATGATTGCATTTTCTTAGACTCATTTTTTGTGTAATATTTTTAATCTGTCTATAACAGAGTCTACTTTCTTGACGGCCTACTTGGTAAGACTTTCATCTTGGGCGTTGCGAGTTCGATTCCCATCGGAATCCAGATTTTGAGGTGGTTTGGACATGTTGAACGGATGAGTGATGAAAGACTGAATAACCAAATTTATAATGCAAGCAGAAGTGAAAGTCAAGATACAAGACTTGAAATATTGTATCTTGATTTGAAGTCTTGTATATTGATAAGATTGTAATATTTCTGTTCGGCTGGAAGAGATTACCATGTGGCAATAAATCTGCTAGGCTGCACTTTATATAACGAAAGTTTAATAATATAAACGATTGCGTCTACATATTCCGAATGGTATTTTTTGAGTCATACTATTGTAGATAGTCGGTCAGGTAAAATATTTGAATTTGGAGCAAGTAAAGGAATTCCGCTATTTGGGAAGTATTTTCTCAGATGATGAAAGAGCTATCAAACTACGTGTAGTGATAGGAAACCAAGTCAATGGGGCATCAAAACATACATGCTAGAACGGGGCTATATCAAAATCTGATAAGATGATAGGCCACAATAGTATTTTGGTACCAAATTTGATGTAAGGGAGTGAAACGTGGACGAGGAAAAAGATTAAGAGAAGCCAAATAAATGCTGTAAAAATACGTACATTGAGAAGAATACACGAAGTAACAATGTATGACAGAATACGGATTGAAGTGAAAGGGGATGTTTGTGAACTTAAGACTGGTGTGTTAAGTAAAATGAAGAAAAGCTCGCTGAGATGGTTTGGACATGTTAAACGAATAAATGAAGAAAGACTTACAAAACATATATATCGTGCATATGTGAGTGGAAGGTGTGTGAGAGGAAGGCCAAGGGAAGTTTGGTAGGATGAAGTGCATGATATTCTGAAAGAAAGAAACGTAGAAAATCAGAGAAATCGTAAAAGTTGTATTAGAAGGTGTATCGGTGTAGAGGCTAAGGATGTGTGCCGAGATAGGAAAGTATGGCATTATGTCCTTTCTGCCTACCCCGACAGAGAAATGGCTTGATTGTATGTATGTATACGTTTTATGGTCAACATTATATCGATTCGAATAAATAGATTAAAGGGACAATGTGCCAGATATGTTAAAAGGGTGATGGTTCAACCATATATCAAGACTTGTGATTCTTGGATATTCTTACAACAGGTACTTATTAAAAACTAAAAATGGACACTACCAAGCAATGACACCATCGAGAGAGGAATTTTATACCTTATTGGATTAATTAATATTTAAAAATTATTTACTAAATAAGTAACACTTTGTTTCAAAATGTTTTTCATTGATGTTATAAATATTTGATAAAAACATAATTTTGACGTTCACCCACACGATATTGCAAAAAAATATAGAATTGTCTCACTCATATTTCATGCCAGCAAAATTATTGCAACATATTATATAATGAAAGCAAGATTAAAATATTACCTATTCTGGCAAATATCACTAGAACAAACCGGGTATGTGAAAGGCACGTGGGATAAAAAATTTAACTATCGAAGATAGTTGACAATTCAAAATTCTCGTGGTACATAGGCTACATAATAAATAGAACTTAGTAATAAATATGGAAAGTTGTAATAATTAAGCAAATAGCCTATGGAAAGTTGTGAAAGAGACAGCTGATAGTCTTGATTCACAACCTGTATATACAAAATTTGGTATCTGTAAGAGTAGACGAGTTCCCTTCAGAACCATTCCAGGTACAGAAAGAAGTACGGCAACACTGCACACAGTTATTTTGATTTATTCAATATACATTGACAATACATTGTTGTAAAAATAATGGACGGGTGGGAATGTGGTTTTGCCATAGAAGGTTGTGAAATATTTAAAATAACTTTTGCAGACCAATACATTGCGCATAACCATCGACGAAGATGAGATGGCTCAGTTTCTTCATAGAGAGGAAATAGAGAGCCACCAACTCTTATAAAAAGTAACTCATTAAGGAATGACGAAGGATCAAAGAGTTCATTCTCTTTTCGAAGAGTGGATGAAGTCAAGTAGAAATTTGAAGATTAGTAGAAATGGCAAAATCAGTTATGATAAGTCTGCCAAAAATGTGGATTACCTGATCTAATTAAATATACAGTATTCTCTATAGTACGTGGAGTGGAAACATTAACAATAAGAAAGAAGAAAGGAAATATGATAGATGCCTTCGAAATGTGATGTCGGAGGCGAACGTTTCGTATCATATGGACTGCAAGACGAACTAACGTCTCTATCATCAAAGAATTGGAGATTACCGAAAGATGCAACAAGATGCAGAAAAAGTTTCTAGATATAAGTAAGGTATATTGACAGAAAAAATAATGACAGTCTGGAAAAGCTGGTGTTCACGAGAACAGTTGAGGTAAGGTGAGCTAGAGAAAGTATTTTGAGATGTACGGATCGCATAAGGAGTTAAGAAGATCCTCTTTAAGCGCTGCATTCAACATGACCCAGAACTGGAAGGGATATAGTCATATCACAGAGCCACTCGACGTAGAAGAAGAATTGATATTTAAAAAAAATACACATATAAATATAATTTAATGTAACTAGTGTCTTTTGAAAATCGATAGCCTCAAGTGATTATTGAATATAACTGCATTTTCTAAAAACGCATAAAAATCTGAGACTTACTCATGCGAAGTATACGCGACCGGACAATCGCTAGTTTGCGAATTAATTTGATATAAATTTGCATCTATATTGCCCTAAGCTCCTAACGTCTCACGGGTCGTCGACCCAAATGTCTGCATTTGGATGCAGGGGTCATTGCATTTCATAAAATGTCATATTTTGTGACCCATCGATATAATCTTGAATAAAGCGGATATAAACTAGAAAGCCGTCTAGCTATTATGTTATTTTACATGCATTTCTGTAAAATTAAATGACCAGTTTAAGATTCCTGTGGATACCATCATCATCAATATAATTTAGATCCATTAGTGAAAACCTCAAGCCAATTAGTCCAGCCTTAAACTTTAATGAATAAAAAGAACGTGTAAGAGAAGATGATTATATAAACATATGGAAAAAAACTATTCGAGACACATTCTATTTACTTTAAGTTAGTTTTAGTGGTCATAAAATTTGTTATAGCTGTTAGACATGATTCAAAAGTGGCATGCAATTTTCCATCTAATATTTTTATTTTATATAACACACGTTAGTATTTACTTATTACATCCACTGTCGATACCAACCTTAAAATAATATACTACAATTTATCTATGTAATAACCCATTTCATTCAATCATTCATATATCTCTCAATGTATCTTAATTGGTGTTGAAGACACATTAACAAATATAGACAACATTGTCTTCGGCTAAAATAATCTAGTCTTCAGATTAAAAACCACTGGATTAAGCATTAAACTTACAGTTCGCCAACGTACGTGATAGAAATACTACCTCACGTGGACAGGCAATAACATCTAGCACGTAAGAGTATTATTACGAGACGAATTCTTACAGTAGCCTAAGACTTTTTTGAGGGTATCATAATCGAGTCCAAAACCACCAAGGCAATAGTTTACACAAAGGAAAAGGTGGCCATTGGTAACCGATGAAATATCATCGTGTCCAGTAGGCATTAATAAAGACTTAGAAGGAAGGTCACTATCAAAATTGAAAAAGCATTTCACAGGCTTAATTTTTTTACATATGCGAAAAGAAAGTATCATAATATATTTCAAAGAAACCAAAACATTATGTTTTGTTGAAAGTTTTTTTCGTAATTAGATATGGATTATTTATTAAATATTGGTAATGTGATTGGTAATTAGATCGACACGTATAGATCGACTGTTTCGTATTAACAAGATCTTCAGAGAGATGATTCATACCACAAATTATGTTTTTTTTTAGCTCCTTACGTGATTTCACAAATAAGGGAATACGATATACCATATATGGATACGTTTTCAGTTGCTTCAGGAGGAAACTTAAATCTTGAAAATTTTACATTCCTTAATTCTTATTGCTATATAGGTTTTTTTAAAGTTAACGCTATTTTAAATTAAAAAACTCTATTGTCATTTTGATTTTTGGTGTACTTGTGTGTAAATATTTTTTTCTATTTTATATATAAAAGTTTTTCGGTTTGACTATGTGTTAATTTTTTATCAGAATATAGCATCAACTATTTTTTTTAACATTGACATCAATTTCTCGGTGTCAATCTTGGTAGTAAACTCTCGATAGATAAATGAGTTACATGGATTCCTCGGACTTCTATAATCTTAGAGAGTTAAGTTTGCGTATTGATCTTACAACAAAGGAAATAAAAACTCTTAGATTAAAAACATTATAAAACAATCACTTATTCTATCGACCTTAATTGACATTCTACTGAGAATAGATATAGGATACTTTCAGTTCAGTTCAGTTCGATTCCTCAATCATCCATCCTGTTATGAGGGACAAAATTATTCAAGGAGTCAACCATGGTAAGGGGTATAGATTGATCTAGATAGCCGCAACAATACAACAGAGTGAAGGAACAATATTGAAGCTAAAAATTTGCCATTAAAGCTCTCATGACCTATGTCTGCATGGTCTGCTCACGAAGGATGATGATCACCAATGCAGCCTAATTGACAACTGGGCCTCTAGGTAGGCTTTAAGAATCATGCAAGGAGTCATCCATGGCAAGGGGTATAGGCGAAGGGAAGAGGTATAAAATATTTACCAGTAACATTGCTTGACCATGAGGCGGACGTGGTTGGCGTGGTATCTGCACATACACGTTCTATCTAATTAAGGCCAGAATTTTTTGGACCGTAGTGATATTTTTCATTTTATTTTTTTGTAAAGGCTTCGGCCGTTTAAAATAAATACACGTACATATTATTTATTAAAGATCAAAAAACATTAACACATGCGAGAAATTTTTGCAAATACCATGAAAGAGATTTATAGAAGAATTAGTTTTATTTATAGCATAGTAAAGGCGAAGATAAATCAAACTTTTTCTCATCATTTTATCCGTTGAAATATTGAAATACATTCAACATTCACGATTTGCAACTGTTATCTTTTATATCGAAGATCATGGAAAGACGTTCTCTTTGAGTTTTGGGTCCCTGAAAATCTAAAGTCGACTATACCACAATTTTCCATGCCTCCGGATCGTGCGCAACTTAACACCACAATATGTTCACCTCTAGGGCGCCCGTATATATTTTACTAGTTGCAACTCGTGAAATATTCACGGAAGTAAAACAAATTCTACATTTATGAAAATATATATTCATAAATGTAAAATTTGTTTACATACATACTCGTATATCATTTATACATCGTCCTCTTTTACACCGGTTCAAAAATTGTTAGCTAGGTATTTAAAATTCGTTCAGTATCACGGGCCTACCGAGATTCAAATTTCGAATTACTTTCGGAGAGAATCCAAGTATTCCTCTCTTGTATTCAAAATTCAACTCTCGTATTCTTTCTTTGACGACAACCATCGTATGGGTTTTGGCTATGATATATCATGATATTTATACTATGATATAATCAATCCATCGCATATGTGGATGAAGAAGTTGTTTTATGCCTTTTAGGGTTAAAGACACCACGATTTCATGAATTATCGGTGCGTATTACATGACTAGCCCCACCAACTTTCTTTACTTCGCAAAAAAAAATTTAAATCTACATACACAAAACTATTGACATAAGCATTACTGCATTTGATATTTGGGCTGATATCTATATATTTTCTTTATGATATGACAACCACGTATACATAAGAACCAGGACTTGAGTTCAATTGTGTGTTTTTAACGCATCATTACAATCAGTAGATCTACCTGTTGCACAATACTCCTGGGAGCAGCGGCGGCTGATTTGGAGATGCGTTGGTGCGCTGAACCGGATAAATAATTCGCAATAATTAAATTATAACATATGTTCGCAAACATGACTTCCAAAAGTGTTAAATATTTGTATAGATTAAATATGTATAAGAATACTGACAAATAGTACGAGTATTTTTATTAAAGTGAAAATTTGAAGTAAAATTAAATAAATATTCCTTTCAAATTGACCGGCCAAGTTTGCCAATACTATCGGAGCGATATCCAATACGCACCGGACGGAAACGCAAATTCATATAGGACAGAGACACACGTACAGTAAACCGTGAGACAGCGATATTTCATATTCGCTCAGCGTCTCGAGGTGTGTTGGTGCTCAGCGCACCAGCGCACCTCTGGGAGTAGAATCTCTAGACTTTTAGATATAATATTTTGTTCTTGACAATTATTAAAGCGTCATTGGGGTTACTTAATATTACTTATTGGAACCAAGAAAATTTCATAATATTATTGGAGAGTAAAAACATCGTATAGTTTTATTTAACGTAAACAGTTTAATTGCGATGTGGTAATTTCTTCCAAGCCACCCGAATAATGTTTAGTAAAACCTTAAAGGGCGAGGTATTATGATAGAGCTTTTGCAGTTGCTGATCCTGTGGTGCGGAATGAACTGCCTACAAGTGTCAGACATATGGGTGGCACTTGTAGTTTAAGGAAGCATTAAAAGACTATATTTTTTTAGAAGTCTTATAAAAATTTAAGAGTGGTTACGAAACCTGAGTAAGAACGCTCTTGAGGAGAGTGTACTCTCTAAACGACGATAAATTGTCATTTTATTATTATCAGTATTTAAAGAAAGCCAGACTGGAACCCTATAAATAAACTTTTATTTTTATTTTTAACCTGGTGAGTTTATTTCCATGTGGCAATCTCTTCCAACCAACCAGAAATATGTTTTTATAGGCCCTAAGTGTTAACCAGACTGGAATCCTATTTTAAAAAATCTGGGTTCCAGCGGGGATCCAACCCGCAACCTCCCGATCGGCAGACAAGTGTCTTACCACCAGGCCACGGAGGTCGTCTGGTTGTAAGACACTTGTCTGCCGAGTTAATTTGGTACCAATGGGAATCAAACTCGCAACAACCAGACTGAATAGCAGTTAAAACAATCTTACCAATTACACCTCGGCAGTCGTTTTTTATAAAATTATTTTTATATCGAAGCAGCTCTTTCTTTGAAAAATTTAACACTAGCTGTTAAAACCGCATAAACAGAAACACCGTGACAAATGAGAGCGTCTCGTAATATTTTTTTTCTGCATTGACCATAGATAAATATGAATAAATTTACAATTTAAAAACACATTAATCTTGATAACGATATTCTATGTACAGTATATATCAATGGTGTCCACTATTTCTTTCAAAGGATATCCTTTTCTTAAAAGAAATTTTAGTGTTAGAAAATATGAAAGCCTTTCTTACACTACGAGTATTATCATTCGATATTAAAAAATAATGTTATGATGGAAAACAGAAAAAAAAGACTGTGAGTCTAGTAAAAAGGTTTCGTCTTGTAGCAATACTTACACGCATCGAACTTTATTGTTGTCAAAACGTTAAATAACGAACCGCGAGTTCCGTGCCTACTCCACATGCTCTAAGTCCGAAAGATCACTGATAACAGGGACTAAAGACAATATTGTCTCCCGGTCACGCTCTTCAATCTGTCCGAAACACTAACTCTGATATATTGAAGAGCAACATATGAAACAGAACGGAAAACATATCATTTACAACTTAATTAACTTGTCATGTTACACGTTCCTTGTCACCGGACAAAAATTCCACGATGACGAAGGTACATGAAATTATTTGTATACAATTTGAGCACCATACTTTCTTATCTCTATACAGATTTTTAACCTATTTTACATTCATACATCCTCTCATACAACTTCTACGATTTCTCTGACTTTCTTATGTTTCTTTCTTTCAGAATATCATTCACTTGATCCAATCATGCTTTCCTTGTCTTCCTCTCACACGTTTTCCACTAACATTTACACTATACGCGTATATTTGTTTTATTTGTAGTTCTTCATTTTTTCGTTCCATATGACCAAACCATCTCAACGTGATCTTCTTCATCTTACTTAACATATCTGACTGAATTTAGTTTACATTCATCCCTTTATCCCTTCATTCCGTATTCTGTCATACATTATCAGTCCATTTATTTTTCTCAACGCACGCATTTCTTCGACTCCTTTCAGTCTCTTTCCACGTCCACGTTTCACTGTTATACATCAAAATTATCGCCAAAATACTATTGTGGACTGTCCATCTTAGCAGGTTTTGATATTGTCCGGTGACGTAGTTCCATCAAATTATTTGTACAACTCTTGCATAATAAGACTACGGAGATTGAGCAATCAGAATAGGCATTGTATGGACTTTTATATGACCCTGACTACTTACAAAAGTAAGGTGAATTGAGTAAAGTATTTACGCTTGTTTTGTTACTGGGGTGGGTTTATCACATACTGTTATTTATTACATTACTATTTATTTATCACATACTGTTATTTAGTATTTACATGTCATTGTTATATGATATTTTTTTGTTGCAAGATATCTTTTGACCGTTGAAGTAATTAAAAATAAAAATATTATTAAGGTTTGGCTCCTTGAACTGCGCAAACTGCATGAGCTGATAATCGATATGACGTCACATATGAGTGTTCAAATGACTTGAGGAAAAATTTGATCAAATAAAGATTGACTTCCGACCATTATTTGAGCAACCTGTCGATCACGATCGACCTTATGACCTTACTGATATACTCGTATAACATACAAATAACAGCCAATGACATAGTGCGATAGATTTTTGGTTATTTGAGTATAAACTGTTCACAATATTTCAATATTTCTTGATTGGCTCTAGTCGATAACGGTGCATTTTACATTTTAAGATATTTATTTCACTATTGCAATAGTATTATTATTAATGTGTAATATTTAATACATCGATAATCTTTCTTTTTCATTCAAGTTGGTTTTCTCAAGTTAAATTGAATCGATCTTTGTCTGCCGTAAAGTGTCAGGAATATGGGTGCTGTGTGTAGCTTTACGAAGAGCTTGAAAATAACCCTTTTCTGAAAGTCTAGTTAAAATTTAGACATTACAGACTTCACACTACACTCCACCTTAATCTGAATGTGGTTTCATTGTAATTCTTCTTCCCTTTTCTAAGATGCGTAGAGTACAAGATTTCTTATCCTTGTTCAACTTTTTTTGTTATATTTCTTATCTGTCAATAAAAATGGGTTCGATTCCCGAATCACAGTGTCCTTAAGGGTAGTATACTCTCTAAACGGCGCTATGTTAATTATCCTTTTACTTTCTATATTTCCAAGTAAAACCACTTTTTTGGAATTGCTGTTAGTGCATTGACGTTCTACTCTAAGCATTTGAAAAAATAATAATTTGGCTGTTCCCTCATTCTCGAGTCTAGTGATTAGCAATAATGTCTCCAGCTTTTGCAATATATTTGTCTTTGCAGAGTCTCATGAAGTTTGCTTCTAATTACTTATTCTACCAGGTCGTTGCAGTAAATGAGTATATATAATCTTCTTATGTTCCTCTCCTTTCTAAGTATTTTTTATTTGTATGTATCAAAAGTTTACCATAAATTTTTAGTATATTTATTATAGTTTATTGTTGTATCAAAAATGAAATATAATAAAAATGGTTCACTGTTAACTCTTTGTTGTATAACAATCGCCAGATTGGTTTACAGTGACGAGTTAAATAAATTAGTAAAAGCGTTGAAATATTCAAATTCTGTATTCATTTACGTACATGAGATATATGCATAATATGATGGCATTTCTTTTTTGCACTAGTTATGTTTGGTCCTTGTACGAATAAGGGAAACCTGCAATGTGCAAAGGAACTGAAAAATTATTTAATAAATGGAGTTTAATAAAATGAGTTTAATAAAATGAGTTTGTGCTCCCCTTGTGGCTTGGCGCACCGAGGCAAATACATGGGTTTTATTGTTATCAAACGCGACTCTGTTTATATATCAATGTGGAAACCTACAAAAGTCTATTTACTGTACAAAGACCTCTCTTATAAACTCTTTTTAAATAGCAAAATAAATTACTAAGATCTGTCTATATAACGTAAAACCGTTATTCTTCAGATGGCACGAGTTTTCTACTCAAACAACAATTTACTTTCTCTATACTTATGTCATTCATCTTCAACATCTGGACAGTAAGAGGTAAACAGAGGCATCATCTGAACAATCGGTGGTACAATGATAAATGTACCATCGTTAATTGCAACTCACTTATTGTAGGATAAACAACTTAATTAGACACAATGCTCTTTGTAACGGGGGTTTGCACGGCGAGGGGTCATCATTGCAAGAACTGACTTCAATAGAGATACTCCATGCGCATTTGTATGCATGCATTCCATATCTATCACTGATGATCTTTGAAATAAATACATCTAGGAGTATGACCTTATTCAAATGTTGGCCAAACAATATATTTTGAACGCGAATGTTGAATAACAGAATCTTAAGATAAACGAATAGGATGACCAATTGAGATATATCAGTAATACTGTCGATTTTCAATTCTTGTTTTATTCCATTTTTTAATAATAGCGATAATAATTAAAAGACAATTTATATGTGCTGTTTAGATAGCACACACTCCTCAAGGGTGCTCTAACTCGGAATTTGAACCCACTATTAAATAGATTAAAAATATTATAAAAAAAACCCTGAACATTAGGATAGGAAAATACTGATTGCAGCCATTAGATTGGATACTTTCCCACATCACATTTATTTAGGAAAACATACTTGGTAAGAAAACCGCAGGAAACTAACCAAGGGAAGACGAACTGCAAAGTAACCTTTTTAGATCTTCCGATGTGTGTATCAACACATTCAGCTTTAGGTGGAGTGTGGTGTATGTATGTAGTGTTTATAGATAAAAAAATCATGATTTTGAAAAGACTTCTCAAAAAGGGTTATCTTTAAGCACTTCCTAAAGCTACACACGCCATCCATATCTCTAAAACATTGAGGCAAACTAAATTTCAACTGAAATGGCATCACTTTTCCTATTTCTATATAAACAATTAATAAAACTGTCCTTTTTAGGTTTTAAATAATGTTTTATAACAATTTTATTAGGAAAATAAAAAATTAAACACTTGGATAGCTCAATATATTTTATTGGTCTACTAAATGACAGCTGTTTTACCATGCACTGGCCTCTTCAAACTCGCACTATTTTACATACATACAAGTCACCAAGCCGTTTCCCAATATTTCCATTACACGATATACTTCCTTTATCTCATATTTTCTCCATATATCTTCTCATAACTCTGTGTGCCTTTACTTCTCTCACCTTCCTTAGAAAACCTAAATCGGATAATATTTGTTCAACCATACTTATCTTGATATTCTTCTACCACATCTCCCACTCACGTTCGTAATCAAGATTTAATTTCTCTTTCGTCATATATTTGTTCAACATGTCCAAGGTGCATACAAACGTAAATGCCCGTTTTTACTTCTTTCAAAATCAATAAAATAAAATAAATAAAAACTGAAAAAAAAAACAAAGCCAAATATCACCACGATGCGTACTATAGTGTTGCCAAAGCACAATTTATCATTGCTAAATCACAAAGTCAACTGACCGAAGTGATAACACTGCAGTAATAGAAATATCACCACGATGCGTACTATAGTGTTGCCAAAGCACAATTTATCATTGCTAAATCACAAAGTCAACTGACCGAAGTGATAACACTGCAGTAATAAAAATATCACCACGATGCGTAATATAGTGTTGCCATAGCACAATTTATCATTGCTAAATCACAAAGTCAACTGACCGAAGTGATAACACTGCAGTAATAAAAATATCACCACGATGCGTACTATAGTGTTGCCAAAGCACAATTTATCATTGCTAAATCACAAAGTCAACTGACCGAAGTGATAACACTGCAGTAATAAAAATATCACCACGATGCGTACTATAGTGTTGCCAAAGCACAATTTATCATTGCTAAATCACAAAGTCAACTGACCGAAGTGATAACACTGCAGTAATAAAAATATCACCACGATGCGTACTATAGTGTTGCCATAGCACAATTTATCATTGCTAAATCACAAAGTCAACTGACCGAAGTGATAACACTGCAGTAATAAAAATAATCCGAAGTTCATTCTTCTATAATCTCGAACGCATTAAAAACCCTTTCCCGGACATTCCTATAAGACACAACAAAGAGAACATGTCCAGGAAAATTCGGACATGCAATAACTCAATTTTAAAGTTATATGTTGTGAGAACATTTTTGTAAGAGAATATACACATTAATTTAAGAAGGTTTATGGTTTCTAGTGAACTAAATATGTAAAATTACTATTTTCCTATGATAATTATTTTATTATTTAAAATTTGGTAGCAAGAGTTCACTGTGATTGTGCTACTAGTATGTATTATGTATTCTCAACGAACGTAGTCAACGTATCATTGCTCACTGATTCACTTGTGGGAAGGACCAAATTTTGATGAATAGTTATTTAAAAAAAGTGTCTCTCGTTATAAGTTATCAAGGATATACGGTAAATACAGGAGCAGACATATATGACGACGCATTGCTCCACTAACATCATTATAACAAGAAACCTACGCTACAATTTGAACGACATCGATACCATCATAGGTCAAATAGTTTTTAAATCCCACCAGGACAGCTGACACTGTAGTAAGAAGAGCATTCCGTTAGTTTGACTCAATGGTCTCGGTGGCATGCAGAATGTCAAGTGTCGAGTGGTGTTGTCTTCTCGAGTGGTATATCCCCTTCGCGGCCACGGTGCGGGCGCCGAGGAATACGAGGCTTTCGAGGTACCTTACCTACTTGGTATGTGCCTCTTCCTCGAGTTTGGAGCATTGCAGTTATCAGTAGCCACGACTGTGCCGCACGAGTTGTGACCGCCAGGGGTATGACACCATTGAAATTTGAACTTTTTACTGATCTATTTATTTTCATTTATTAGGTATATAATCGTAATATAAGTAGTAAATACTCGTATGGATTATTTTTTATCGTCATAACAGCATAAGCTGGGGTGGAATCGAACTTCCGCTTCTGATTATTGCAAACCTGTGGCTTCCTAGTTGGTAAGCCCTCGTTTCCCAGCCCGGAGATTGCGGGTTCGATTCCTGTTGGAATCCAATTTTTATGAAAAGAATTCCAGTCTGGTTTTCACTTAAGATTAAGTCGGAAGATATTATCACATGGCAATACACTTGCCAGGTTGTACTGAAACAACAAAAATTTAATACATTACAATACAATCATTTAAAAAGTATGAAATGTAGTCTGGTACACATTTTTTTCTATTTAAAGATCTCTTCAGCTACGAGGGAATGAAATTCAAACAGCTTTACTATTATAATTGTGAATTCTGCCTACATCAATAATGACTCGTCAGCCTTTGGTTGTCCATCTGGGTCGCGGCACCAGAATCCTCACACGGCCGGCAGAAAGATAATCTGGCCTGCACTATGACATTAGCGGCGGTGCTTGCGGAAGAGGACGCTCCTCGCCGTGAGAAGACCAGGCTGGCCCCTCACTCTCCTCCCCACCCACTCCATTCTAACCCACTACCCGTGGACACGCGCACCTTCCTCCAGCATCTGAAAGTGTTACTAATCTATTAACTCTCTTTTGAAAATGGTTTAGTATAAGGCGACATCATTTCATTGTTGTTTTCACTGCAATAAATGCACTTTTTTTTCATCGGATGCTCGATGCTGAACGTTGTGGTTCTCTGTTATATCTGGAACTTGGTGAGGCATTTGTTTCTAGACGTTCCTCTTGCTCGTTTCCCCCCCAACTCTTCCTATATCACCAGCTTCTTAAGACGTTCGTTGTTCTTTCTAGCAACATGCCTAAAGTATGGTTACACTTCGTATCCCGGTACCGTGTTTTAAAGTGATAAACTAGATTTGTGTCGAGTTCCGGTCCCGTGTTTTAATGTGAGAACCTAGATATGTGTTGAGTCCCGGTCCCATGTTTTCACATAATCGATACCTCTTCCAAAAAGCATATAATACTAGCATGTAGTAAATATTTTAGAAAACAATTTAACCTTCAAATGATAGTCTTCCGGTTTCTGATTCATTGTATCTAACATAAACAATACCCTGGATAATGATAATAAGCATGAATTGATTTATGATGGAGATCATCAGTGTGCAGTGAAGTGTCAGATCTTGAAGTTTTTGACATATGACCAACGACAGTCTCTGAGTCCAAATAGTATAACCAATTTGCAAGATCCTCCTAACGGATTATCAAAGAACATGTCCTAACATTTATTGATAAGTACTATATTCCATTGCTATGCTATTTTTAACACATGCAATTACGCGCGAGTTTCATGCTGATTGTGCACCCGAAGGCAAAATTAATGGGGTCGAAACATTATTGTCTCCTGGCTACGCTCTTCAACACAAGTGGAAAAATACATTATGAATGAACAAAATATAATTTTATTGTATTATATACATACCATCAAGCCTTTTCATTGTGGGGTTAGGCAGAGAGGACAGAACGTGAAACTTTCTTATCTTGACACATATTTTTCGCCTCTTCTTCACCCATACACCTTCTCATACGATTCCTACGACTTCTCTGACTTTATAAGTTTCCTTCTATCAAAATATATTCTTCATCTTCCTCTTGGTCTAGGTCGTATGACATGTTTATGACGGTGGGCTGTCCTGGGATGATGACGTCCAGCTGTCCTTTCATCTTTTCGGCGGCCTTCCTGGTAATCTCCTGCTGCTAGGGTTTTCAGTCTTAGCAATTTTCGCAAGTCTCGTAGCCTCAATGCGGTCTACATGATCCCTCCAAAAGCTATCAAAATATGATTCACTTAATTCAACCATAGTATCCATGGGATTACTACACTTTCCACTCATGTTTACCATATATGTTTTGTTAGTCTTTCTTCGTGCATTCGTTCTACATGCACAAACCATCTCAGAGTGCTCGTTTTCATCTTGCTCAACACATAATTTTACATTCATTCTAATCACTTCATTCCGTACTCTATCATATATTATAATCTCATGTTTTCTTCTCAATACACGCACTTCTATAGCATTTATTTCGTTTGTATTTCACCTATATATCAATCTCATTCGACCAAACAAAAAATGTAAGAGATATTTGATGAAAACCAGACTAAAACACCTAAAAAATGCCTACCAATGGATATCGAATCCCTAGCTTCCGGATTAGAAAATAGACGTTTTGCAAGCTGAATCACGGAAACGTCAAGCGTTTTTATACTAAGCGAATCAAAGAATCAGTATCATCTTTCATATAAAGCCTTTTTAACTTATATCTATACGTTAATTGATTTAATTTTATTTATTTATTTTACACATGACAAGAAATATACAGAAATTGCGAAAAAACAACCGGTAATTTAATTTGGACACACAAATTTAATGGATCTGTGTTTGTTGCCTTTCATTTTTCGTGTCCCCAGTAAACTAGGTTTTTTGCATGTATCTCACTGAGGACATACATCATGAAGAAATAAATCGATACTTTAATAAATCGATTAAATTACTACTTTACAAAGATATCCACCAAGTAGCTCTGTATACTATACTCACTCGTAAAACAAAAGTGTACTCGTAATACAATACAATACAATAAAATAAAAAGCCATAAATTGTAAATATACTTTTTCAAGACCCTTTAATTTACTTCTAAGACATATTTCTGAACTCAAAATTCCAACTGCTGCTTTGAAACTAAGTTATCTATGGGATATTTTTACGACTTCCTTATTTCGCTTTAAAATGCAAGAAGAAGGTTGATTGGCGTTAAATTTGCAATAAAATCACCTGCATCAGCGTTTGGAACGTCATTAAAACATAGATAATTGGGTTTGCAGCACACATAATATCCATATTCGTTAATGGTTCTTGACCTTTAGGACCTGGTCTTCTATTGGCCATAGGTCGACATTGATGGGATTTTGAAGAACCATTTGTAATACAACCACGAGAACAAGTCCAGAGGTCTACAGCATTATTTCTTAAGTGATTAATGAATACACTTACCATACATGCTATATATCATACATACATACCATCACACCATTTCCCTGTCGTGGTAAGCAGCGAGGACAGAGCGCCATACTTTCCTAACTCGACACACATCCTTAGCCTCTTCCACATCCATACATATTCTCATACAACCTCTACGATTTCTCTGGCATAACTTTTCCTTTTTTTTTCAAAATATCATTCACTTCATCCATCTACATTTAACTTGGTCTTCCTTTCATACGCGTTCCACTCACATTTTTACTGTTTATCTGTTTTGTTATTCTTTCTTTTTTTTTCGTTCTACAATCCCAAACAATATCCTCGATCTCTTATTCATATTACTTAACACATCAGCCTTAAGTTCATATTCATCCCTTATCACTTCATTCCGTATTCTGTCATACATTGTTACTCCGTGTATTCTTCTGTATACACGTTTCTCTATAGCATTAATTCAACTCATCTCAGTATTTTTCCACGTCCACGTTTTACACCATAAACCTATTATTTTTATTTTATTCATCAACCATCTCGCAAGGCTTAATACCGGTTGTAGCTAACTTACACCCATGAAATTCGTATATAAAAACTCAAAAATTGTTTAACAGATCCGAGCTGCGCGTATTTTGTCAACCATCAGGAAAAATTTAATGGTCTTCTATTTTAATTCGCTGTTAAGATGGAAGATCATTTCGATTTATTTCATTTTCTCTCTTTACGCTGGCATGAACTGGGAGTGTGTGTATTTATAGTTTTAACAATTTTCGTACATATTTATTGAGTTTATAATTGCACCAACTGCTAATTTATTATCATAAATTTTATTGTATAATGATTTACGCTGAAAAATTGTCGGTCGGGTGGTTATAGCGCAATACATTGGTCCTAGGGTCTGGACTGGCATAGCTTCTCCCACCCCACCATGCTTCTCATACCTCCACGTGGTGACTTGAGGGGGAAGTTGATGGTAACCAATCTGTCGGGGCTCCCAAAAGTACGGCTAAAGGGAGAAGCAGTGAGCGTCTGTCCCACATATTAGCGGCGGCTCACAAATGGTGAGTGTTGGCAACTCGGCGTATTCGGGTAATAGTCGCATACACCATCTCTAAATGGGTATCCAGGCTCATTAGTTTAATCCGATAGTTGGCCATTAACGGCCAATGATAGCGGATGTAGCCCTAGTTAGTTGGGTCACTCTGATTCCACGTCTGACGACCATCGGTGGATAAAACATAAACAGTCAAAACAAACCAAAGCTTCATGAAACCATACTGTAAATCAGGCAATGTTTGTAGATCTTCCTCGACAACCGTCCAGAGGAAGACCAAAGAACTCCTGGATGCTCAATGCTCCAAAGTCCTGCAGAGAAACGACCTAGATGAAAGCGACACGCAGAACCGAAGAATATACAGCCTGAGAACGAGAAGAGCCGACCCCAACAGCCTACCTAGGCAATGAGTTGGGACAGTGCCAGGAAGAAGAAGATTTACGCTGAAAAATATATGATGTCCTCGCAACCGAGCTTGCCCTCCTTTTCATATTGGTGGGAGCAAATATCGATTGAGAACATGTTATAAGATTAGCCCAGATCGTTTGATAGATTCTCGCTCAAATGTATTTACTTTTCTAATGCCTTAACATATGGTATATTGCAATTTTAGGTTACATATGTTGCTATTAATAATCCTTTTATTTTTTGTTTATTGGAAATCATGTCCTTTAGCAGGAGTGAAGGCAAATGGCGATTTTTTTTTCTTGGAATGATACTAACATTTTTCTTTTATTTTAGTTTTTTGTTGTTGTTTTTCTCAAATATTGTTTGCATATTCTTCGTTAAATACATGGCGACGGATATCGATAATTACTATGAAACAAAAGCTGGTTAATTGGAAGAAATTAGTTAATTAATTAGTCAATTAGTCCGCCAGATGTATTTATATGAAAGTATTCAATAAATACACAAATACTAAGAAAACCCTCGATTTTTAACCTCATTGTTTATTTTTCAAACTTGTATATCAATAATAAATAAATACAGGTTTATTGATAGCAACATAGTATGTGCATAATACATTTAGACACGTTTCAAGAACAGATTAAAAAGAGAATACATTAAAAAACAGAAGCTATCAAAAGGTATGGGCTCATCTAATAACATCCCCCCGGCCAAGATTCACCCCACCAATATAGGGCGAGCCCAGCCACGGGGAAACCAGATGTTTTTTCAGCCCACACCCTTGAACACGTAGAATAAAAAGATAAAAAAAACACAGAAAATAAATAGATACAAAAAAAATACATTCAAGAGCGAAGACGTTAAAAGGTCTGGGCTCATCCCACAAACCTTCCCCCGACCGAGATACACCCCACCAATGTAGGGCGAGCCCGACCGCAAGGGCATCGGGGGCCTTCCATCCCACACCCCATATCTAGATTAAAGAATAAATAAAAAAACAGTACAGGGCATTTCAGCGGGTACATATACTGATTATTGTTTTCCTGGTTCATTTAAGAATAATATGTTTAATAAATTCAGAAAATTGAAAAGATATTTTTGGTCAAACAGGTAACCTATACATTGCATAAATTTTTTGTAATAAACAAAACAACCTGGCAGATTTATCAGTATGCAACAATCTCTTTCAACCTTAGGGATTTTTCCGTTGCTAGTTCCATATCATGAATGAACAACATCTAAGCATTAAAAATATGGGTGGTATGTGCAACTTCAGGAAGCACTTTTCGTATATTTATTTATTTAACACTTTTTATTGCAAATACAATCTGGCAGGCTTATTGATAGGTGGCAATCTCTTTCAACCAACCAGACAAAAGTAAATGAAGCAAGTTACATGTTTGTATAAATCATTCAAATGACTATCCAGCCCCACGAAATCGATAAACACATACGTGAGCATATTCCCAAGAACCCCACAAAGACGGACAATCACCCGAACATTATTTTTGATACAAAGTGAGATATCATCAATCAAAAGAAAATGAAGGGATGGTGGAGAGGAAAGAAAAAGAAAAATCGGGAATTAAAATATATCTATCATATTTCGGAAGAACTGCATTAAATCGACTTTTTCACCGTTTACTGAAATGTGAGAACAAATTATAAGTCGCACTAAATTGAAAATTACACTTATCAAAACCGCACACATCGAGGGATACAAGTATTTCATTTCTTTACAGCTCACATCAATATTTATAATAGGGAAAATATTTCATTCAGACATAACTGTTTACGTTTTTCAAAAAACAAATGAAGGCCTACGGAAGGTCAAACGGAGTTTCAGATGTTGTGAAACAGTCCGTAAATTTATTCCTGCCTAAAAACCAACTCTTTTTTTGCGCTAATTAATTATACGTATTCTTGAATATACTTTAACGGTTAATTATTGAACATAACTTTTAAAACATATTTTAAAATATTGCGATTATCTGTCTGAATCAATTCAACAGGTCAAGTTTATTTTTTATATTATTAATTAATTGAGCTTCTCATTTTATACTCTCCATCATTATTTACGACGATCTACATGGCCTTATTAGTAAGACGACTGTCTGCTAACCCGGAGTTTGCATGTTCATATCCCATTGGAACGCTGATTATGAAACAGACTCTTGTCTGATTTTCACTTAAGGCCTTTTTTTTAAGTTATCCTCTACCATGTATTCTACTTACATTTGCGCTGTTTTGTTAGTCTTTCTTCATTCATTCGTTCTACATGTCCAAACCATATCAAATCGTTCTTCTTCATCTTACTTAATACACCTGTCTCGCGTTCACATTCATCCCTAATCAATTCATCACGTATTCTGTCATATATTAACACATCACATATACTTCTCAATGCACGCATTCCCACCGCACAAACTAAGCTCGTTTTATTATTTTTGCATGTCCACGTTTCACTACGGGATATCAATCTTGACATAAATACGATGTTGTGGGTTATCATTTTTACAGATATAATATTCAACTAATAAACCTATTTTTTAATAAAAGTATTTTTTTAACGTTTAACTCGAAAATGATCAAAAATTATCAAAACGAGAGTCATAAAAAATTTACGGAAGTATTTGAGGTCTTGGATTAGTCAGAAAATAGTAATTGAAAATCTAATATACTGTAGGAAAGCTGTAACCTTCAAGATCGATGTTTGTGAAAAATGGTCATACATATATTAAAAAAAATGTGTATCACTATTTTTTTAAATTTTGATATTGAATATTAGTTTAAGGCACTTGAAAAACGTGAATCTGAACATTTATTTTCTGTGATAGACCGACATATAAGCAGAATTTAAGGAGATAATAAAGAAATAAATAGGAATAATAATAATCTTATTCCAGCTCTCATGATGAAATTAAAAAATATCTCCACGCACTCATGATGAAATTCAACAAAAATTATAATTTTATGATTCAAAAGATATCAAAACATAACAAAAAAATTGAAGCAGAATAAGTATAACAAAAGGACATAACATCCGAAAAACAATATTTTAATATAATATAAATGTAATTTGTTTTTATCGAACACTGTTTTTTCCACTTTTTATAACGGTATAACCCTATCACCAGGGGAGCACAAACAATTGTGCTCCCCTGATGATTAGGTCTTTAGGAGAACTAATTGCAGTAGACAGCTGCTGACAGATATAAAGCTCCGCAAGATATCCTATCTGGGTCACATTTTACGTGGAGAGAATAACGAAATCCTCCAGTTGATACTGATGGGCAAGATCGAGGGGCAGCGTGGTCCTGGTAGAAGGCAAACATCTTGGCTGCGCAATATAAGAGACTGAACGGTGATGAGGCGTGTGGAGGACCTGTTCCGGGTTGCGCAAGATAGAGAAGCCTTTGCCAGAGTGATTGCTAACGTCGGGGGGGACCTGATAGGGCACGACAAGAAGAAGATGATTAGGTGAAAGTTTTAAAAGCGGTAGGGTTATACCGTTATAAAATGTGAAATTAACAGTGTTTGATAAAAACAAATTACAATGTATTTAAACCTCCACAATGTTAATGCCTTAACTATAAATAATATAATATAAATTTGCTTAGTCATATTTGGAAAATACATAAAAAAAACTTATATAATTTACTGAAATATATAAATACAAATTATTACGAAATCAATTTAAAGGTACGCATAGGATTTTAACTCGGTTTGTATCTCTGGTTCAACGTGTCTAATATTTATTCATATTTAGGCAGATATATATTTTTAGATATTCTATCTTCAATGAAGAAAAAACTTAAAGAATTTTATGATAATAATCTACACTGACCAGTTTTGACATTCATTTTTAATTTCTGTGGTCACTTCATTAGTTACTAATTATTTAGTAGATTTTCATTCGAGTATTTAAGAAACATACGTCTAAAATTTAAGATATCAGTATGTTTCCAGCTTTGAAATATTGTTTGTGCGGGAAACGATGACATGGAAAAGGACTGAAATAAGTCGAATAAAAGCTTTAGAAATTCATGCTCTGAGAAGAATAAAGTGAAAAGGGATGAATGTGAAATTAAGGCTGGTGTGTTAAGTAAAACAAAGAACACTCTTAGATAGTTTCAAAATATAGAAAGAATGAATGAAGAAAGACTAACAAAACAAATTTTGATTATAATTATGAGTAAAAACGTAAAAGAGGAAGACGAAGAAAAGTATGGCTGGATCAAGTAAATGGTATCTTGAATGAAGAAAATGTAAAGTCGAGCGCTCTTTCTTCTCGGTTAACTCCAACAAGGAAATTAAAAAAGTGTGATGGTGTGTATAATAAGAAATAAAATGTAGACGAAAAAGCTTTAGACAAATGCAATACAATCCGTCGAAATATCGCATTTATCGAAAATTTTCTATGTAACATAACATACGAGTATGTATAGAGCGAAGAATTTTTCAGACGAAGAATTGTGGTCGCAAAGAATTGGGAACGAATAATTATGGGCGAAGAATCTTCGTGGGCCCATCATACCTACCTACTTCAGTTTTCCCAAAAAAACGGAATTTGTGATTCATAATGTCAAACACAGATTTATTGAGGATTACCTTACGAATAAATTAATGAAAGTGGAAAACGTACAATAGATCTTAACAACTAGGCCGCAGAAGTCGATATGCATCACTGTACAAGAAAGTATAAAATAAATGTATTATATCAACCATCCTTTCACCGTGATATTAAGACCTGAACTCTACAAGTTAGAGACAGACCTCTGTATCCTAGAAGGATGCTAATAGAGCCATGTTCGACTTTTATCTCCATCATTGATACCACAGTCGTGTGGGCAAGCCTTTATGGAAAATGTCAGCCAAAGCACTACCTTCAGATGCAAGGCTGGGACATTCCTTAGAAATGGCAAATGTATGTTGGACATCTTCAGTTGTAGAGTGACCAAGTTTTCTCTCCTTTAATTTTCATTCATTGTTAATGTTTGAAATTATATATAATATTTATCTTATTATTTCGTACATTGACACACCACATATTATTCTCAATGCACATATTTTTACAGAATCTACTCGGTTCTCTTGAGTCATTTTCCACATTAACATTTCACTTCTACACATCAAAGTTGCTACAAGAATCAAGTTGGGAGCTATCATCTTAGTAGATCTTGATATTATCGGTTCAACTATACGAGTTTATGTTTTATTTACAATATATTTTAGTGACCCTCTTATTTCACTTCATCCACATATCGCATCTACTTTTCCTTTCACACTTTTCCATCACCATGACTTTAAATTTTGCAACATTCATTGTCAGATCTTTATCTTCGTATCTATCAAACAATATAATTATTAAATCTGTAATTCACCTTCATTCTTCTCTAACACGCCATCAACATATGGTAAACCGCATTCATTCCCTTTAGACATTTGTATTCCATCAATTAACTTATGTAATTCCTTAACATATTAATGTATATAAATATTAAATTAACAGGGGGATATAACGTATCCTTGCTTTACCCTATTTGAAATATTAAATATCTTAGTTTGCCAACCGTTCACTGTAAAACATGGTCTGCTTTTGGTGTATAATGACAAAATACTACACATTAATTTACATTCAACACTATATTCATTATTGTTAATTTTTTTATACGATGTGTTGTCAGGATTTTTTGACTGATGTTTGTCTTCGAATTTCGTTTTTTTTTTGTATATTTTTTTGTAACTAAAATTAGTTAAATATTTTTGTTGTAAAGGCAGCAATCTTTTCTCTGTGTATCTCTCATACAAATTACTTATCATACTCTGCATTTCTTCAATATTATCTGCTAAAACTTCCATATCATCAACATAAACAATTCGCACACTATTATTTAACATCACTAAGAAAAATTCTTCGCATCTCTTATACAATTTACTTATTAGACTCTCGTTTTCATCTTCATTCTTCGCTAACATTACTATTTCATCTGCATACACAATCCGCAGACATTATCTAACAGTATAATGTTTAATAGTATTATACCACGACTTTGGTATCATTGATGACTATAAAAGTCGTGATGCGTCTTGTACTGAGAAGTAATTCATTAATACGTATGACACCCTTCAACAAATACGAATTAGTGATTCGGACATATTGAAGAGAGTGACGAGATTGTTTTCACCCGCTTTAATCAACCGTTCAGGTTTAAAACTATTTGAGCCGGCACAAAACTCGCGGATCATCAAATACACGTGTTGGCAATTTGTACTATTCCGCATGTGAAGAGCCAACATCACTCGTACGATCTGTGGGCAGAGAAAGCGCTACAAGGACAACCTACAAGAGTCACTGACTTTGTGTGGGGTACCAAAGGAGTTATAGCTATAGCAGTTGGCTCAAAATAGTGGACGGTGGAAAGCTATCCATTTTCAGAATGATCTCCTCTCTACCTATCCCGACAATAAAACTGTACGATAATATGTATGCATGGACTTTGGGCATTCTGACACATCAGAAATAACTGTGTGGATAAAATAGATATTTTTAGTACAATGAAGAAAGGAGCATTAAGATGATTTGGATATATAAAGATAAGAAGTGGAAGGTGTGCGTTAAAGAGATAGATTAATGAAAACGTGATTAAATCAAATAGACTTTATAGATATATGTGTATTCGGAAACCTCTGAAATTCGGATGAAGCGAAATAAATTATAATATCTAAAAGCAGATGTCACTCTCGAAGCACATTATTTTTGATAAGTTTAAATATTTTTGATTTCTAATAATATATTGGGAGTACAAATTAGTTCGATCCGTTTCCAAAATATGGCTCTAGGTGTTATGAATAGTTCATAGTGACAGCCGATTTTGGCGGTTTCAGAGAGGTTAGACATCTGCCAATAATATTCAGTTTATATCAGTTTGAGTTTCATGCAAAAACCTTGTTTTGCAGTGTTGAAAATGTCGAATTTTTTGTTAACCAAGCAGCATTTGCGGGAGGTTTTAATTTTCTGCTTTAATTGGAAGAAAAGTGCAAATGTGCCTGGACAGCCAAAAAAATTCGAGGACAAAGAATTAGAGGCATTACTCGAAGAAGATCAGAGTCAAACGCAAGAGGAGCTTGCAGAATCATTGGGAGGGACTCAACAAGCCGTTTCCGTACGATTGAGAGCCATGGGAATGATTAAAAAACAAGGAAGTCGGGTGCCTTATGAACTGAAGCCGAGAGACGTTGAAAGGCAATTTTTCACTTGCGAGCAGCTGATTCAAAGGCAACAAAGAAAAGGTTTTTTGCATCGGATTGTAACTGGAAATGACAAGTGGATATTCTGCGACAACCCCAAGAAGAAAAAATACTACGCTAAGCCCGGTCAATCGTTGCCATCGACCTCAACATGAACACCAAAACCGAACATACATGATTCGAAGATCATGCTCTGTATCTGGTGGAACCAAAGGGGTGTTGTTTACTATGAGGTGCTGAAACCTGGCGATTCCATTACGGGCGATCGGTATCGGCTACAATTAATTCGTTTGAGCCGTGCATTGCGAGAAAAACGGCCGGAATACGAGCAAAGACATGATAAAGTGATTCTTCTTCATGACAACGCTCGGCCTCATGTCGCAAGTCATAAAAAAATATTTGGAAACGCTCAAATGGGATGTTTTACCGCACCCGCCGTATTCCCCGGACATTGCTCCTTCTCATTACTGGTTGTTCCGAAGGATGCAGCACGATTTAGCAGGTCACCGGTTCACTTATTTCGTAGAAACCGAAAATTGGCTCCAAACTTGAATCGCCTCAAAAAACGAGTCATTTTTTCGAGATGGAATTCGAAAATTGCCTGAGAGATGAGAAAAAATAGTAGCCAGCGATGGAAAATACTTTAATTGATCTGTTCATTCATTTTGTTTAGAAATAAACGCATTCTTGAACACAAAAAACGGACCGAACTAATTTGTACACCCAATATGTCGCGCTAGTTTTTAAGTTTAAATAAAATGACGTACGTACTCGCTGTAATTATAAAATTGAAATAATTTATTTTTATCCACGTGCTAATGTTAAGTTGAATAAATAATAGTCTCGAAAAAATATTTGAGAGTTATGACATTCAGATGTCAATTGATATGTCGGAACGATATTGTTGTGTTTGATGCAGTATTTTATTTGAGGAATTGACATAAAGTGTGTTTATAGCCGTAGTAAGTTAACACCGTAAATACTTTATACACCAGCACTGTTTTATAACATAAAATGTTTATACCAGTTCAGAAATATGATGAAAAAAGTCGAAAACAGTGCAGGGTTAATCGTTTAGTTATGAATAATAGAATATTGTGTATGGCAAGATGAAGGTAGTGAAAGTTGTGTACTTAGATGAAAAAGTATGGAGAACTGTAATCCGTCTACGCTGCAAGGTACACGACGAGGTGACATATATGTACATTCTGAAAAATATTTTACTTAACAGAATACACAGTTCTTAAATATTTGTGAAAAACTAAAACACATTGTGGGTAAAGCATTTGGCATAAAATAAATCACAAAAACAAAAAGTTGCATTAACACAATCAGCATAACAAATAGTGTGCAAAATAATCCCACTACCCAATGACCTTCGTCATGTGAGGGTCATTAAAAATAAATTATGAATCAATTAATCCGTTTATGGTCTTATTAAAAAAATCGATTGTTGTTTTTAAATCACAATGTAACCACGTCTTAATAATGACCACTATGGAATTCTTTTTCCTCTACCCCATATGGTGATCATGATGGAGCACTATTATTTAATGCCACTAGAACTCTGATCTAGTGGTGTCAAGGGATAGTGTGGAGATTGCTGTATGCTGATGACATAATAGTAATAGTCGAGAACTATGTTGAAATGCTAAGATAAATAAATTGTATTAGAAATGGGAAGAGAAAGATTTAATGTTACGAAACAAATTCATGGTGATGGAAAAGTTAATTTGAAGTATGGGGAGTGTTGAAAGATTAGAATAAGTGGATGAATTCTGCTATTTATATAGTATTTTCTCTGATGATAGAAGAGTTGTAAGATATATCGAACAGTGTGTAACGATAGGGAAGAAAAGGTAATAGGGCATTAAAACACATTCACTCGAACCGGACAGATCAAAATATCTTAAGACGACATCTACAATAGTAATTTTATACCAACTTTGATGTGATGACAGTATATGACTGAATATGGAATCAAGTGATTAGGAAATGTGAACTTGAATGAATGAAGAAAAACAAATATTCAGTGCAAATCTAAGTAGAAGGTGCTGTAGAATAAGAAGATCAAGAAAGTTTGGTTGGATTAAGTAAATGATATTTTAAATGAAGGAAAAGTAAGAAGTAATAGAAATCCTAGGAGCTATATGAAAAAGTGTGTTGATGTGGAAGAGATGAAATTTATGTATCAAGATAGGAAAGTCTGGTGCTCTATCTTCTCTACCTACCTCAGCAGGTAAAACGGCGTGATGGTATGTATAAAAATAACACCTGAGAAACTTACTCCATTCAGAGTAATCCCTACATCTAGAAGTAGGCTTCAAGCAGAGATTGCCTTTTGGCTTCTCTAGTTCACTTTAATTCATTTCTCTCATTGACTTTTACTGTTTATACTGATATACCCTGGAACCAGCTATCAGCTCCATTTTGAATTCGCACCATCGTTGAAGTGCTTCAAAAAGCGAATAAAAAAATATATAACATCTTTCTTCAGTGACATAACGTATTCTTCCTGGTTTCTATCATCCTTTTTTTCAATTTTGCCCACTTTCTCGTGGTCATCGATGACATTGTCTGTTTTCATTTATATTTTTATTACTTTGGTATTGCACGGTTTTTTTCTCTCCATCAAACATATAAATTCTTCACCCTTAACTCAAAACTTTGTAAAACCATTTTATGTTTGTTGCAAAATATTGCAACTTGTCAATAAACCCGACATATTTTTAACAGTACAGTTAAATTATTAAATAAATAAATGAAATTATTTCTCGGTTGTGGGTAATACGTCTCATTCTTTTATCATCTGTTTCAAGATGACTTAACAATTAATATAAACTCTCAGCAGGAAATAATAAAAGTTCTTGCGGATGATATGAGTCTATAACTGGGAGTGGCAGCAGACACTGTAAAACCTAAAGCTTTATGGAGATTCTTGGTTCTACATTCTTGAATCATTAGCGGTGTAAAATATATTTTATAAATTTATGTTTGCTACGAGTATGTCCACAAAGCAGTTTCTTAGCTCTCAAAAAACAGACCATTTGATCGATCAATGCAAAGACTAGTGAGCAATCTATTTATAAACCTTTAATAACGAGGGTATCAGAGAGACTGCAAATAGAAAACAAAAAAATACTGAAACCCATCATCGTGGAAGATAAATCCCTTAAAATGAATTGACGACCTCCATGGAGACAATAAAGTTTCCACCCTAAGATTTTCAATATGTCTGAATCACCAATTCGGATATGTCAAAAGGTGACATACGAAAGAAAAGAGAAATGGAAGCTTAAAAGCATTAAAAGTTGAATGACCAACAATGGTTAGTGGAATGGTCTACCTCTGTTACAGATATGGGGGACATATGCAGCTTTAGAAAACATTTGAAGACAACCCTTTTTGGGAGGTCTTATAAAAAATTATGATGTTATACATATGATCACTAAACTACACCTAAAGTCGAATTTGTTACTATCACGTATCGAAAAATCTACACAGGTTTCATTATAGTTCGTCTTCTCATGGTAAGTTTTCAGCGATTTTCTGAACATTTGAGATGCGGAAAAGTACCTTATCTAATGGCCGCAGCTATTATCTTCCTATCCTTACGCTCAACTTATATTAATTTATTTTGTAATATTTTTAATCTGTCAATAATAGTGGGTTCGAATGCCGAGTTAAAGCGCCCTTTAGTAGGTTTTTCTCTACACGACACTATATAATTATCCTTTAATTGATATTTTTTATTTAGGAACATAAAGGTAAATATGATGGTTATGTATAACATATGTACACTATCACTTCATGTCTCTTTTGGAAAAGGCAAACAGGACAGGTGTCTATGCCTTCATATACATGTATATGCACAGCTCTCGCCTAGTCAACATTATATTATCTATGTTATAATATATATAAAAGGTTAGAAAAGTGTTAAAAAAATTATCTATTATATTATATTGGTATCAAAAAGCTTAGACACTATACAATAATCATCATTTAGGTATCAATACAAAGGCATTGTTAGTGAACACCCACGGTGTACGTATTATTGCAGCTATTTTGTATCGGCTAATTAATTTAGATAACGGTCCGGTTAGCAACAATTAAACGCTGCCTGCAGTCTCTTCGTAACCGCCGCACCGATATGTTGAAGATGACCCCGCGGCTTGAACCGCAATATGGCCGAACTGCCTTGTGCGAAGGAACAAATCAACACAAGAATCGATAAAATATTTCAAAATTAAGAAACATTACACATGTCATAATCTATGAATGTATCTAAGTTTCGTATATACATCTCTCTTGTTCTCCTTGGCCATGGAGGCTTTAATGGCAAACTTGTCCCTTCGTCCTGTTGTAATTTTTGCAACTATCTAGATCAATGTGCAGCTCTAACATTTTGTTGTACTGCAGTAAAAGTCTAGTCAATAATTTCCGAAGGGATTTCTAATCAACCTTACATCTATACGTCTTTGAATCCATTTGCTACTCCCATCCCATGACGTCAAAAAATTGTTTTGTAGTGATCATAGTATTTTGTGTAAATACTGGAATGTTTGATTTCTTCCCCTTATGAGTGCTCGTATAATTACGAATAATGTTCCTTATTCCGTGATGTTGGACCTTAACCTTTCCCTTCCTGTGCTAAAAAAATCCGCGCGCTCCAGTGCTGTGTATTCAATACACATGTAAAAATGAGCTATTTAAAATCAGAAACATAAGGATATTCATAGCTAATCGCTTAAATTAATTAAATTTGAAGTCAAAAGTGATAATAATTGAAATTTAATTGCTGAAAACATGAAAAAAACATCGGTCGACGTTCACAAAACGGGCGAAGCGACCACCAAAAGCCCGCGAGGTACTGAAGCGAGAGAATCGAGCGAACTGAGATTCTATTCTTGCGTTCCAATGTACCGAAGTTGAGTGAGAGTGAGACGTGAAGGACGTCGCTTCCTCACCCATAGCGGTTTTTTAGAATGAATATACCTACGTCACACACTGGCACACGTTTGATTGTATTGGTGAATTTATTCCCGATTTTCACAAAATATCTCTGATGTGGCCGATAAGTGCTAGTTATTATTAATATTATTTTTTTAATTCAATACGTAAATGTATTACGGAGGATTACCTAAAATCTGAACCCAGTATTTATTATATTCATAAAGATATTAAAGTTTTTAGAAGCAATGTGCACTAGTTACACATCACAGGGAAGGAAGGGTTAAATCCGTCGCTGCTATTATTATTCTAACACTCAAGTGTATCGCCGCGGAAGGAGTTCCTTCTTCGTCACTATGTAATGTTGTCACTCATAATAAATAAAGAAGATTTCAACCTTCTAGTATAAATTTCGCTAAATAATGACTTATTTTGTCCCCCACAGTAGTGTGGGAGGTGCTGAGATCGAATTGTTAGACGCTTGGCGAAACCCTTATCTGAAATACCGTTCCGTACAAGCGAGGTTTATTATAACCCAGATTTTTTGGACACTGTGCGGTAAGTAGTCAGACGTTGGACCCACAAAAGTTGGCTGTAAATTATCAAAAGAAGACCGACCGACGGTTGCTATCGAAAACTCGGCTATAGTGGAACCTTAAGTTTGTTGTCACTGCTATATTTTTCACTGTATACCATAAGTGTCACCGCCGGAAGAGAAGTCTCTTTGGATATTTCCTTCTTTGTCACTACGCGACGTTACGCTTACAATAAAGAATATGCCAATCTTGTATCATAGATCACGCTAGATAGAGACTAATTTTGTCATCCATAATAGTTTGAGTGGTGCTGGAATCGAACTGATCTGATCATCTTCTAAAACTCTGAAGCCCAGACAACACTTTCACATGCTGGACGTGTAAGACTGATGCTGTATGTCTACAGGCCATGATTCTGTGTTAGTACATAGTAGAATAACCGTTAATTATTGGTTCTAAATCTAAAGGTTCAATTACAGGGGTCTAATACAGTATTATTTCTCGGACACGCTCATCAACATGTCAACATCACAAATTTGAATATATTTAGCGATACCATATGAATGTTTTAAATAATTGGTTAACATGGCAAGTCGACCTAATTTTTCAATCTTTGCGTAAAACAATTTAGTTAGAGGACCAGAGAAGGGCTAATGCGTAATGTTGGGTCTCTCATGGTGGATTAACCACTACTGACCCATAGAAGAAAACGGGTAGTATAGAGAGAATTATTTACACTTAAAAACTGTTAAATGTTTGAAGATTCTTAATAGATCATGTTTATATTTGCTATTCGTATGAATACGAATTTTAACAACTAGCCAACGTGGTGAGAGTGACTAATATAAAATATTATATGTTAATTGTTTCCTATAATATGTAGTTTCGTGAACTATATTTACGTACTTCAATAACCCAAATACAAGAAATTTGGAATATATTATATTATATATTATATTATACAATAATAACTATGTTTCTATCGAGAGAATAATGTGAAAATATTTCTTTTTTTAAGGTTATCTTCTTCATCTTTGTCTACGTTGTACATACCAAAAAGCAATTAGAATTAAGAAACCCTCGGCGCTTACCTTTTATCTGTCCAATCCATCGCGCAGGACATCTTCTTCTGCTTGTTTGACCTTCCACGTTTCCGAGTACCGTGCTTTTCATGGAATTTTCAGTAGTAACCTCAAGAAACACGCTTTCGATAAGGTTGTATTTTTTTTCGGGTGCCTTTAGAGTTTATGTGCAGTGAATTAAATAAGTTATTATATTTTAAATTGAAAATAACATAACATATATACACTATCACGCCATGTCTCTTTTGGAAAAGGCAAAGAGGGCAGATCTCTACGCCTTCATATCCATGTATGTACACATCTCTCGCCTAGTCAACATCCATAAATTTCGTCATGCATACTCTACTTTTTCTCATACTTCTTACCATTTCCATCAGATTTCTCCAACTATCTTCTTCTACTCTTTTCTCGATTCACCTTTTCCTCGCTTTTCATTCTTTCCAGATATATACATACTTTTTTCCAAGGTTTTTCGCTCCTCATTCTCTCAATGTGGTCAAACCATCTCATGATTTCTGTTTTAATTCTGCTTATAACAAATTCTCCCTTATAAATTGTTATCTTTTTTCCAATCATTTTTTATACTGTCAGATATTCTACGCAGATCGCGTATTTCTACAGATTTTTCTACCCTTATCACACTTCATTTGATGTCCACGCTTCGCTTCTATACATCAGTGTTGGCACTAACGCACCACCGTGCGCAAATATTTTTGAAGACTTTATAAAAATATAATATGATAAACACATACCATAATATCATTTTATTTTTGACGTAGGTAGGGAGGACAGATCGCCACATATTTTTGTTCATGCGCATGACTCTCGCCTTGTCCACATTCATACGTCGTATTTTGCCCACAGATAAAATTTCTCAAGTTGGTGTCCACTTGAATGTAATGGAAGTGAAAATAAGACTACTATATGATTTGAATTATTTGGTGTAAGTTTGTTATTGCGGTCTAACATATTATCAACAACTTGGTTTTTGACATAATGATTTCAAGGTCCAGAAGCTTGTTTTCATACTCCTTTTGAAGAATAATGTGGCAATTCAAGTTGGGACATATACACATCTCTAATTTAAGAGCTTTTCTCCAGCAATAGCAAGTCCGCGATCCCTGTCTTCAAGTGATCTTATAATAATGTATTCTCCATACTGGTAAAATAAATTTAGATAGAGAATACACTCTTGCCTTACACCCTTTTGCATTTAAAACTATTTGGACTTGATGTTGATTAAGATTTACAAGGTGTGTCACAATTCTGAAACCATAATCCTAGCAATAAGCTATAAAATTGACCAAATCATAAGAGGACTAGTTCCTTATTGAGTACTGCACTCATCACGGTGCAGGATTGAAAAGGGTCCATGCGAATCATCCACAGTTCCAGACCTTCAAGAAACATCATGAGCAGCATATCGACTAAGAAAACAAACATCAATGACAAAAAACTATTCTTGTATGTAATTCCCTCTTCGTGTTCCGACCTGCTCCAACCGTTCCTCTCTGTGTTGGGTATTGAAACATCAAATGGTTGATTCATTTCAGCTTGCGCCATATTTATTGTTCAACGATTATTATTGTACATTTGAATTAGCGTAACAAATCGTTAGTTCCTCATTTCAATCAGTGTATCGGGGGAACTTAAGTTATTTTAAACAAATAATTCAGGAATAGTCCAATTGTCTAAAGTTAAACGTTTATTAAAATAAATGAAGAAAGGAAATTTTGTCTTATCTATCTATCTACCCTGACAAGGAAATGGCTTGATGGTATGTATGTAAACGTTTAGTAAGTATATTATATCATAAAACATCACTTGAAAAAATCCTTATCCCTTATAAAAATTGTAAACGTTTATCAAGTATATTCAATCATAAAACATCACTTGAAAAAATAATTATCTCTTATAAGAATTGTAAACGTTTATTAAGTATATTCTATCATAAAACATCACTTGAAAAAATTATTATCCATCTAAAAGTTGTAAACGTTTATTAAATATATCTATCATAAAACATCACTTAAAAAATCATTATCTCTTATAAGAATTGTAAACGTTTATTAAGTATATTCTATCATAAAACATCACTTGAAAAAATCGTTATCCCTTATAAGAATTGTGAACGTTTATTAAGTATATTCTATCACAAAACATCACTCGAAAAAATCATTGTCCCTTATAAAAATTGCTTTTTTTTATCATTCAATCAAATACACACTTATATCATCACGTCATTTCCCTGTCGAGATAGGTAGAGGACATGACTCCAAAAATGTTCTTAAACAACACACAACTCTATATTTATCTACATCCATACATCTTATAGGTACAACTCCTATCCTTTCAATTTTTCATTTTCTGAGTCCAAGCCTTATTTTGGTCATACTTTCTATTTCATTCTAAACTAATAATTAGTGTTTTTCATAATTGATTATAATTATAAAAAATCAAAAGTAGTTATGAAATTGAAAATACATTGAAATTTCGTTATTTTATTGAAAATTTAGTAGCTTGTTATTTTTGAAAAAAAAATTTATTGAGGTTGCTCATTCGATTTCAATATAAAATGAAGAAATGTGTTATGTGTGTTGGATTCATTTAGCATATAAAACCAGGAGGCATATGATGAAAAACAAGTTTTCTATTCACCATATAAGCACCGGTATTACTGTATTTGATGTTTGGACAGGATTATAGATTTGACGTTGGATGATAAATCGAATGAGGCTGGTCCACAAAAACTCTTAGACCATATTTAAAGATAGCTGTCATTGGTTAGCAGCGAAAGTAACCACAAAAGAAAATCTCTCAAATTAGACAAGTGTTTCGTTTATGAACCTTATTTAAGAGGTTAATTAATATAAAAGAGGTAACATAAACGATAAATACAACGGATACCAAACAGTATAAAGCAAAATAGTGTAGAACTGTTATTAGATGGAAAAGAACATGCGGACAATATGCCAATGAAGAAAAAAAATGCAGACAAAATGCAATTAATAAATCACAACATCTTTTATTTTTGATAATTTAAAAAGCCGGTAACTCTAACAACTAGACCCCTAACTTTATACTGTGTTTTCTATTATACTTGTCACGGGTAAAAGGTATTCAATATAAAAGAGGTAAAACTGTATCATTGTTCCAACGCGAGGGCTACCGGTTCTATTCCATGGATTCCAGCCTGGTTTTTACTTTGGGTCTCGTGAACAACTTTCTGGTTGGTTGAAAGAGATTAGCGCACAGCAATAAACCCGCTAAGTTGAACTATGTACAACGAAAGTGTATTACAATACAATATGAAAGTGTATTACAATACAATATTATCGGTCTCAATGACCGTGTCTTGAACTTAGTGAATGAAAATAATATTTCAGAAAAACTAACAGAAATTATAGTGAAAGATAAATTTCAAGAAATATAGATGTTTGGGAAAGGGGCATAACGTGATGATACGAGTATTGATGAATTAATGATCCGCTTGGTGTAGTGTATTGTACTGTATTACACTATTACACTTTCGTTTTATACAGCACAACCTAGCGGAATTATTGCCATCTGGCAATCTCTTCCAACCAACCAGAAAAATGTTAAAGAGGCCTTAAGTGAAAACCAGACTGGAATCCTTTTATAAAAAAAACTGGGATCCAGCGGAATTTGAACACGCAACCTCCGGGTTGAGAGACAAGTGTCTTACCAGCAAGGTCACAGATGCCGTCTAATATTATAGTAGCATTTTTTATACTTATTACTATATATGTTTTTTTTGTTTTATTTGTGAAGTTCTGGCTTAGGCTGGGTCTATCATATACGCCTAGTTAGGCATGGGAGTAATTATCATATTTCATTTTAAAATTTTATAATATAATTTAATTGGAAAAAAAAGTAATCATGATTGCACTGTATTGTATTACACTTTCCTTGTATACAGTACAACTTGGGGGCTTATTGCCATGTGGCAATATCTTCCATGCAGCCAGAAATATGTTAAAGAGGCTTGGAGAATTCTTTAATGTTAAAGTGAAAACCAGACAGGAATCCTTTTTAAAAAACTGTGCATCAATGGGAATCGAACTCGAAACCTCCGGGATGGGAGATAAGCATTCTACCAACTAGGCCATGGAGGTCGTCTCTTAGATTAAAATTAAACCGAGCCTCTATCATTTGAATTTTTTTTTCGCTCTACCCGACTCCTCGTAGCGTCGAGTTACCAAAAATAGCATCATATTAAAAATTGTTTAGGCATACCTTTACTTAATTTTAATGTATTTTAGGTCAATGTAAAAAGTGTTTAAAATTTTATATGATGCTCAGACAAAACAATAAAATTCATAATAGCACAAACATCTGGCCCGGCCTGTACCGGCCCGGCCTGGCCCGGCCCGCCACGGCCCGGCGAGAGGGCGTGCAAATATACTGAGTGGGTGCTCTATGCTTTTTGTTCGGATTTAATTATGGGTTATCGGATATTTCAATAAATAATCCCTGACATCTTGATATATTATTATCATCACCTCAATCTAGAATCTAGATGACCGTACTCAATGAAAAAGGATAATACGTTTCATAAGACGAAGAAGAGTACGCTAAGATGTTTTGGGATATGGAACGAGTGAATGAAGAAAGACTAACGAAACAAATATATAGTGCAAATGTGAGTGGACGGCGTGTGAGACGAAGGTGTAGAAAAGTATAATTGGATCAAGTGAACTGTATTTTGAAAGTAGCAAAGGTTGAAAGTCAGAGAAATTGTATAAGACAATATATGGATGTAGAAAAGGTTAAATTGATTCGGCGATAATTACATTATTGATTGACTGTTACTAAAAAAAGAGACATGTACAACGTTACTGAGAAGGCATCACGGGATTTCTTCGAAATACCAAGCTATCTAGTGTCTGACGTTACTGTGAATCGATTAACATTAAACCGTCGTAAACCAAGGGGTATACTCGCATCTATTATTAGCATACAAACGTGCACTTTTGAGAACCAATGTGTCATTTTTAGAAAAGTTCACGAATATTTTTTTTACCCCAAAATCTCAATAGACCTTTCTATTTTATTTTCTAGTTTTATTTCAAATTATATTTTTTTGCACGTTGCTTTTTTATTTTTAAACCGCATATAATATTTTATATTTGTAAACCAATAAAACAGTTTTATACTTCTTAAAATTATGTAGAGTCGAAGCTGATGATTATTTTTTTATAAAAAATGTACAGACGCATATTTATATTGAATTTTGTTAGTAAATAAAAAAACTATATTTTTTAATGGATAAAAATTTATTTAGAATATTAAAAATGATTAACTAAAACCTTGTATTTTGTTACTTAAGAGGCTGACACGTTCCATAGTCCATATATGTTTAAAAATATACATTTATGTGGTTACTTGTACATTTCAAATGATTTAAAAAAACAATTTCTTACATTTCAAATGATTTAAAAAAAATGGAAAATCTTTGTTTTCTCTCGGAAAATCGATGCACTTTCATATGTATGTATTTGAAGCAGTACGTACGTATTTAAAGCCGTATGTATGTACTGATATTTGAAGTCGTATGTATGTATTTGAAGATTTGTACAGAATACTGTTGTGTTACAAAGACTCAATCACAAGAGTAACAAAAATACTACCTCACATCGAAATTCATCATAAAGGTTATTTTACTTCATTCCCTAATATTACACCTGTAGTATTCTAACATAAAAAGCTCAATTTAATTTATGTTTTTGATATTCCACTTATTATATTAATCGCTGCTCCACGTGTTTCTACCTCCTATCCCGAAGCTCCCTACTGACCTCATTCCGGTTGAAAAGAGCCTCGAGATGAAAGGTAGAAACGCGTGGAGCAGGGATTTATATAAATAGTGTAATAACAAAGTAGTGTATTGTTAAATGTTCTAATATGGAGATCCACGAAATTAAAGCCGAAACCTCTGATAATTTACATCAATCAAATACATACGAAACGGCGTGATGGTTATTTCAAACAGTTTCTCTATCAGTTATTTAATATGAGCCTGATGAATGATGATACCATATCATTGTTGGTATTATCACGCTATTGCTCATCGGGATAGGCCGAGAAGATAGAGTACCAGACTTTCCTATCGCGACACAAATATATCGCCTCCATTCATACTACTCCTACAATTTCTTTGACTTTTTACTTTTCTTCTTCTCTCAAAATATCATTCACTTGATCCAATCATACTTTCCTTGGTCCACAATATATTTGTTTTGTTAGTCTTTCTTCCTTCGTTCGTTCTATATATCCCAAACCATTTCAGAATGTTCTTCTTCATCTTACTCAATACATCAGCCTCATTCATCCCTTATCACTTAATTCCATATTCCGTCATAATTACCAACAAAAAATATTCAAATTTTAAAATAAACTAACTAAATGGCAACATCTCTTGAAATGTCATAAATTGAATGCAATAATGTATATAAGCTTAAAATATTAAAAGAAACATCTTCTTTTTTTTTTTAATTGTATGCAAAAGCAATAATTTTTATATGTCATAAATAAACATACCAGGAATATAAATCGTACGAAAAGTATCACTGATTAACTCATCTTGCATGAGATGCGAGAGTATCGGATTGGAGGATATATGACTGATCCTCTGACTTATTATACCCATATTGTTCCTACATTTAGATTCTACTGTGTGGGTGGAATTTATCGCATATTTGCAAATTTTTGAATGACACTTCCACTGTAACTTAAACGTATGTATCTGTATTCTATTGTGAAGATATATTTTATGAAATTAAGAAAAAAATTAAACATCATAACTTATCTTGTCTTTAACCGTTACTCTTAGTAATTGTGGCATCTTACTTGGCATTGTCCTGTGGCATAGAATTGTCTATATCTTATGTTAGTGTTAAATATATAAGTGGAGTATGCAGCTTTAGAACAACCCTTTTGGGAGGTTTTATCAAAATATATGATGGTACGAGGCGTATCCAGAAAGTAAGTGTACTGAGGGTCTCACGACCGGATGGATTTTATTTTCGACATGTTGGCTACACTTCCGTGTAGCCTGACCCTTCCCCTCCACAACGAGACCGGTTCGAGGTCAGTACGTTGAAAAGTGTCGACGCGACAACACGTTTCGTGAAAAATGTAAATCTAATCTCCCGCCAAGTGCGAAATACGCGGCGTCATCCGTTATCTCGTTTGGAAGGGAAAACCTCCGGTTGAGGTTTATAATGAGGTGAAAAGTGCATATGGTGATAAAGCTATGAATCGTACGAGTGTGTACAAGTGGTGTCGCGAGTTTAAAAACGGTCGTATGTCTGTGCATGTTGATCAGAGGAGCGGAAGACCTTCAATTGTGACTGACGAAATTGTTGTGGGACTGTCAAGGCATAATATTAATTGAATATATGCCTCAAGGGGAGACCATCAACTCTGCAAGATACTGTGAGACCCTAAAAAAATTGCGGAGGGCGATTCAGAACAAGAGGAGAGGCATGCTGACAAAGGGAGTCTGCCTGCTGCACGACAATGCAAGACCACACACGGCCAACGCCACGAAGGAACTGCTCGCCTCGTTTAAATGGGATGTCCTGAACCATCCCGCGCATTCCCCTGACCTAGCACCTTCAGATTACTATCTCTTTACCTCCCTGAAGCTGCACATGGGTGGGAAAAGGTTTTCAACCGACGAGGAGGTAAAGGAGGAGGTGGAGAAGTGGACGGAGGGGTTGGCGGGAAACTACTTCGAGGAAGGCATCAAAAAGTTGATACCCCGCTTCACCACCTGCATTGAGAGGAATGGCGACTTTGTCTAAAAATAGCTTACATATGTACTACGGTAACCACGTAATTTTTTTGTTTAAATAAAAAAAATTGTAACCTACAAAAATTCAGTACACTTACTTTCTGGACTTACCTAGTATATGAACACTATACCTAAAGCCGAATGTGCTATTATCACGTAATGGAAGATCGATAAAGTTTTCTTTGTAATTAATCAGTCCTTACAAAATACGTTTTCTTAACATATGCAGATACGGTAAAGTTTCTAATCTAATGGCCGCAGCCACTTTCTTCCTATCGTAACATTCCACTAAAATATATTTATTTGTAATATGTCTATAATAATAGAATCGAATCTCGAATTAGAGTGCTCTTGAGGAGAATTTGCTCTCAAAACAGCACTAGATAAATCATTATTTTTTTTATTATAATTATTAATAACTGCCAACTTGATAAGGCGTTTGTCTTCCAGTCCAAGGGTTGTGTGATTGATTTCCGCTAGTACCCCATTAAAAAAAAGCTTTGTTTGTGATTTTTACTTAATGTTTATATAATACTAGTACCTTTCTGGTTGGTATGAAGAGATTGTCACTTGGCCATCCAACCGCCTGGTGATACTATATACAAGGAAAGTGTAATACAACACAACACTATTGTTTAAAAATGTCCATTAATTATTGATTTTAAATGTTATTAATATCTGGGATTCTGTGATTTGAACTCAAAAAAAACGCTATATAAAAATCGGTCGAATGAAAGACTTCAACAGACTTAACCTGCCGATCGTCTTAAAACTTTGATATTCTTACCATCAGAGTCTCTCTCAAGACTGCGGGCATGTTGAAATGCGACACCTAACACATAATAAAAATACACACCTAATCATCGTCCACCCTTTGAATACACGATTGTCAAGTATTTTAAGGATGGATGGATTAGAAGGGATTACCTATCTATCTGGCTCATTGATTAGTAGACCAGTCTTATGAAATCAAAGGAAGAGTAGACTTCGTTACAGTGTTGCTTCTTAAAAATTCAGGATCTCCTCTATAACAAGGGTTTCAATCTAAGCTTTCGTATGTGAATTAAGAGATGGGGTATGGTAGAGATGGGGGGAAGTCAATGGGGTGCTACAACATATATTCAAAACCGGACAGTATCAAAATCTACTAAGAAGATAGTCCTCAGCAGTATTTTAGTACCATGTTTGATGTATGGGGATTAACTATGGTTATAGGAAAAAAATAAAGGTGCCGAATAAATACTGTAGAATTCACTAAGAAGAATACATGAGATGGCAAAGTAAGACAAAATATGGAATGAAGTGATAAGAGATGAATGTGAACTAGGTTGATGATATATTGTTAGCGAAGATGAACACTCTGAGAAGGTTTGGGTATATAGAACGAACAAATAAAGGAAGAATAACAAAACAAATAAACTATGAAAAGATGAGTGGAAAGCATGGTAGAGGAAAATCAAAGAAAGTATGGTTGGATCAAGTGAAGAATATTTTTAGAAAGAAAATGTTATAAAAGTCAGATAATTGGTAGGAGTTGTATTAGAACCTGTATGGATATACGAAAATGTTTTCTTAAGGAGAGTCTTTATATTTTATATTTTTATTATTATTAAATTCTGGTGCTCTATCTTCTCTGTTTATCCCAACAAAGATTTTTTTAAATGGAATTCCAGTCTGGATTTCACTTATTGCCCATTAAAACATCTTTCTGGTTGGTTTGAAGAGATTGCCACATGGCAATAAACTCGCGAGGTGAAATAAAAAAATAAAAAAAAATAGTGTGATGGTTTGTATGTATTGTTATTTATTATACTTTCGTTGTAAACAGTAAAACCTGGCGGTTTTTTTCGCTTGGTGGGAATCTCTTTCAACCAACTAGAAAACTGTTCAACTTTTGAGTGTAAACCAGCTTAGAGCCCTTTTTAAAAATTCTGGAAATCAAACCCTTAACTTCACAGATTGTATGGCAGCCATCTTATCAACTAAGCTGGAGAGATCGTATTAACAGGTAATTAGAAGGGAAAGTGCAATTACATTAGACATACGAGTATTGCTGATAATCTAGAAGAAAATTAGGACAGAAGTACTTGATGATAATTGCAGCAGCACTGTCTAAAAAAAAAACAAATAATCATAAAGCTTTCCAACCTCTGAAAGAAGAGGAACCAATATGAATAACGACAAAGAACTTTAAATGACATTGAAAGACCTTCCAACTTCTTCTGCGTGCGGTCCTTATATGCAATGTATCCTCTTCAGTCAGGTCACAAAATCTGGTGTTAGTTTGTACAGCTCTTACCATTTGGTCCATAGTCTAAATCTCCCCACATTCACAGAAAGGCGTTTTGCTAAACCCTACATATGCATATCAAATGTAGTGCGGCCCACACTGCATAAGATCCTGTTCAGAGTATACCACTCCTTCCGAGGTAGGGAAAACCCAAGCAACTCCACCATCGAGTCGCCCACAAGATGCTTGTTTTTTTTTTATCTGACACTCCTTCCAACTTGACCATCATTTAACGACGACCGACCTATTGTCGACTTGCAACCGAGTCTAACTTCTACTTTCTGAAACCATACCAATAATGTCGACTTGCAACCGAGTCTAACATTTACTTTCTGAAACCATACCAATGATAGCAAAAATAAATCAAAAACTAGATCCAAAATATAAACAATGTATAATTGCATTACACTTTCGTTATAGGTAATACATCCAGCGAATGTATTACTTTAATTGTCATCACGCGAATTAGCAATACTACTCAACACATAAAGAACCAACAATACTCGTACACGTCTTACTTGCATTATTAGCAGACAAACTCTTTTATCAGACTAAGGCCATGTTTTCTTTAATGTTTTTCGGGTATCATCGGAAATTGAACCCAAAATTCCCGGGTGGAAGGGAACTGTCTTATCAACTAAGTACTGGAGATCGTCAAGCTCTAAGTGAAAACTAGATAGAAAAACCGGGTCACGGAAATTGTATATATCTTAAATAAGCTTTAAAAGAGATTGTCTAAACATCGATTCATTCGGTGATGTACATTTACAAACCCAAAAAAAAACTGTATCCGCAATTTTAAAACGAATTCATTTCGGATGTAAACTTGTCAAAAATCTGTTATCAATTTTATCAACAATATTTGACTTGATTCGTTTTTCTTTAGAATCTCATATCTAATTTAGTCATGGTTCAGTTGAATAAAAGCAGAGAACAATCGTTTGTTTTATTTCAAAGGCCTTATGAAGAATATAGGGGCTGTTTAGACCACCAGCTGTACTTGTGGCAAAAAACAAAGAGCGATAGCGTACATTTCATCTGTCAGCGTATGCAGGCTAGAAACAAAACCTTTCCATCGGCTACCTATACGTATGAAAGGACAATAACGTCTGACGTGACGGTATTTAATATACATATTTGAATTTTATTTATTGATAGGGATTCCAAAACTTTTCAATTGTATTTGCACAGAATGAGATGCATGGCAGTGCGATTAACTCACAAAAGTTCCCAGGTTTGAAGTCTTTCCTTAGACATCACGGATGTTTTTCTGCCTAGTTTTCAAGGGGTCAAGGATACATAATATAATATTTAATAATAATAAATGGGTAGTATATATGGCGCCGTTTAGAGAGCAAACTCTTCTCAAGGGCGCTCTAACTCTGGATTTGAGCTCAGATTAAAAAACTTAGAAATTAAATGTCTACATTTTTTTTATCAACTTTGCACGGATTTCTCCTGTTACACAAAGGGGATCTGCTTCTAGCGTTAGCTTATTCGTTAGGAAGAATATCAGCCAGGATTATTCTCACACTGCTAGGCGGTACCGAGAATACATCAACAGTGTCATTCAGTTGGTTCAATATTTCTATACCACGATATATCATATAATATAGTACGAGTACATACATATACACACAAAAATTGAATGTAACAACTGGTAGGTAGTGGCTACTTGCATCTGCATATGTTTAGAAAACATACAATATTTGGTAAGAAAACCGCAGAAAACTTACCAAGGGAAGACGAACTACAAAGAAACTTTTGTATATAATATGTATTCCGATATGTGATAGGAACACATTAGGCTTTAGGTGTTCATGCAACATCATACATTTTGATAAGATCTCCCAAAAAGGGTTTTCTTTAAGTGCTTCCTAAGTTACACACGCCATCCATATATTCAATATAATACTAAGAGGCAGATAATTCCACGTCATAGGACCATAAATGACAAAAGCTCTATGATAATACGCCGCCCTATTGGATCGAATTGGAACAATAAATTTATTAAATTAATAAATCGATCTTAAAGTTCTACTTCTCTCCGAAGTAACATTCCTAAGACATATATTCGAAGGGTACAATAGAGACATCCCATTAAGGAACTTGAAGAAAGTTTTGGTTTGAACTTTTACATTAAAGCTCTTATTTTATTTTCTCTCTTTACGTTGGCCAGGAATCTGGGGTAAGGTTTTCATAAATCAACACTCCAATTTTTTTTTATAATATTATATATAGGTGTAACCCAATTACAATTAATTATATAAAAAATGCAAAAAAAATGTATACAAGTAATAACTATAGGAAAAATTATTATTAAGCACATTTCCTTATAAAGTGGTTCAGTTATGCTCACAAAGTTTATTAAGGAGCTGAATCCTTAATGTATCCGCCGAGATATGGAAGACATCAATATTGGAAAATTCATCCAAGAAGGTCATTCCGTGTGCGAGTGGTGACACTCTTACTACCTCAATTGAGGTGCTAAGGCGTAAAGCACTGGACTTACGTGCGGAAGGTCATCGGTTCGAACCCCGCGATGTGCTACTCCCCTCGAATGACAGACATTTTTCCACGTAGTGTTTAGAGGTATAAGGATACCTAAGACTTCGGTAATATCTATTATTTAAAAAAGAAATTAAAATAAATATCCGGTGTGCTCCGATCATCTCATTTTAGGTGTGCCATCGGAACCAGTACACCAATGTGGTTGGTGAGTTTGCTGGTGTGCATTGACACACTCACTTAAATAAGAGAAAAAAAAACGAAAATTCCTCGGCACAGCTTCGCTTTCCAACTGAATTGGTCTTGAAATTACGAGGGGATCCACAAAAACGACGCCCAGCAACAACAAATACCTCAGTTACTACTACATATATACCATCACGCCATTGCCTCGTTGAGGTACGTAGACAGAACACCTCCACACAGTTCTGATGACACAACGAGACTTCACTTCATCCACATTCATAAATATTCTCATATCGTTTTTTTTTCTGTTTATCTTACTAATATTTTCTTCATTCCCTTGGTCCAAACATGCGATGCTCTTGTTACTAGTCTAGAGATCATAAATAAATTATTGAATAATGATAAAACATCCGTGAAGAAACATACATTTTTTACCAACTCAAAAAAGAACATAGATTTATTATGATTTAATTCTTAATCCTAAATTATAACTATCAACCTTGCATTTTCTATTCTAATAAAATAATGATATAGTACTGAATGTATTGAATTCGTCCAAACCATAGAGTAACGAAATGTCATATTGTACGATTTCGTAATTCCGAACCTCGACCATTGACAAAGGAAAATTAGCATTCGATAATATTTTCGATAAACTTTCGCTCGGACAATGTCTCGACTCGGAGAATCATCAAAAAACAATTTGTATTGTTTAAAACGTACAATCACACCGAGACCTGACATAGTGCGTTTTAATTCTGGACTGTATTGTGTACCGCTTATGAAATTGTGATTGTTCTTTTGATGACGATAAAGACGTAAGTGCCTCAGGTCATCCTTAAAAGGGCACGGCGGTTTGACCTCGTCGCCAATGTTCCACACCTTTATACAGTCGAACTTGTACAATACGCACATATATCTTCTTATTATATTTTTATGTGACCACTATTTTTTTTTATATTTAAATATACAGTATATAATATTTCATAAGGTTTAAATAAATTGACATTGTAAACATGACTATACCTAACTTATAATGAGAAATAAATTTGAAAAAAAAATTGCTAAGTAATTTATAAATTCTTTTTATTTCATGTGTTACCAACGTTCAACTTATCTGAGTTGGTTGATCGGACATATTGAAGAGCGTAATTGGAACGCACTATTGTTTTTGGTCCCAGTAATTGAGTCTTCAGGTCAACAACCACTCCAGAAAGCACGGAACTTGTGGTTCGAGAAAAGATAACAACACACGCACACGAACTTAACGCAGACAATTATTATTACCTCAATGCGCTTATCTAGTAAATATACCATATAGTAAAAATTAATCTATGGAAATTTTGCTTATATTATCATATTTTACATTTAGTAAATAGTATATCTACGTTATATCTTCCGGTAGAAGGGATTTTTAAGGAAAATGATAATTTAGAGGAAGGCATAAATAAAGAGGATCTTTATTTACGCAGATTAAGATGGAAGATGGGAGAGGTAGATCACTATCGGAGAGGAAATGAAGTGATAGTGAACGGCTCGGAGTCCTCGGGATCGCTAAGCCCGCGTTCGTCGGATAGACGAACCTCCGGAAGTGGCAATGGGCCGGACACGTAGCCAGAATGTCAGACTCACAATGGACATCCGAAATAATCCAATGGTACCCAAGAGGCATAAAGAGGCCCAGAAGAAGACCGAAGGTACGCTGGATAGATGAAATCAGGAAGCATGGCAGCATCACATGGCATCAGCGAGCAAAGGACCGAACTATTTGGAGTCAATTTGGGGAGACCTTCATCCAGCAGTGGATCGACCCTGGTTAACAATAATGATGATGATGATATCTACGTTGAAAATTAACGAAAGAAGCTGAACTGAGAAGAACGTGTTGTTTGTCGATGCATGACAGAAAATACTCGTAAATGTCATTATTAAGGATGATTGCAAGGTAAAAGCTAATGTTTTAAGTAAAACGAAAAGAGCATTTGAGGTGGCTTGGATACGTTGAATAGATGAGTGACTAAATATTGACTAGACAAATATACATAGCTAACATCGTTAAACTAATTAATGTAATTTTTTGAAAAAGAAAAGGCAGGAATAAGAGAGAAATGAAGCAACAGTTTGACGCTCCATCCTTCCTGCTTCTCAAACAAGAAAATGTCATGATGGTATGTATATATGAGATTTATTTATTTATTTCAAAGGTAAAATGACCTTTTTGATGCAAATATTTAAAAACAAGAAATAAAATTTTGAATTGATGTAAGAAATGTTTTACTCGTGCAATATGAAAAAATAAAACAAGCCGAACATCACAACAAAGAAAATCCATACAATTCATCTCAGCAAGAACAACTTCTTCACTTTACTCCTGTAAGTAGCCAAAACCATATAAATATCCAAACAATGTCCATATTGACTACCAAATCTATGCAATCTTACTATGCAAGAGTTGTAAAAAAAATGTTGCAACCCCTTCACTATGGAACAAAAGATTTTTCCGAGTGGGCCTTCAAGGAACGTGTAGCATGACAAGCTGAATTAATTCCCGACTTTTGAAATACGAGCTAATAATGTTGTAAGTTCAAACATTTTTCATCTATCTGACAAGGTTGTAAGCCTCATCACTTTCAACAACATATCATATTCAAACACAGTTATTGGGATCAGCAGTTTGATGTTTACAAATCGTAAAAACCTCGGGCTTATGCGTTAAATTTAATCAATATGTACATTATAGTGGGGTGACAATATTACCAAATTGTAATTCAAAATTGTTCTTACCTCAAAAGAATTCGAAATGTTGAATGATTCTAGTTTAGTAAATCATTACCTAGTCAAAGTACAAATCCCAGTCTATTTTATATTTATGTGAAACAAAGCTCAGAGTCTCGTCAAATATAACTCCGAGGTTACGGACCTGTGTTAAATTTTCAAGTACTGTTTCATTTAAAGCATAGTTATATGTTAATATTCATTTTTTTCAAGTACGAGTACTATTTCATTTGAAGCATAGTTATATGTTAATATTCATTTTTTTTTCAAGTACTATTTAATTTGAAGCATAGTTATATGTTAATATTAATTTTTTTCAAGTACTATTTCATTTGAAGCATAGTTATATGTTAATATTCATTTTTTTCTGCTGAAGTTAATAACTTGACACTAAAACAACATAAGAAGAAAGCAAATTTTCCCTGTTCCATTTGTTTTAATTACTAAGATTCTGTTGAAGAATCTGACAATCATTCATACTAGATATGAACTCATAGGCTTTGATGTCATCGGCAAACATTAAAATTTCAACATTATCAAATATCTCTGTTATGTCATTAATAACTAATTAAAATAATATTGGCCTCAAATGCGAACCCTGTGGAACGCCACTTTTAAGAACAAATTCATACGGTTTATGTGACTTGATCCTGACAAAAAGTTTACGATCTTTGAGGTAGCCCTCAAACCACTGAAGCAAACCTGAAAAACCATAAACCTGAGCAAAACCACGTATGATACTTGGCCTTGGTAAAGTCTGTACTTTTTCAGCCAGACCATTTGAAATGTAGTTTTCATAAAGAATCAAATTGAAAAGAGTAGATATCCGCGAACAAAACAAAGCTGGGGTATAGATATTGACTGATTCATATGGTCATCGATACAACTTAGAACTAATGCTTCGAATACTTTAGAAAAAGTAGACTGTATGCAAATAGGCATGTTTAGATTTAAAATTTCAACCTCGTTTGTTAGAATAATGTCTTAAAGACGTGCGAAATGAAACGTTTTACTGTAGTAGTATTGTTCGCCTGGCCAGTCATTATTCCATTATTTGATTTAACGCATCATAAGACATGTCCAAAGGTGTATGTTTATACAAGAACCAAAATGGCCATCAAAGTCCTAAATAGCCAACGCTTTCCAAAATGTTGACACTGACCGCAAATTACCCATGCTACTTCTGCGGTTTCAGATCGAAGGACAACAACGGTTCTTTTCCTGGATACAATTGGCAAATGAACCAGGATATGGAATATGGTATGTATAATGAATTCTTTGATCTGCACAAGACTGAACTCGTGGGCATATCAAGAGACATTAAATACCAAACACTTGCCGGACATTATTTTAACTCATTCTAAACAACACAGCCTGCAGCCTTAGTGCCAATCTCTTCTAACTGACCATAAAGGTTTTACACGAGTCTAAAGAGAAAACCTGACGCTAACCATTTTTAAAAAATCTGGATGTTTCTATAATTAAACCTGCAACCCTCGGGCTGTGAGCAGGATCATCTCTAGACATTGTGCCGCTATTAGGCAAAATAGAAAAATCCCTTATCTTTCCATAAACGAAATAATTTATATATAACATAAAATTTTTGTGTTATTGTTGTTTTTAAAACAAGATAAAAAAAGGGGGATTTTATTCTTCTATTGTAAGCATGCCCTACAGATTTTACATGTAACTGTTACTTAATTGGATGTAAACATCATTGTTTTCAGGTCAGAAATATGTTTCTTTGAACATTTGTTATTTTTTGCGTTGCGCCCATGTCGCTTTTTTTTAGAAATTCTGACTCAATCCTTAATGAATTTTTTTTATTGTTACTTTAGTATTACCTTAAATTTTCCATCCCTTGAAAGTGACGCCTTAAGACTGTCTTACTTGCTATTGCTTAGGGACGACCATGGCTGTAAAAGAAAAGCATCTTATCAACTAGGGCATGGAGGTCGTCAAAATGTACATATAAGCTGCTAAAATTTGGATATAAAGAAGAGTCCAATAATAATTGTGGTGTTTCATATCATATCATACAATAACATATATCGTCATATTAAGCGCTTCATACTAGTACAGACATATCATACAATAACATATATCGTCATATTAAGCGCTTCATACTAGTACAGACATATCATACAATAACATATATCGTCATATTAAGCGCTTTATACTAGTACAGACATATCATACAATAACATATATCGTCATATTAAGCGCTTCATACTAGTACAGACATATCATGCAATAACATATATCGTCATATTAAGCGCTTCATACTAGTACAGACATATCATACAATAACATATATCGTCATATTAAGCGCTTTATACTAGTACAGACATATCATACAATAACATATATCGTCATATTAAGCGCTTCATACTAGCACAGACATATCATACAATAACATATATCGTCATATTAAGTGCTTCATACTAGTACAGACATATTTATTTTATGTTTTGAAAATTATTTTAACAATTTTTTTTAAATCGTTTTATATTAATTATATTATTTAATTTATAATAATTAAAGTTACGGAAAATTTATTCACGCATTCGTTCGTAAAGCGCCCCTCAACATAAGCAGACATGTTGACAGCATGACTGAAAGATAATATTGTTTTCGGGCCCATAAATCAAACCTTTCGGGTTAAGAACCACTAATAGACACAGATCACGCAGTTCATCGTCATATGTGTAGGCAATACTACTGCATGTGGAAATGCAACAGCACTCGTACATGTCTTGCGCATCCGAGTATTGTTACCAAACGAACTCTTAACCAGACCCAGACCTTTTAATCAGGTACCGAACCCGAAACCCCTGGGTGAAAGTCCAGTATCTTATCAACTAGGTCACGTAGGTCGCTTCATTTCATCAAGATACATTAATTAATTCACAATAATTAAAGGTTTTAAAACAATGTTGTTTGAACATATTTTAGAAAAAAACTATCTCATAATGAGGTTGTTTATGTCCCAAAGAGGAAAAAATACTTGGCATTGAGGTTATTAATTCCTCAAATAGGAAAAAAAATACTTGGCAATGAGATAGTTTTTGTTCCAAAAAGAAATACATACTTGGATTACCAAGTATACATTTCTTTTTGGAACAAAAACAATCTCATTGTCAAGTATTTTTTCCTATTTGAGGCATAAATAACCTCAATACCAAGTATTTTTTCCTCTTTGGGGCATAAACAACCTCATTATGAGATAGTTTTTTTTTTCTAAAATGTGTTTCATTAGAATGAGGCTGTTAATATTCCAAAGAGGAGAAAATCAGTTTATGACAGTTATTTAAATTAGTATAATTGAAATCTTAAAATACACTGTAAAATCTAATTTTCTGAAATTGTCTAGCGTTTACTAGTTACCATGAGTCCTTTTTCTTACAATATTATCATACATTGTAAAATCTAATTTTCTGAAATATTCTAGCGTTTACTAGTTTCCATGAGTCCTTTTTCTTAAAATATTATACTTGGACACATTTGGAGAGAGAGCGTCAGTCTTGAATATCCGATCGCCGTGCGCTCCGATCAAAACATGCCGGTGTGCTCCGATCGCCCCACTACGGTGTATCATCGAATCCAGTTCTGCAGTGTGCCCAATGAGTTTGCTGGTGTGCAATAGCTCTGTTACTTAAAGAAAAGAAAGAAAGAAAGAAAAATGACACAGCTTCGTTTTCCAACAGAATATACGTCGGAATAGCGAGGGGATCCTCTACTATAATATGAGGCCCAGTAACGACGACGACAGTCACATGTAATGCTATTTTCATTCAAGAAACATCTTCGCTGCATGTTCACCTTGCATCTACAAGAGTTTATCGTTACTTGTTCTTATTTATTCATTAATTTTAAGGCGCAGTGATGGATACCGATAGTAGTTATGAAAAAAAAACTGATTGATTAAAAGAAATGTCTTTAAAGCAATACATCCGCTATGTTTATATGCGTGAAAGCGTTAAATAAATAAATTCTCTCTCAATTAATGTACAACAGAGGTCGTATAAAATAACAGCGCAAATTCCTCTGCAGATTAAATGATTTAAAAAAAGATTAATTTTAGTGATGACGACGTCAAAAATGGATATCTACTCACTGTACGTAATTTGGGTCAAAGCATTGATGTCTATCTGTCATTCTCAATTACATATAGCATTAAACTTTGAACCTAGCGGCTATTCGGACAGGCCTCTCGATCTTTCAAGTCACTTTTACGGTCTTTTGTTCCTATGACACCAGACGATTGGATTGCCTTCTTCAAACAGTAACAAAAAAATTATAAGGCTGAGGTCGAATCTTCCTTCACCTCGGATTGTTCGAATTCCCATTCGAAGAATTGACAATTCTTCGGTAGCTGATGGACGAAAAAAAAAACAAGTATTAGACAGATATAATAAATCAAATTGGATAGTAAGGTTAGGTATTTCTTATACAAAAGTGACCGTTTAGTAAACCCCAGATATATTGGATTATTTGGAAAATTATTTTCAATTTTTTTGGTCAAATTCAAACACAAAATTAGACTAAATGCTCGTTGTGGACAGTGGTTTTCGATATATCAGCAATATATCATGTAGAAGGCTAGTTCTTCTCGAGCAAAGCCTTGATTTGATCGTCATCAGTGGTAATCGGCATTCCAGAGTAGTGACCATCTTCGAGTGTCATATCACCATAACGGATGTCTTAAAACCACATTTGATACACACGATCGCTTACTGTATTGTCGACCATGTACGTATTTTTTTTTTAAATTATCACACTTTGTTCCCTTACGACAGTAAAAAGCACTTAATACCGCTCAAACAATTTGGTGAAAATTGCGCTTAACTATTACCTTTCATAAAATTGTATGAAATTTTGTCCCAACTACATTTATCCGAGAAATACTACTTTCTGAACAACATATCACATACAAACCATCACGCCATATATTTTTAGGGTAGGCAGAGAGAAAAGATCTCCATATTTTCCTTTCCACACAAACACCCTTTGTCTTATCCACCTCATCACACATTCTGTTGTGTTTCTCATGCTCCTTATATTTCCCTCAGTCAAAATTCCTCCAACTATATTCCTTGCTCTACCTACCACTTCCTCGCATACCTTTATTTGTTTTAAAATTCTTTCAACACGCATTCTCTTGATATATTCTGAACATGTATATATTCCTTTCTTGATTCTATTTATAAGATCAGACTCTAACAAACAGTTTATAGTATACTCAAATTCGGTCGTCGCTTAATCTATCATACTTCGCAATCCGAGATATTCTTCGCAAAACATCATTTTTACGCCATTTATTATATTCCTACTTCTCAAGTACCCCAGATGTGCTTAATAGACTATGTGAAAAATAATACTAGATGATAACCTAATGCATGAACAGCAGTGCCCTCCGTGGTTTGGTTGGTAAGACGCTTGTTTCTCGACCTGGGAATGGTGGTCTTCAAAACAGAGCTGTCAGAGATTTCCACATGTCAATATACCTGCCAGGTGGAACTGTATAGAATGAAAAAACACGGCCGAATAATACATGTTTTCGTTTTTCTTAATTTGTAAAACTTATTTAAATTTACAAGGAAAACCAAAATACGCATATAAATAATACAAGCTGAAAATAGTTGTATTGATCCAAAACATAAACAATGACGAATTTTTATCCAATGACCAATGAATGTCTGGTTTCAACTGAACATTTTAAGACCCGATTAAAATAAAAAACAACCTTTCCCAGTGCCTGTCTGGTTTTTGAGAAGGCTATTCTAAAATTGTTTCATCTAAGAATGTTGTAATAAACCTTCGAATATTTAATTAAAATACTTGAATAATTTCGTTTAGTTCGATAATTCCGCCAATATATACCGTTTTTAAAAAGCTACATTACGCTTCTTACATACGAGTATATACCGGATCTCACTTATCTTCTTGTGATTAGTACATACCTTGCAAGTTCTGCAGGATTTGTTTTTTTTGTCAGTTGATGGAATACTTATCTACACATGTTTATCCATGCTCTTTGACAACATCTTTCGAGGATCATGCAAATTCGTTATTATATTTAGATCTGAAAACGGTAGTCGGTCTCCAGAGTCATATGCCAAAATCTTCAAAATTTGACACTTCACTCCACATTGATGATGCGATGTCATAATCTCCATCAGTCAATTCATGCATGTTTTCTAGGGATTTTTTTCATGTTGAAAATCAGGGCACTATTGTTTAAAGGTTGATTTGCTTGGAAAAATATTTACTGAATGCCAGTAATATGTTCTTTTTTAGAAAAGGTATTGATCTCGTGAAAACGCAGGACCGGGACTTAACGCAAATATAGTTAATCACTTTAAAACAAGGGATCGGTAAACAAAGTATCAATACATCTTTAACATTTCATGAAAGTTTGGAACATTAGTAATTCGTAACGTTTAAAACAAAGTAATGACATCTAGCGGATCAATACTCGGGTCTACAAAATATTAATGTAGCAATAGTTGGCGCGAGTCATTCGAGAAAAGGTCCTCCTACAGCGATTCCGAATGTAATCCAACAATTTCAAAACACCTTATCTGACGTAATAATAAGTGCGAAAGCATTATTCAATAAATGTGAGTACAGTTCATTCCACGATGAAGAGGAATCCTTTGTTGGAAGGTGAAACGCCTAAGGTCAAAGGGTAGAAGGTACTAGGAACTTTCCTATAGAGAGCAATGTGCATCAATGATATTTACCTACTTTGTGAGGCAGATACAAGTAACTTTGATCTGCGAAAGTATTTAATATTCTTCTTCACATATAGTTTTAGTGTTTTGACTTTCATCACAGACTTGCTTGACGCTCCAGCAGAGATTGCCTTTTGACGTTTTGACGTTTCCAGTTCATCGCTCTTCATTTTTTACATCTTATTTTACTGTCCATGCTAATAGACTCTGGAACCAACTACCAGTACTAATCAATATACTGTATTTTGTATACTGTAGTGCGGGCTGTCCGTCTTTGGACCGCCTCATAATGAATTGGTTGGTGACTCATTTATTTTTGAACTCTTGTTTCCTTTACTGATTTTTTTATTATATTTTTTATTTTTTTTTATTCCGTCCCTTTTTAATTTATGAAGCACTTACTAAGAGTTTCTTAATTTATAAAGCACTTACTACTAGTTTTTTTAATTTATGAAGCACTTCCTACTGGTTTTTTTAATTATAATTTTTCGTTACGGTTCATTGCATTTACTTTTATTGCAATTGTTTTATTTTTTAATTTTTATATAAATAAACGAGTATATCGTCTTTTATTATGTATGAAGCACTCACATCTGTTTTTGTTGTTGTTATTATTATAAGAATTTTTACCTTATAAATAAAAAAGACTAGTCGTCGACGTGCTTCAACAAGCGAATTAAAAAGCATTAAATCTTTCTTAAGGTACATCGAATATGTTTCTTAGTTTTCATTCATCCTTTTTTTCCTTTCTCTCTTTATTTCTTCAGCATATCGATTACTTTGTTAAATTTGTTTCTTTTTTCTGTATTTGATATTTGTTTATATTTTTTTATTGCATAGTTCTTTTTCCCCAACCTTTCGCTCAAAACTTTGTAAAACAATTGTATAATCAGTTGGGAGAGATTGCCACTTGACAATAAATCTTGTGTACTGTACTGTAATATTGTGTACTGTAAAACAAAAAATTAAATAAAAATAAACATTCAAATAGTATTATATATTTCACAGTTAAAGACCTTTAACACTTCAAATAGCTTTAAAAATATATATAATTAACCCGAAAATAATAAATGAACATTGATTTACGAGATCCCGTAATCTTTATTGGTATTGAAGTTTCTCCATCCGAATTATAAATAACATTTATAAATCTGATTTGACTCCTTCGATTGACTCATCCGTCCAGTAGCCAAGAATCTCCTACCGTAATCCAATTAGTCTGCGCTGGGCCGGGAGTTGGTAATGCGACATCTACACATGAATGTGATCATTTGGCGATAAGCATCGTTGCCCATCCATAACAATAGGGAGCTTTTTAAGGAACATAAATATATGTCCACATCTCAGTTAGTTCGACACTGATACAACTAAAGAAAATCATTTTTAAATTATTGATCAAAAAAAATTGGCTACTCACTAGATGCAAGGGCTATTGGAATAAACCCTCTTGGATCATTACTTGATCGTAATTAATTTTATAGAAACCAACAGTTCTATTAAAATATCGATAGAGTACAAAATACAATCACTATAACTAATAAAGCTGGGTTACATAATATACTCGTATAACACAGTCGACTAATGATTAATATTCACGCTAAATACGAGAGCACTTCAGGTTTGATTCCCGACTGAAATAGTTTTACTCTTAGACCAATTTACTTCTTAATTTATGTTTTTCTGTAGCTTAAATGCTGTTTAATATGTATTCTTATTACGCTATTAACAACAGAATAATATTGTTGTATAAAACTCTGCGTGATAAAAGGTCTAGTGATCGTCATGGAAGTTTAATATGTTTACCATTGGAATTTTGAGTTATATCTGTTGATATCACACATTTTAGGTTTACTTCTTCCAAAATATCAAACACTTGATCCAATAATACTTTCTTTAGTCTTCCTCTACCACACCTTCCACTCGAAATAAATAAAAAATGGGTTTCATGGATATATTTCTTACATATCCATATTGGTCCAATTTTAGGGGTGATTTATAAACATACCAAATTTTTATGTTTTAATTTTCCTTTAAGATATAACCGTGTTTAATGAAATCTAAGATGTGTCCGTGGTCCGTTGGAAATGGCCCATTGTGCGCGTGCGCACGTCATGAAAGGAATCTCAATTGTCCCCAAATTACAAAAATTAAACCGAACCACAGTATTCAATCATTACCTGACTGAATCATATACCGGTTTGAGAGTCCGGTCAGTGAGTTGATTTCTCTAGGATGTAAGAACAAGGAACTAATAATGATTCCGTTGTTCGCTTTAATCATATGCTTAGATTTTTCCTCATTGTTTCCGGATGTCATTTTAAGATTTTTTATCTTGGTTCAAGTAAAGGAGATAAGTTGGTAATATCATACGATAGGGGAAGTGTCATTGGACTGGAAATTAATGAAAATAAGACAAAAATCATGAAACAGAGTAGTAGAATAGACAATGGTCCACAAGGTAATATTAGATTTAAGGATGAATATGACTTTGAGGTAGTAGAAGAGTTCACCTACCTGGGTTCAACTATAACGAAGGAAAACGAGGAGCATGCTGAGATTAGGAGAAGAATCACAACAGGGAACAAAACATTCTTCTCCCTACTGCCGGTGTTCAAGTCCAGAAGTGTCCATAGAAAAACCAAAGTCACCCTGTACAAAACAATTATTAGAACAGTGGTGGCATATGGATGCGAAGCAAGGACACTGACAGCTAAATCTGCAGAGTTGCTGGATTCCTTCGAGAGAAGAGTATTACGTAGGATCCTGGGCCCCTTGAATAACGGCGAAACCTGGCGAATACGATACAACGACGAGCTATATAATATCTACAAAGCTCCCAGGCTATCTGTACATGTCAGACTGAACAGATTGAGATGAGCCGGACATGTGCAGAGAATGCCGTTATCGCGAGCACCCAAAATAATCCTGGAAGGACACCGAGTGGGAGAAGGAGAGTGGGCAGGCCAAGGCTGCGATGGGAGGACGAAGTTGAGAGGGACGCAACCCGGCTGCTACAGGCGCAGGATTGGAGGGTCGAGGCGGAAGACAGGAGGAATTGGAGGCGAAGATTGACGGAGGCCAACGCTCGATATGAGCTGTAAAACTCGAAAGAAAAGAAAAAAAGGGAAAGTGTCAAATCTTTGGGCCGCAGAAACTACCTTGCTATCCTTAGACTCAACTTAAATATATTTATATTGTAATGTTGTTAATCTGTCAATAATAATGGATTCGCGTCCCGATTTGAAGCACCCTTGAGGATAGTTTGCTCTTTAAACGGCACTATAATTGTTCTTTACCTTTAGGAATATTGTAAGAATAAAGGATTAACGGTGGATAAGCACTATCATCCAATAGAATTCCCGCGACAGCAAAAGACCAAGAAGACGCTCAAAGGCTGTTGGGTTGACGAAATTCAGGAAAAACACGCTATGCCACAGAAAGGGAAAAACGTTTTTTATTTCGCTTTTCGAAGGACGTCGGCAATGATGCAAGTATTATATTATCCGATAGCTGGTTCAAGAGTATAACGGTAAAAGACGACGTGAAAAATGAGGAGCGGTGGACTTGAAAAGTCTTAAGGCAATATCTGCTGAAACGTAACGCGAGTCCGTGTTTGGGAAGTGTATAAAATTTCCACGATATACAAAAGGGCAGCGGGGCAGTTAAGAACGTTATAAAGAAGTGATAATACTAATAATTGTCTCTTGATTTTTGAAAATCCTGGACAATTAAAATATGCATGAATTGTAATGTCGCGTCATAAATATGCTGTGAAGTGCCAGATGTTGAAGATTTGGGCGTATTAATCTGGAGACCAAATAGAATAAGGAATTTGTAGGATTCTTCAAACAGGTTGTCAAAGAACGAATCTAAATATGATACGTGTTGATATGTATTCTATCAACTGACAAAATAGAAAAATTCTCCAGAACTTGTGAGTTGTGTGCCCAGCACTACACAAGCTGTGAGATCTTATACATGAGTAAGGAGTGTGATGTAGCTTCTACAAAAGATAATGTTTGCAGAATTACCAAACTAAATTAAATAATAAAAGTATTTTAAACAAATTTACAAAGTTTCATTGCAATATTCTTAATAATATTATTACTTAGATATATGTAGTAATTTTAGGAAATCCTACACAAAAATCGGAATTCCTTAAAAACAAGTCGGGCACTGGGAAAGGTTGTCTTGATTTCAATCAGGTCTTACAGTATTAATAATTGTACTGAAATATATTATACTTTTTAGGAAACAAAAATATAACGTCTGTTCAGGTCAGTTTGGCACGAGGGCAATCCGCATTGTCACTGTCATGTTAATAGGTTATACCAAATGTTAAGACTCACTCGGCATATAAATTTGTATCTCGCCTTGTACGATTCGATCGAACTCGTATGCAAATATTTTATACAACACATAAATATCAACAGAAATAGAAATAAAATACTCAGCGCCGAGTTACTTAATCATTTTTTGACAGATTATATACAAGATACTGGTAATGTACGAAAAAATATTGAATGGCTTTTAAATACAGATTTTCAATATTCTTTTTTCGTGACTGATTTTAAAGTAATGTTATTATTTTATTAATACATGCAAAAATATTTCTTGTATTATATCATATTGCACTTGCGTTGTATACTGTACAACTTGGCGGGATTATTACCATGTTTTATTAGTATGACGAAATGTGTAGATGTAGATGAAGCGAGAGCCGTGTGAATAGAAAGGAGTGAAGATCTTCTTTCTCAACTGACTCCGAAACAGATATAACGTGATAAATTTCTTCCAACCAACCAGAAAGATGTTAAAGAGGCCTTAAGTAAAAACCAGACTGGACTCCTTTGCATTTTTTTAAAACAATTTAGATTACAGTGGAATTTAAACCCGCAATCTCCGGGTTGGGAGACATGCGTGCTACCAACTAGGTCACGGATGTCATCACGGCGTTTCTATGTTGGGGTAGGCAGAGACAATAGTGCGCCAGGCTTTCTATCTCCCCTTTTCCACATTCCATCTTTCCAAACAACTCATACGATTTTGCTGACTTTTTATATTGCCTTCTTTCAAAATTTCATTCACTTGATCCAACCTAACTTTCTTGGTCATCTTCTACCATGCCTTCCGTTTACATTTGCACTTTATATTCGTTTACGTAGTCTTTCAACGTGCTCAAACTATCTCAGAGTGTAAACAAGATAAAGTGCATACATACCGTTATGCTATTTCCCTGTTAGGGTAGGTAGATAAGAAAGAGCGCCAGACTTTCCAATTTTGAAACACATCTTTCCCCTCTTCTTCATGTATAAACATTATCATACATATTCTACGTTTTCTCTGACTTTTTAGTTTCGTTTTTTTTTTAAATAAATATCAATCGCTTGATCCAACCATACTTTCCTCTGTCTTCCTCTATCATGTCTTCCACTCACATTTTCACTATATATTTGTTTTGTTTGTCTTTTTTCATTCATTCTTTCTACAAGCCCAATCCATCTCGGAGTGCTCTTCTCAACTTATTTAACTTATCATCTTACTCAACACACCACCTTTATGTGCACATTCATTCCTAAACACTGTATTTTATATTATGTCATACATTGTCATCCTAAATATTTTACTCAGTATTTGCATTTCTACTTCATTTATTTGGCTCTTTTCATTCTTTTCCCACATAATTTTTTTTTAGTATTATCATTTCTTTTTTTATCTTCTCTTCATTGTAGAACATTCTGTCGACCGTATTACCAAGTGGAAATCACTTTTAACTAACCAGATAAACAAAATAATTACTTTCTTTAATTCAAGAATTCGAACATTTGTTTTTAAAAACATTATACGGAAAAAAATCGAACTTCATAACCAGGCTTGAAGGTAACGGATTTGATTCTGGTTTTCACTTCATGTCTCTTTAACATATTTCTGGTTAGTTGGAAAACATTACAACATGACAATTAACACGTCAGGATGTACTGTATACAACTTAAACGTAATAAAATACAATACATGAAAATTTGTTAATTAAATTAAAAAGCTATCTAAACGTTTCTTAATTTTTCATTAAAAACACAAAATCAATAAAAAAATGGAGAGAGACTTAAAGGGAAAACTTTATGCTAAAAAAGAGTCAAAAACACAGATCACCATTGTCTTCGGTCCCATTATTCAAACCTTCGGGCTTAGAACCATTGGAATAGGCACGGAACTTGTTTGTAATCGCACGTATTAACAATAATATCGAATGTGAAGAGGCAACAATACTCACACACGTCTTACATGTGTGAATATTGTTGTCAGACGATCTCTTTATCACACAGGAACCTTTGCATATTTTGCTTTTTTTTCGAGTACCATCGGGAATTGAACCCAAAACACCCGGCTGAAAGTTAAGTGTCTTACTAACTAAACCACGAAGGCCATCGTGTATCAACTGATAAAGTTTCTTGATGTTTTAATTTATGTAAAGGACGACCTCCATGTCTAGTTGGTATGACGCCTGTCACCCAACCCAGGAGTGGCGGATTCAAATTCCGCTGGAACCCAGATTTTTTTAAAAGGATTTATTTTAGTTTTCACTTAAGGCTTCTTTAACATCTTTCTGGTTGGTTGGAAGAGATTGCCACATGGTAATGCGCCCGTCAGGTTGTACAATGAAAGTGTAGTACAATACAGCACTATAAATTCCTTAACTTTAAATGTCAATTGAAAAACTGTTACGTGATTGAGAACTCAGGTGTGTGCTGACCGCAAAGGGAAGAATGAGACAGTTGCACAATAACAATGGAAAGAAAGGAGACGAATGAAAAGGCGCTGCTCCTTTTTTATGTTAAGCCGTGACCACACCAAAAATATAATAAGAACAAATATTCATTCATAAAGGTACGTATGCCACAGTCATGTTTATCTCGCATTAAGGTACATTTAACGTGATATAATGAAAGTGTTGATTCAATGCCAGATTTAAACTAAATGCATACATTTATCAAAGGTTTCGACTTTAACTTTGTGAACTCCATATTGGACTATTTAATCATAAATCACTTTATTATTACACTTATTAAATTCATTCTCTGGAAACGTGTTTCTACCTTGTATATTTTGGTTAAATGATCCTGTCTTGTTACGAAACCAATACTTAGGTCCAACTGCTGTCATATGTAATTCTATGTCAACTCTGGTGGTCCTCAGGGATCAAGTCTAGAACCAATATTTTTTATTGTCCTTATAAACGAGATGAAAAATAATACAACGTACTAAAATGTTTTACAATTTGCGAATGATCTTAAATTATTGTCGGTTCGAATGGTGTCGAAAAGTTGACTGACACTAATAAGCTGGCATTCAACACCCTTAAATGTAAATCAATAACTTTTTCAAGAGCTTGTACCTAGCAGTAATTAACCCTTTAACGGGCATAAGCAGAAATCGTTCGCATATGCGACCACCCTTATGTTTATACTTATAAGGATTCATTTTCCTCAAGTGTATACAAAGCTGTGAGATATTTCCTCAATTCTCGCAGGACAGGTTAAATCTGAGTTGGGTAATGAAACGTTTTTAAGTAACACAAATGTCAAATTGGCAAATGTAGTGGATGGGCAGAGGTCTTATTTAAGACGGATCGTCGTGAAGTTAGCTGCATGTTCAGTAGCAACGATCTAAACATCCGGTCAATTTATTGTCAAATATGTAAATAGGTATTATAAGTAATTCACTATTCATTATATCTCATATAAGAATTTTATTTCCTAATACAACCTAAACTTCGATATTATTACCTAAACATTCATTGGTCACTTTTGCGACCACTGACATTACTCCTGAAATGAACACAGGTCTCATATGCAACCGCCTCATTTCCAAAAAAAAACTTTTTTTGAAGAAATAAAGTCGATTTGATACACGTAATAATGATTTGTTCAACAAAAAACTCAATATCTCAAAAATAAAAACTTGCCCTATAAAGGGTTTAGATACTTAATGTCGATACTATTAAAGACCTAGGCGACATGTTCAATAGTAAATATACTATACATGCGGTAATCATAATGAGAGTATATCATATGCTTGCCTGCCAATAAAATTTCTAGGGTATTTGATGAAGGCATTGTGATTAAATCTCCTTATAATCCACTATACTTCGGAAATTCTAGGATGAGCCCTGTGACAGCTCACAAGTTTGCCCCAATACAACCTTGTAACGATGTTCAGTAACTTTAATTATTTTATAAACTTTAATATAAGCCTCAATTCTAATAAATAGCAAGTTATTTAGGTAAATACATTACATAAGGTTGTATTGGGGCAAATTTGTGAGCTGTCACAGGACTCATCCTAGAATTTCCGAACCATAGTTCGCAGTAAATTTAAGTGCAGTTCAAGCATTTGGAACCTAAGAGGAATCACAATATTCTGATAATCCAAAAGAGATTTTTGCTACACCTTTATTACAAACAGAATTGATTTTATCAATGGCTCTATCGCACATTTAATGGGTATGCTTCGTTACTGTGCTTCATAGTCGAGGATCCATTTGCCATTTCAACATGAATTCTGTTGGAGTTTTTTTTGTTTCTTTCTTTCTATATCTTCTTATTTATTATTTATTTTATTTTTTATTTATTTAACCTGGCGGGCTTATTGCCATGTGGCAATCTCTTACAACCAACCAGAAAGATGTTTTCATGGGCCCTAAGTGAAAACCAGACTGAAATCCCTTTTTTTATCTTCTTAAAGTGAGTGAACCGTTGCACACCGGCAAACGCACCAGCCATACCATTGTACTGGATTCGATGGCACACCGAAGTGAAACGATCAAAAAATATCGGCATGTTTGTTTCATTTTATTTTAAAATATAATAAATATGACCAAAGTCATAGGTATTCTTATACTCCCGAATACTAGGCGAAAAATTGCCTGTATCATTCGAGGGAAGTAGCGGGTTGAACCAACAAACTTCCGCACGGAAGTCCAATGTGTTAGCACGCGGCTATGCACCTTAGTTGTCTGTCTGGAAGTGGAGTGAGACCAATATGCTGGCCTTCGACCCCTCTAAATGTAACCTTATGACTTTTTTCAAGAGATTGTACTCAGCAGTGCTTAAGATACTTAATATTGGAAAAAAATAAATCAGATGATGTCTAGATGAAAGTCATGGAGCTTGGCCTTAAGTGTTGTATGAAGTGTGTCACAATTTAGTCCTGACTGATATTAGAGCTACATATTTAAACCTCTTGAGAGGACGACAGACTTAAGTCTTTTTCTCACGGTACACAAATCGTTACAACATTTTTATTGAAAGGTATTATATATATTTTTATCTTATATTGGAGATTTTACGATCTCCTTCGACAAAACCACCATAACATCCGTCTAGTATTTTTCTCGCGATGTACTCTATACAGATTAAATAAATCAGGTGACAATGTACAGCCTTGAAATACTCCTTTCTTCATCTGGAATGTTTCTGAGAGAAACTCGTCTACTCTCACAGATGCCGTGTTTTTACACACAGGTTGTCAATCAAGAATATTAGCTGTCGACACCTATCTCTTTCCGAATTTTCGATGCGTAATTCCATTTCGACGAAACCAAAGGCCTTTTTGCAGTCTATATGATATAATATAATATATCCCTAAACCGGGAGTAATGGAAATAGACGATGAGCCAAACTCGAGACATAACAGAAGACCAAGACGCACAACATCGAAATCTCTTCTGACCAATCAGAAGGTGTAAAATAACTCTTAAATGAAAACAAGACTAGAACATTTATTAAAAGTTGTAAAATAGGCATCAATTAACACTTCATTCCGTATTATTTTATACATTGTCATCCCATGTATTCTTCTCAGTGCACGCATTTCTTCACCATTTATTGGGCTTCTTTCAGTTTTTTTTCTACGCCCACGTTTCCCTTCCATCCATCAAATTCGGTACCATAGTGCTTTTGTGGATTATGATCTTAGCAGATTTTGATACTGTTCAATTCGAGTATATATATTTTAGCGCCCCGTTGACTTTGTTTTCTGTCGCTACACTCCGTCCACTATCTCTCGTAATAGTACTTATTTGATCATGCCGAAATGTGTCAAATTACGAAATGAGTAAAATTGATCTAATATCTAATACTGTAGGAACTTTCTATCAGAAAATACTGTAGGAACGTTATTGGTAAACGTTATTATAACTAATACTGTAGGAACTTTCTATCAGCATGAAGACATTTAGTTTCTAACTTAAAAATAAAAATGGGCACATATTCAGTTTTAACTAAAGACTTCAAATATAAATGAAGTTATTATTATTGAACACAACCTTGAGTAGATATTGTCTCACACGAAAGACCATATGGAGACAATAAGACTCGTGGCAGAAGAGGTTTGCTGCAGTGAAGGGGGATCGGTCGAACAATGGGCAGCCACACCTTAGCAGCGTATGGATTTAAACAGATACTTCGGACAATATGGAGATCGAGGTCCAGCATGAGGCTCTCGTGAATGGATCTGACAATCAAACCGTACCCCAGCCTATCATTTGGAGCGGCATCAATCAGGCGGGAATATGAAGCAATATTTATATCACCAACACATAGGTTTGCAATGGTACAGAAAGTTGTTACTGCTAGTAGATACTTTTTGTTAAGATTAATCTATAGTCACAGCTATTAAAGAATGATAGATTGCTTGAATATTGCTGTTAAGTAATAAAACATTACTTCAAAAGTGTTGCGCTTTTTGACATAAAAAAAACTCATATACGCCACTTAATAAATTCATTAACGAGATCCGTGGTCTAGATTGTGAAATTCTTTCGGGTTTAATTTCCAACGGGAACAAAAATATGATGCTATTATGGTAAAGACGTTCCTCTGGTTGCATGTAACCACATCAAAGGTAAACATAAAGTCAATCGTACGTTGATAAATAAATCCACTTTTAAAAGATACATACATATCATCACGCCGTGTCCCTTGCAGGGTGAGCGGCGAGAACAGATTTCTAAATGTCTTCTTCTCATTCATATATCTTGTCACGCAAAATTTTCTTTCATTAATACTTCTCACTTAATCTTTTTTTTTTTCAAAATCTGATCAATTTGCTTCTGCAATGTTTTTCCCGATCTATCTCTTCCATGCACACCTTAAACTTTTGGCTTGTATACTTGCTTAGTCATTCTTTCGTTATTCAATCTCTTCACATATCCAAACCATCTTGAAATTCCATTCTTCATCCATTTTATCCATGCGTTCATTTCTACACCACCAACATACTATTATATTGTAATTTGTTTGGTTCAACACTGTTTATTCCACTTTATATAACGGTTTCAAGGTTTTCACATCATCAACAGGGGAGCACAAACAAGACTGTTCCCCTGATGATGGAATGAAAACCTTGAAACTGGTAGGATTTTATCGTTATATAAAGTGGAATAAACAGTGTTAGACTAAACAAATTACAATGTCTTTAAACCTTTACAATGTAAATGCCTTAACTATAAATAACACAATTATAATTTTAACTACTTTTGAAATAGCATGGTTGTTGTATATTACAGTAAATGCTCCATTTAGCTTGTTCCTTGTCGCTACCCTTCTTAAAACATCCTTTTCAACTTACCCATCACATGTAAACATTCTACCCTGATAACATTAATCATCAATCTGCTCTAGTTTCTCTGAATTAACCCATAAATTTAGCACACACTTTTTACCATACCTCTATATAAAACTTTTGATTTCTTAATTCATTTTTCAACCCTTTTATTACACATCTCTTATATAGCTCACTTATCATATACTTTTAAAAGATACAACCTACAAATAAGCATACCTCAGTTCTATGTGCGCAGAAATATTAGTTAATTTGGGTGGCATGTGCAGCGTTAGGAAAAGTTCGTCTTCCATTGGAAAATTTTCTGCAACATCTCTACCAAATATGTGTTTCTAAAGATATGCAAATGGGGAGACACCACAATCCTCTTACCCTCACACACAACATATATGCTCGTATATTCATTATGTAATAGTGGGTTCAAATCCCGAGTTAAAGCGCCCTTGAGGAGAACCTGCTCTTTAAAAGTTAAAAGTATTATATGTTTAAACAATACCTAAAAAATATATTCTTTGTTGTATTTTCTGAAATTCATGTATATCGAAATATGTAACATATGTAGGTATTTGATATTTTTTCTGTTTATATTTCCAATAGGACGTGAATAATTCATCTCCGAAGGATAGTAAAAATAATAAGTATGCAAATATAAATGAAAAAATATATATAAATAAGACAATACATATCCGATCCGCTATCATCCGCCTGTCTGTCGCACAATGGGACAAGGCTGGCATGGTCAGTGATCAAAATACTGGCTTCCTACGCGAGGGTTGGGGTGGAACCCAAAAAATCTTATCGCTAAAAAATAATCAACGCATCAAAGAGAGCTCTTTTACGTATCTCTGCACTGAATAACCGAGTCACAAAAGGCGCTACTTAAAAAAAATATGCATTTAATTTTCTTTTTAATTATTTATAGACATACGTCTATAAACTGCAACTGTATTTGATGAACTATGCCGTCGGTATAGACATATTTCATACCACCATTACCAAAAGCAAAAGTGAATTTTCTTCTAAGATTGAGCGCGTTAGAAAGCACTTATCAACGTATTAAGTGACTTTGAATATATGTGTATGTTTGTGTATATATACTCGTATGTATTCATATACATTATTTTTTATTGTACTCGTATATATATTTTGTTATTTTATGTATTTTTTCTTTAATTTTAATGTTAACATTTCTTGTATTTTTTTCAAAGTAACTGGGGTAAGCCTGTTTTGAGAAAATAAATAAATAAAAAACTACGGCGGTATTCGGTGAACTATAATATAACATTTAAATACAAAAAGAAAGCCAACCCTCAAAAGAAAACAATGTTATTGTAATTTATTTTATCAATCACTGTTTATTCCGCTTTATGTAACGGTATAACCCTACCGGTTTCAAGGATTTCACCTCATCATTAGGGAAGCACAAACAGTATTTTTTGTGCTCCCCTGATGATGAGGTGAAAGCCTTGAAACCGGTAGGGTTATACCGTTACAAAAAGTGGAATAAACAGTGTTTGGTAAAACAAATTATAACATTTTATTTTTCTACTATTATTATAATATTTTGGTGGTGCCATGTAAAACCGAAATAAATAAATACGCATATTTGAAAGCATACTGTGAACTTTTTAAAAATATCATTTAATTGTTATTATACATTTATTAATAATTGGTATGGGGTTATTTTATTTATATTCATACATTAAATACCCAGAATATATTGTGCTCAGATATATTTTAAAATTTTATAGGAAAATTAATAGAGATATTTCAACGAAAACATATTTAATCACAAACAAATATTTTTTTATTCAACTTAATTGTTGCTTATAGTGGGTTTTACAAATACACTCCAAAATAATTCGGGTCCCTTTCCTTACAGGTCGGGCATTGTAATTATTGTCCCCAAAGGACATTCAGCTATTGTCCATATTAATCTTGGCGATTTCTTAAAAGGAAACCCGTATTCTAAAGGGCTCGCTCAACTCTTAGGCCGCAAAAAAACACAAAAAGTTACGAAACAAGTTAATTGTAGAGTTTTTATATATGTACAAATGATATATACCTTTTCACTTCCGGATCACTTGGAACTTTTTGAAATATTATTTTTAAACCAAAAAATCTTGTCTTCGGAAACAAATTAGTTTTTTAAAATATTTTTTTGGTGTGTTTTATTATTGAAATTTACTTTTGAATTTGGTGATGCACAATATTTAAATATTATTTAATGTATGATATTATTTCATAAATAAATATTCCTGACTAGTCCACCTTCAGTATTAGCTGGGACGACCAAGGTCTGAGTGAATGTGATGGAATACAAGTAGCCTGAACGAGTGGACTTGTTTTTGCTGAATAATTAGTGTAAGAATTGTTATCTAGTTATAAGTAGTATGTAGGTGTTAATTATTTCTAAGATCTCATATATTAAGATTGAATAAATAAAATAAAATGATATGTAGGAAAATAAGATTAAATAAGTTCATAAATTATAACATATAATTAAGATTAGTTAAGTAATAAATTTGTATATAGGTATAGCCTTGACAAATTTTTGTATAATAATTTACTTGTTAAATAAAAAAAAAATAAGTCGACGAATAAATTAAATTAACAGAATTTATAAAAACTAGTGCAAGAATTAAAACGGAACTACTAATTAATTTAACCCTCAGAAAAAAGTTGATCTCGAAAGTTAACCGTAAAGGATTCCGAATTCCTTGAAAACTTAGAAGTTTTTCCCCTTGCGATTTCTGCTGGTACCTTATCGCACCTTGTCCTTTAAGAGAGGACAAAACAAACTGTTGATTGAGTTAGGAGCTGAAAGTTGGCAAGGACCTTTTAGATTCGTCCCTTACTTGAAAGTTGAATACGAGTGACCCATTAAGTTTTATCATTTAGTGACGTAAGGATAACTTGTTCCGTGTACTCTTAAGTTTGAATTCCCCTTTTAGTAAATCTTGTGATACGAATCATGTTGGTAGTTTTCTAGCCATAGGTATTGTTCTCTGAGTCAATCTTGAAATAATAACTTAATTAAATTCTATTTCTTTAAATTTCTTCACCTCTTCGAAGCTTGACGATCATCACGGCTATTTTGGCCTATTTGACTGTAGCTCTGATCAATGATATAATACCTCAATGAAACCACATCTGTAATATCATCAACCAGGAAACACGTCTTCTTACTGCACTTCTTCGGCATGGAATTTTTCCCTACAATTTTAGTTGAAGAATCTTATAATTTTCTCGTTATATTAGTTATATATCCAAAATACTCTTTTCCTTTCTTTTTTTCCTTTTAATGGTGGATAATTAATAATTTTCTATCTTTTTTTTCCACACACGTAGTTCATTCCCATTCGTCAAAGATGGTCTAAAATGCTGCTGATGACTATCATCATAGTAAATTTTGATACTGTCCAGCTTCGAATTTATGTTTTAGTGCTCCATTGACTTTATTTTTCATGGCAATAAGCTGTTTTCTATCTCTTGTAACTCTTCATCTGAGAAACATAATCTGAGAAAATTTAAGCAAATAATAGAATTCCTCAACTTTAATAAAAAGCTCAGGCATTCGTGGAAGCCTAGGTGTTACAGACATCAACAGCAAGATGGAGGAGAGGCGATTGAGATGGTATGGGCACGTTGGACGCAGAGCACCCGATCACATTGTGAACCAGGCAATCTCCATGGATCTTTCTCGAATAACAAACAGAGGAAGATCAAATAATTCATGGGTGGTGCAAAAAGATAACCTGATGCAGAGGCACGGCCTAGGGGACGTAGTCCGGGACAGAAGAGCATACAACCTGAGGACGAGGAGCACTGACCCCAACAGTCTTCGCAGACAGTGAGTTGGGATGGAGCCAGGGAGAAGAAGAATAGAATTCCTCAACTTTCACCAATCTTTTATTGTTCCTTTCGCTCTTTTCCATCTACAATACATAAATACCTCTAAATTGTTAATCGTCCGTTTTAAGATATAATTGTGAAAGACATTGTCAACCCATGAGACTGTCAAAAATTTTCGATGACACCACATTTCAAAAGAATCTAATTTCTTTTTATTAGCCTCAGTGAGTTTTCATGATTCAACGCCCTGAAGAACTGAGAATATGTAGCGACACAAAATTGGAACACGTAAGTCGAGATTAAAATCCTTATTGCAAAAGAGATCCTGCATTTCGAAGAAGCAGCTTCATGCCATCTCCACTCTTACTTTGATCTCTTGAGGTTGGTTCCATTGTAGGACTCGCACAACAATTTCATTATTTATATCAAGAGATACCAATGTTTGAACTTGTCTTTAATAAAATAATAAATAAATTTATAAAGGGTCTTTCAAATTCAGCGTTTTTTTTTATTCTTAGATAAAACACAGATGGCGTCGTGAACTTGCCTGAGTCTTGTGACATTTAAGAAGTGTAATGTATGACATTTATAAAAATGGAGCGTATACAATACAACAACGCGTTCAAATTGTTGAATTGTTTTATATATTGTAATCTCCGGAAACGGTGATGTTAATTGGCCACCAAGATCTTGTGATCTGATACCGTTGGACTATTTTCTCTGGAGTTACGTGAAAAACCAGGTCTATAAGAATTACCCCCGATCAATTCCTGAGCTGAAGAACGAAATTATTCGCGTTATTGGTGAGTTAGCACCGCAATTATACCAAAATGTCATCGATTTTTTTGTTAAATGAGTGGACATCTGTGGAGCTGCAAGAGGTGGACATTTGGCGGATATTATTTTTTGTGTTTAAATTTCATACATTATACTTTAATGACCAATAAAAAGTTTTGGAAATCAAAACAAATTGTGTGTTTTATTCAAGAATTAAAAAAAAATAGAATTAAAAAAAACCACCCAATTTGAAAGATTCTTTATATTGTAATAAAACACACTTCATTTGTATGATAATTTTATTAAAATTATGTTCAGTATAATACCCGCAGATATTGATACTAAACTTATTCCTCATAATCTGGAAATGATCGTCCACAACGGTATTTTAATACAACATTTGATGTATGGTAGTAAAATGCGGACGTGGAAAAAGACTGGAAACAGCCGAATAAATGCGGTGTGCACTTTGATGAATACATGAGGTCACAATCTATGTCAGAACACGTAATGACGTGATAAGGGATGAATCTATGTCAGAACACGTAATGACGTGATAAGGGATGAATCTATGTCAGAATACGGAATAATGTGATAAGGGATGAATGTAAACATAAGGCTGATATGTTGAATAAGATGAAAAAGAATACTTGGAGATGATTTGAGCACATGAGATGAAGGAGTGAAAAAAGATCAACAAAATAAATACTATATATAATTCAAATGTGAGTAGAAGTCGTGATAGAGGAAGACCTAAGTTGATATGATTGGATCAAGTGAATGATATTTTGAAAGAAGGAAAAATTGTAGGAGCTGTATGAGAATTTATGGATATTGTATGAATGTGGAAGAGGCAAAATATATATATCGCAATAGGAAAGTCCGGCACTCTGTCTTTTCTGCCTATCTCATGAGGGAAATGGTGTGCTGGTATGTATGTATAATAGCATCTTTGGTTTTGATGCCGTAGAACAAATCATCCTAGTGTGGGCCCATTAAAATAATCCAATTCAGGTAGAATCAAGTGTCCAAGTATAACATAAAAACCCGAATAGATGGTGATAATGAATTACGTAACAGCCTGAAATTCTTAATTTATACTGTACCCTTCAACGTATTCGAATTGGTAATTCAAACATATTGGATAAATTGATGAGAAGAGAAACAGGCACGGATCACACGGTTCGTCATTGCACTACTGCACGTGAAGAGGCAACCCTTAAGAGTGTTAAATATAGCACGTGTAAGTATTTTTACCAGAATTTTTTTTTATAATATAAGGACAACTTATAAAGCGCCGTTTAGACAGCAAAACTCTCCTCAAGAACGCTCTATCGTTTCCAAACTGGAATAGGTTATCCCTTATGATCGCGTATGATTTTCAGCTATCTTATAGATAGAATACGCTTAGCGGTTATTAGTCAATACTGTACCAGCTGTTGCTCTTCATCAACCACACAGTATGGACAAATCAAACCCAAAATTCCGATGGCAAGGACATCAAAATTTCAAAAGGATCAGCAGGTTTAATCTGCTACAGTATTTAGTTAGACAGAGTTTTATAAAGCGCTATTTATGTGTTGCTTTATAGCGTTACAAGAATTTTTTATACGTAGCATACAAACTACAGAAAAATATTCATAAAATGTAAAACCAATCTTGATCCATCCGGAATCGAACCTTGGCCGCACACTTAGCTTGTATACTAACCGTTAAACACGGCCGCTGACCATCGAAAGCCAAACTCGAAACCCCCCTCCACCTTGCCAAGTAGGCTACAGAAGTCGTTAGTGCCTGTGATGTTTGAATATCAAGATTTTGACAATCAACTAATAACGAAGGATAAATCATGTGGGGATAATTAAGAAAGCCCAAAGGACTTTTAAGAATCCCTACCTTTAATTAGTAGAAACATAAAAGGATTTCCTATTTGCGTTTTGTTGAAGAAATTATAACAAGGATCGTTATAATTATTACTGTGAGCTGCATATTTATCCATTATGTGACGCATCCCATCGACAAACGCGCCAAATCATCCAGCATTGGCATAAAAAGTCATCTCAACCGTGCAAAATGTGCTGTTGTTGCATATATCTTTTGCACAACACTTCCTCAAGATACGATCAATCATAGCAAAAATAACGTATTTAACGCTAAACGCCGACATATTATATCTAACGCAGTGAATAAAATTTGCAAATCATGATACGGCATGCATCCAAATGGACCCATTCAATGAGGATACCTTGGACACACCTGGACATAGTTCAAAGATTCTCTTTTGATATTCTTGCCAATAGAAATTAAACTTTTACCATTATTCAGTTTGTTGACGAGAATGAAATTCAAATTGTCACTCACTGTGATCATAAGCTCGTGTGAAATTGTCTTTCGGCCCTCACGTCCCGGCTCGCTACCTATGGATGGCGGTGTATCTCGAAAGGGGGATGTTATGAGATGAGCCCAGACCTTTGGATAAATTATCTCTTAAATGTATTTTCTTCTCCATTATTTTGACATGTTATTTTAGGATATATGTATATACGAGAATATACATACCATGTGGCTATCAATAAATCTAAGTTAATTTATTTATATATTTCTAATCCCAGTGGGTTGGGTTTTTTAAAAACCCATAAGCTACTTGAGACTTAAGACCTAAGAAAATAAGACAAATGGTTGTGACAAATTTAAAACGACGACCATCGTGGCCTAGTTCGTAAGACGCCTATATTCCATCCTGGGGGTTACAGGCTCGATTCCCGTATTTACATTTTTTAAACCGTCTATTTGGTTTTCACGTAATTTCTCTTTCACTTCTTTCTGATTAGTTGGAATAGATTACTACATGGTAACGCGCCCGCCAGGTTGCATTATATACAGCAAAACGTTACAACACAATAATAATTTTAAAATAAAATATACATGGACCTGTCTTCATAGCAAAGTTCCTAAAATAGAGGATTCGGATTAATGTAGGAAAAAGTAAATCTATTATGCCTCACTTCAGGAGTCATTAAGGGATTTTAACTTTTGCAACCTTTTCTTGTTACAATTAAGAAAAAAATTAATGCTGTTGGTTATAAAGATGCGACACGACAACGTGATGCAGGTATGTACTCAAATTTGACGGATTAAAAAATAATTATATTAGAGTTATTGAAAATATGTACTGACAAATAATAATAGGATCCAATACATCTGACGATGCTGAAATAAAAAGAGGAGTCTGATAGGGCTTTATTTTGTATCCACTGCTATTAAATATTTATCGTAACGAAACTCCTAGATTTGCAACAAAACAAAGACTGATGTAAGAAAGGTGTGCAAGAAGATGAAATGTCAATGGGCGGGGCACGTAGCCAGACTGTTAGATTCCCGATGGAAATCCGAAATAATGCAGTGTTACCTAAAAGGCATATATAAGTCTTTTAAAAGATCTAAAGTACGCTGGGTGGATGAAATCAGGAAGCATGGCAGCATCACATGGCACCAACGAGCTCAAAACCAAATTGTTTCAAGTCAACTTGGGGAGACCTTCATCCAGATCCACCCAGGTTAACAATAATGATGATGATATAAGTAGAGTGTATGAATAAGAAAGTGGTGGCTTTGAGCCTTATATTGGGTACATCACCACATATGCATATGTTATGGTGCGTGGCCGCGCGGTAACGCAATGGACTTCTGTGAGGTAGGTCGCCGATTCGAAACTAACGCTGCGCTACTCCCCTCGAATGTCACAAGTTTTTTTACACCTAGTGTAAGGATACATACGACTTCGGTCTTATCTACTCTTTCAAAAAAAAAGAAAACAAATATGTGCCAGTGCCATCCGGTCGTCTCACTTCGGTGTGCCATTGTATCCAGTATAACGGTATGATCGGTGAGTTTGCTGATGTGCACGTTCACTCACTTAAAGAAGTGAAAAGAAGAAACAAAACTCAACGGCATAGCTTTTAAAAACAGAAAATAAAAATCAAAACTACAGATAACTTACCAAGGTAAGGCGAACTAGAAAGAAATAGCACGGCCAACTAAATTGACGTTAGAATAGAAACCCAACAACGACGACGATGTTTTCAGAAAAACGTTATTGTCAAGATATCTTACCAAAAGAAGACGAACTACGAAGAAACCTTTGTAGATTTTCCGATATGTGGAAGCAATATAAGGTGGAATTCCGATATGTGGAAACAATATAAGACTTCAGGTATATTGTGTTGTAACATATACTCGTATGTATAGTATTCTTATGAGTATATATTTTCTATAAACTGTTTCTATTCAGATAATTGTAAATAATATCACGTGAGTATTTTTAAAAAATAATAAATTTTGTAGAAGTGTTTTTTTAGATTATCGGTTAATTACTTTACTCAATAAAATCTGTCAATAAAATCTCAAATTCTGGCATGAGATTGACAGTTTTGCAGATTCGTGGTATCAGAGGTGAAAATACTTAATTCATTTTTAATCAGCTAATAAGTAATGACAAATGATCGGACTGTCCATATGCTATCGGCTCTACGGTAGTCATTTCTGATGATTAATTATCTAATCGACTTAATTAACTATAATATAAACGCACATTATTAATTTATATTTTAGATTCGTGGCCGCGAGGTTAATGCGCTAGATTAAGATAAGATAGTTGCTGGTACGAAACTAGTGACGAGCAACATCCATTAAATGTTCGAAAAATCCAATTATTTTTCCAACAGTTGGTACACATGCGAGTGTCAAGGGTGGTAGAATAAAATCATGAAAGTATAGTTGGATAAAAAGAATGATATTTTGAAAGAAGGTACCGTAAAAAGTAATATAAATCGTAGGAGTTGTATGAGAAGATGTATGGACGTAGAAGAGACGAAGGATGTATGTTGAGATAGAAAATTCTGGCGATATGTACTCTCCGCGTACACCGACGGAAATTGACATGATGGTATGATATGTACGAGTATGTACATGGTAATGAAGACTTTTTTATTTACTTGAACACTTCATTGCATGATCGTACCATTTGCAAAATTTCCTGCCAATGGGCAATCTTTCCAACCAACCACAAAACTGTTTAACAAACTTGTTTTCAGTGTTAGGTTATTTATTTATTCGTGTGGTCTTCTTCTCCCTGGCTCCATCCCAACTCACTGTCTGCGAAGACTGTTGGGGTCAGCTCTCATCGTCCTCAGGTTGTATGCTCTTCTGTCCCAGACTACGTCCCCCAGGCCGTGCCTCTGCATCAGGTTATCCTTTTGCACCACCCATGAATTATTTGGTCTTCCTCTGGTTTAACTTATTCGAATTGATGTTTGGACATATTAAAAAGCGTGGCCAGGAGACATTGTTGTCATTATTCGTTGAGCCTTGGGTCTTAGAAGCTTTTGAGTAGGGACGGAACTTGCGGTTCGTCATCGTACGTGTTGGAAATACTACGCCACATTAGAAAAGGTATCATGACCTCCGAAGTCATGTTGGTAAGACGCATGTCTGCCAACCGGAAGGTTGCGGATCCGACTTCAGGTTTAAAAAATGGATTTCAATCTGGTTTTCACTGAATGCAACCTATGGTTGAACTTTCCGGTTGGCTGGAAGCGATTGCCACGTGGTCATAAGTCCGTCAGGCTGTACTATATACAACGAAAATATCATACAATACAACTCTAGCACACGTTTAGCGCTTATGAGTATTGTTGCCTGGCGAACTCTTTTACATGACTAGGATTCTTTTTATGGGTTCCATCGGGAATTGAACCCGAAACCCTTTGTTGTAAATCAAGCGTCTTATCAATAACGCCACGCAGGTTGTTGGTGAAAGATTTACTTAAGAGCTTTACAAAGAAAACAAAATTTCAAAAGACATCATTGTACCATACATAAAAAAAAGGCAGGAATCATTTTACGATTTCAAAATAACAATTTCATCTGTGGCTAAGAGATAGGAGGAGATATTGGTTAGAAGGATAATAGTGGAATCTGGAAACACGCTACGTCACTGAAGAGAAATATAATGCTTTATGAAATATGGAGGGATTCTTAATATGTATAAAATAAACTAAATCGAATTAATCATTTGTAATTTGTGGTAGAATTTTTATCTTCTACTCAACAGATTTGAGTTCTGATTATGTAATTCGTGGTAGAACTTTTATCTTCTACTCAACAGATTTGAGTTCAGATTATGATCAAACGAAAATATTGTGGTCCGTTTTTTCATACCCAACCTCATAAATTTTTCCGTATCTCTGATTATACAAATTGTATTATATACGAGTACATGCTTTAAATCCGACAAATGGCTAAATAGACCGATTTGTTACGATTAAATAAATAAAACCTTTGAAAAAAATATAACAAATTAAAACTTTTCAAAAATGACGTGACATATTTTATTGAAAAGTACTCACAATTATTGTATATTTTCATTCTAAGTAAACAAAATTTAAGTCTCGAATTTATAGTCCTACCTTAATACTAAAAAGTTTTTATTATTTTGTATTACGAAATTAGTATTTAAATTTAATTTCGTACATTTTTTTAACCTTTCTAAAATAAGGGAGTCACGTGATTTAATCACCTCACTTTAAAATCCGAAGGACGTGCGAAGTTGAAGATATTGTCAGATGGGGACGACAGAGAAGAAGGTTCTGGAACGAACACGTATCCAGAATGGCGAAACCAAGAGCCGTAAGAATGGCCAGAGATAGTATCCCCCAAACAAGCAGACCTCCAGGACGACCTCCCAAAAGATGGAAAGACAGCTGACAGTCGACGTCACAAAAGGCAAACAATGATGCAGGACTATATAGCCCAGGCCAACATGCCTAAAATAAGACGAAGAAGAAGACTTTAAAATTTAACGTTCTTACATCGGACCTCTTGGTCCGACTCGGAAAACAAATGATGGAATTTAAAGTAAGAAATTATTATTTAGTAAATACGCTGAACCTAAGTGTCAGATTAAAAAATAAGTATAAATATCGCTGGATAAGGTTGGATATATTGCAAATAACAATTACAATTAGATCCATAGCATATTTCTTGAGCTTCAAGTCCATCTTGTTTGCGTTTGCATCGCAGACCATTTTGCACAAATATGCGGCTACACAAAGGTAGTGCTATTTGCAAAACATCTGATACTGTATGTAGAGTCGACCCTCTAAAATTATATAAAGGACTTGTAACGCCAAGTTCGTTTCATAAAAATATGGTTCCAGGATTATTCGACTACCTCCTTGGTCTAGTTAGTAAGACAACTGTCTTTCAAGTCGAGGGTTGCGAATTCAACACCCATTAGTATATGTATTATTTATAAGTATTCTAGTTTAGTTGTCATTAAAAAACCTGTTGCATTTCGCAATAAACCCGCCAAATTGTACATTGAAATGTTTAAATTTAAAATAATAAAACTGAAAGTTTTACATTAGAGCTTCGTAAAAAGCAAAGAAACAGAAGTTTAAAAAAAGAGACAGGAATCATTTGACGATTTAAATATTATATAATTGACATTTACTATGATCTCAAACGAGCATTGAATTGATTACCTCTGAGGAAAATAAGCATATATATTGACATACTTTTTTAACATAAAATCATGATCTCTCACTTAAATTATTCTGAATTGCTTAGATTTTCCTATATTAGAGCTCCTTCAATACATACTCGCCATAGGGTTATTTTCTATTGTAAACAAATTACCTCTAATTTGCCAATAAAATTCTTCTGTATGTAGAAATCATCTTTTGGGAAATCAATATAACTGAGATTGCCGATGTTATATTATACCACAGTCTGTTGAGCTAAAAAGAAGACTGATTGCAGAATTTATAAAATTATGAATTTTTACTGTACAATCTTTTTCGAATGAATGTCAAGACTGACGCTCGGTGTGGTGAGGTGCGAGCAGCCTTATTCGATACGGTCTCATATAATCAAAACCGTGTACATATATTGTAGAATTTTTTAATCATTTTGACTTGCGTACTTATGTATTATTTTGATTGTCTTATTGTGTTGATGTGACTTTTAATTGATTTTAGTGTAAATATTAAAAACAGTTTTTTTTATTTTAATATTATTTTAGAGTAATTACTTTTTAAAAATATTATTGTCACGTACATAGAATTGAACTGAATTATACTTTCGTTGTTTAAAGTACAACCTGGCGGGCGTATTGCCGTGTGTCAATCTCTTCCAGCCAATCAGAAAGTTGATAAAGTGTCCTTTAGTAAAAACTAGACTGGAATCTCTTTTTAAAAAATCTGGGTCCTGCGAGATTTGAACCCGCAACCTCCGAGCTGGAAGACAGGCGTTTTACCAACTAGGCCACGGAGGTCGTACATTATACCCTTGTGAAAAATAAATAAATTAGTAAACAAAAAAAATAACAATTTCGTCAACAAATAATGTAGGAAACGTTATAAAAAATGTTAACGCATAGAATAAATTTTTTTATTTTATTTTTATGATTTAGTTGAAAAAAATGTTGACGTGATTATTTACAAAATAGATATTTTCTCACAAAATCTTGTAAATGTTCACTGTACGATTATCTCGTAATCAAAGCTTAAACTGGTATTTTTATTACATTATTGTCGACGAGTATTTCTATCCAGTATTTTTTTATAACTGAATTGTGCATCATTCACTAGTTATTGTTAAAGTCATGCAGACTTGCAGATTGTAAATGTCCAGCCATCGCCTAGTATGATGGATCACCTTGGTGATGCAAGCCAGGATAAGGGCACAATAGAAGGGCCCTGTCTTGCATTCTGCTGTACTCCTGATAGAGCGGGACTAATATACAGAAAAATAGAAAATAAAAATATTTATAGCGATTTTTTTACATTCGAATATATGTATAAATAAACATATGACGGTCTTACAAGTAAGATAAGGATTTAGTGTCCAAAATTATCATAGTATTTAAAATTAAATTTCGTACAAATTTGTCATAGTTTCCTTAAATAATGTGACTTCATTTTCTCACTTTAAAGTCTGGAGCCTATAATCTCCATTCTAAATTCAAATCACGAAATTGTAACACGGACTTTAAATTCGAGTGGAAATCTCTATTCCATAAACTTCATAAATTAGATAATGAGTATGATGATTGTGTACATTTTTCATTGATTATTTGTTTTAATTTAAAATAAATTTTTTTTTAAATTACCGTTGTCATAGTTAATGTGTATGGTATTTGCACACTTAACATAGGTATAGCACGCACATGACATTTGTAAATATTAGATAATGTGCGTATTAAATCTGCATGCATTATCATTAAAATGTTTTTTTTAGATCAATAATACACGTGACAACCTTCGTAGTCAAGTGATACTTTTTCATTATTCCGAAGGATTCGTTCTGATTGATATAGAGGTGTCGAAAATGCTCACTTTCGTCTACTTGACATTCCATTTTGAAGGTTTATAATCAAATAAAATAATATATGTAACGTAAAAGAAAACACAATTTCTTGTAAAGCAGAAATTTTTCTTTCGAATGACGTATAACCTTTACCATTTTGTTTTACTTTTGGTGGTCATTTTTAAATTGAAAAAAAAACGGACACAACTTGTGTTAACACCTAATATATATGTTATGTTAGGTATATGGTATGTACTGTACTTAGGTGTTTCAATGAAATAATGCCAATATACTTTTATGCTGAGAGATATCAAATCTCAAGAGTGGCTGCAGCTCGGACTTCGGGATTGTTTGTGTGATTTTCGCAAGTATTTGTCCGCTGTCGCAGAACCTATTGAGAAGGCTGATATATGCCGATTCCTTACTGCGATGACAATCGAGTCAGTAATTTCTGAAGTGAACTCCACTTAGCCTTACATCAGTCCATCTTCGGACCGATTGGTGTACTCCGATCTAGTAGCTTCAAAGGATAGTTTGGTAGTATTTGGAATTTTCTGTGAAAGTACTGGCAACTTACTGGACTCTTTGAACTCCAGGCCTTAAACCACTTATTAAGAAAAGTGTCGTCACTACTTTTCTTTAACGCTCAGGGGTGTCATCACCGGAGGAGTCCCTTTGAGCAGTTCCTTCTTCGTCACTACGTGACGTCGCGCTCATAAAAAAACGAAGAAAATTTCGATCTTCTAGTGTAGATCGCACTGGATGGGAACATATTTTGTCCTCCATAACAGCGTGGGTGTAGTGGAATTGAACCAACTGAGGCCATTTTCTTATTTAGAATATTTAAATAAATAATTAGGTGCTTGTAATTTGTTTTATCCAACACTGTTTATTCCCCTTTTTTGTAACGGTTTAACCCTACCGGTTTCAAGGCTTTCACCTCATCATCAGGGGAGCACAAACAATTAGGTTCTCTTTATTTTGACGAATGGAGGATGTGAAATAGACATCCAAAAATTGGAATGGTAAAATCAGCTATGATAAGTCTGCCAAAGATGAACTAACCGGTATATACTGAGAATAACCAAAATCCGTCTTTTTAAGTCTCTAGTATTCTCCAAAGCACTTTTGTAGTGGGAACATGAGTGATGAGAAGTAAGAAAACAAACGTGATAGATGGCTTCCATTTGTGAATACCAAAAGACTCTTGAGAATATGCAGAAAAAAATCATATCGTACTTAGGTTATGTTGTTAAAAAGAATTCTGCAGAAGCTGGTGATCACAGGGCAGGTGAAAGAATCCGAGCAAGAAGGTGTCGTATGAGATGGACGTATCAAGCAAAGGAGTTAACAGGATTCTCTTTAAGCGCTACATTCAACATAACCCAAGAAAGGAGGGATGGAGACAGATGACCAAGAGGATCACGACGTTCAGCATTGAGCGCACGATGAAGAGAGAAAAAGGAATAAATAAAAATATATTATCAATTTATGGCAACTTCTTTACGCTTATTTCGATTTTCTAATTTATCTAACATTTGATGAAAATATTGTTCCTAGTCATGACGCTCCCCTCAACAACGTAGGAAAAGTTAATCTTATCTGATCTAACATTCTGTGCTGGAACCCTTCAGCGACACCTGTGATTGACGCACGCACTCATTAATCACCTTTACTACTCTCCACCAGGGGGCAACACTAACTATAGGCTAGTGTAGATTATTATGTACAATAGATTCTTATCGGATTTTTCAAGTTAGTGTCAGGTTTCTTGTAAGAAAATTTACTTAGTCCGCTTTCACTCGGATATTTCCTCTGAGTCATCATAGATTGAGGTTGATGACATCTTAAGTCGGCTCAGGTTTTGAAAGTGATGTATATAAATATCAAAGAAGAACGAACACTGATTTGGTCTTCCGTCAAGCTGCAATTATGTCTTTGTCAATAACTATATACCAAAAGATTTATTTTGTATGCACTTGTGACATTGAAACAAACATTTATGCAGAAAACATTGTTACATTGAAACAAACATTTATGGAACAAGGGGAAGAAATTTAAGTTTGAGAAAAATATCACACATGCGAACAACCTTTGGACATCGAAGTTTTATGTAGGTACTTAGCTAACAAAAGCTATAAGAGATAGTAAAAGTACGAAAACTTTAAATATAAAACTGGAATTAAAAAGCGTCCGATATAATTCAGACAAAATTAAGACAGTGTCAACACAATATGAAAACCCAAATTGAATTAAAATCGTGCAATGGAGAATATTTCACGTGGAGTTTCCTTTTCCTTAATTTTTGTGAATGGATAAGTGGCATTTTGTGTCTACGAATCAGTGAATACACATACATATCATCACGCAGTGCCCCTTGCGGGGTAGGCAAATAAAAAATATCTCCAAACTTTCCTATCAAAACACACAACTTTCACCTTCATAAATCTAGTCGTACACAATATTTTTTTATTCATATTTAACTTTTTTTTGTTAAATCTGATCCATTTAATCAAGCTATATTTTCCTCGGTCTACATCTTCCACGCACACCGTGCACTTCTAACTTGTATACTCACTTAATTATTCATTCTCTCCACGTGTCCAAACCATCTTAAAGCTTCTTCTTCATCCTCGATTTTATCCATGCATTAATTTATAATGTCGTCATTCCACTTTCTTTCATGCATTAACATTCCACATATTTTTTTAGTGCATGCATCTCCACAGCGTTAATCTAAGTTTTAGCCTTCTTCTATGATGCAAAATTAGATGTATGGAAGTGAAACGTTGACGGAGAAAATACTGAGACCCAAATAAATGGTGAAGAAACGCGCGTTTTGAGACAAATACATGGAGTGATAACGCATGACAGAATTTGGTCCAGCCACGTTTTCCTGAGTCTACCTCTTTCATGCACACTTTGCACTTCTGTATTGCATATTCGCTTAGTCATTCTTTCATTATTCATTCTCTCCACATGTCCAAACTATCCTAAAGCTACTTTCTTCATCTTCCTTAAAACATCCATTTTATTAAGGCATTCAATTCTGATGTCTTCATTCCGCCTTCTTTTAAACATTGACACTTCCCTTTTTTTCTTAGTGCACGCATCTCCACAGCATAAAGCTTGCTCTTATCCTTCTTTTGTCTTAGTGCACGCATCTCCACAGCATAAAGCTTCCTCTTATCCTCATTTTTCATATCGTTGTAAAATAAATGTTCCTAATTTAATTGCTATTTTTTTAAATAATATGATTATGGGGTATTTTTTGATACTCATGACTGCTCTTTACGTATTTCTTTATTTTTTTAAAATTTTGTTTTGTTTAAATTTTAATTTTGTTTTACATTGAAATACACAAAGCACTCAGAAGAGTGTTTTGTGTATTGCAATGTTAAAATTAAAGTATAAAATAATTTTTTAAAAGGTTCGTTTTGTTCAATTAAGATATAAATTAATGTCATACAACAACCGGGCAATATATAAAATGGCAAAATTACAATATAGTAGTCCCCCTTTGTCCACGGTAAACATTTTCCAATTCCCCCAGTGAATGTCTGAAACCGCGGATGGTACCGAACTTAAAGTAAGATAAATACCAAGCATTACAAAAATGCATGTAAACACAATGTATGAAAGATTGAGTAACGGAAACTTAAACTGAAAGATTGCGAATCAAAATAAGTTGCGGTACTTAAGACTACGCTCACAAAATTGGGTTTGGCCGAGAAAACAGGTCTCCACTTCATTTCTTTCCTGGCATATATGTTTCGCTTCTGCCACGTCTATACACCTTGTGGCGACCGTATGCGCGGTCACTGAACCCACGAGACGACCTTTGCACACCTTAACAATCCGAGACAAACAATGCTAAAGTCCACGAGGCCGATCATTCAACTCACTACCAGTGAAGACCGCATTCCATGAGGAAAGGAGAGGGCAACACATCTTTCGCACTGTCTCTCAAAACAAAAGGATACCTACGCGCGACAATAAACATATTGTAAGCGCAAAGACGAGACAGCGATATATGTCGTGCGCATTCCCGCACACGTTCAAAAACATTATAAATACCGACGTTTGTCAATAAAATTCCTCTTTACACATTCCGATTTCGACAAGTTTTTATTTATCAACAATCATCCTCATCATCTCTCCTTTAAGGAACAGACGTTCCTAAAACCTTATCATGCACAATTTCCTGTTAAAAAAGCTTTTAACTCTTTCCTCTTTCAGAATTTGATTTATTTGGTCATATTATGTTTTTCTAGGTCTCTCGAAACTTCTGTTATCTTCTATACTACTCGTGTAAATATTTTTTTCTATAAAACTTTCATCATTCATTCTGTCTACATGGCCGAATCCTCTCAACATTATTTTCTTCATCTTAAATTCTGCATTTTAAAATTATGTATAATTTCAGAATACTATATATATTAATAAATAATGGTATACTCGTATAACAGTCTTCTACAATAGGTTATTTCTCTGTTTTGTTAAAATTTGTTATCATGTTTTATTTCCTCTCTTTACGTTAGAGTGTTCATGAGGAGAGTTTGCTCTCTAAACGGCGCTATACATATAAGTTTTCATTTTATCATACGTAAGTAATGAATATGGGTTATTGTGCGTGTGTATTTTAAAAATTCTGAGATGGGTTGGGCATATAAAACGAATGAATGAAGAAAGACTAACAAAACCAATATACAGTACAAATTTGAGTTAAAGATATTATGAGGGAAGATCAAAAAAAGCATAGTTGGATCAAGTGAATGATATTTTGAAAAAAAGAACTTGATAAGTCAAAGAAATCGTAAGAGTTTTGTGAGAAGGTAAGAGTTTTGTGAGATGGTATGTGTGTATTTTATTTTATTTATTTATTTTTGGAGCTAAGACGTTCAATCTTATTTATTTAAATAAGTCATGTGTAGCATTGAGGAAATTCATGTGTAGCATTATGGACACTCATGTGTAGCATTGTGAAAATTCACAATAAATGGAATAAACAACAACAAAACACTTTCTTTTATTTCCAGTATATTTTCAGCATATCCCTATTCGTATCTCAACACACGGTGTATCCTCCTCAGACGAGCAACGTTAACTGAATTACGTTGTTATACACAATAATTTATACTAAATATCGTTTATGGTACGAAGTCACTCGTCGTCGTTGCTGGGCCTCGTAGTCAAGAATCTCCCTCACCATTCTAACGTCAATCTCAAGCTGCTCTTCCACGTCATTTTTTTTTACTATCCACTTTGCACGGATTTCTCCTGTTACACAAAGAAGGTCTTCTTCTAGAGTTAGCTTATTCGTAAGGAAGAATATCAGCCAGGATTCTTCTCATACTGCTATAGTTCGGAAATTTTAGGATCAGTCCTGTGACAGCTCACAAATTTGCCCCAATACAACCTTATGTAATGTATTTACCTAAATAACTTGCTATTTATTAGAATTGAAGCTTATATTAAAGTTAATAAAATAATTAAAATTACTGAACATCGTTACAAGGTTGTATTGGGGCAAATTTGTGAGCTGTCACAGGACTCATCCTAGAATTTCCGAACTATAGGCGGTACCGAAAATATATCAACAGTGTCATTCAGTTGGTCCAATATCTCTATACCTCGCGTGACTGAGTGTTTAGCCATGATATTCGTTATGTAAATTGGTATGTAGAACAGAGGGTGATTCCTTGCATGGCTATATTTATTAGGTACATATAAACTTAGTGCTTCTAGAATCACGGGACAGTTAAAACAACCTTGAAAAATCTTTAGTAGGAATATCGCAATGGATTCTTGCATTCTTGTTTCGAGGCTTCTATAGTTACACACCGTAAGCCTATTTTTGGGTAATCGCCCTTTGTTCTGTATCATAGACATCTGATGATTTTTTTTGTATTTGTTCTATATTATTTTTATATTTGAGCTGATGAAGAGCCCAAACTTATATAGACATGTCAATCCAATGTCAGACACATAGACATGTCAATCCTATTGAGCTACCTGATATCGTTGATGCAGCATGCTAACTGTTTCTCACACGTCTAGCTGTTGAAGAGACATCAGCTCACGAACAAATTGCGTTCACGATTTGAACCACCTGCTCAATGTCTTCAGGTGCCCCGCACAATGTCAACAACTCTCGCTCCTTAAAGCGCTTCCTCTGTCCACCAACCCTTAACTAGCCCATAACTTCCTCGTTTTAAGAGCCTACAATTGTTCATGCTTATCACATGCCTGATCCACCTCAATTTCGCCTCTACAACCATATCCTCTACAGAATTAACTATACAAACATGGGTCATGATGACATGGGCAATGGAGTAAAAAACCGATAAAGGGATTCATTTTATTGATTATACATGTTGTTTTTATGTTGTTTAATTGATTGAAATAAACACGTTTAAATGTTTTGATTTATTCCGTTATTTAATGTCTAATAGTATAGATCGTTTAGCCTAAAGATTAATTTTGCAATAGTATGAGTTACACTCTGTATTTCACAACTTGTGTAGTGGAATTGGTTTTAGAATGCCACACGATTGGTTCGCGCAGAGCGCACGTTTGTATTGTTGTTAATACTCGTATACTCGGTGATTAGAAAAACACTACCATGTCGAAATTAGGAAAGGGAAAACCGCTTTCGGGCCAAGCAAAGGAGATTGTTTTAAATTTTGGTAATGATTGATAATAATTAAGGATCGGTCGAAAAGGTGCTGCAATCTGTTAGTGCGATTTTGTCTGTATAATTTTTAAAAAATCGTCAGCTTAGAATGTATTGTACTTTGTTATAACTTAAAATGTCCTAGAATTTAGTATCACTCCATCCACTATTATTATAATACTTTATTATTTGGCATTGTTATTATGATACATTAATATGTTAAATAATCTTACATTCATTTTATTTTTATGTGCAATTTAATTAAACCTGACGAATGTTTTTACTTTATAATACATGTAATTATACTTATTTTAAATCTTGAAAAAATCCATTATTATTATTTCATGTTTTCTAGAATCTGCAATGCCTAAACAATTAATGTGTTAAATAAACTTACATTCGTTTTATTTTTATGATTATTACAATTTATGCTGGCAGCATTTTTAATTTCCAAAACGTGTGTGTTCATTTCAATGTTCGAATATAAAATATTATTTTTATATTTTTTTGCTTTTTCACTTCATTAAAAAAATAAAGTGACAAGTTTTTGTAAACGCACTGTTACCCACACTATTGCAAAATGACTCTTTAGGCTGAACGATCTATATATGAGTAAAACAATTAGCTTAAAACTTTTACACGTTGTGACAAGACGCCCCGCGTCGTGATAAATAGAAGATAGAAATGCTCCGTAGGAAAGGAACGAATCTATAATAAATCACACCAAGAAATTATGTTATTCGATGCACATTGACATTGTTTCAACGGTTTTAACTCTTAGCAAAATATTTCTCCTTTTTTAAATACTAGTTGCAACCCGTGAAATATTCACGGAAGTAAAACAAATTCAACATTTATGAAAATATATATTCATAAATATAAAATTTGTTCATATATATTATTTATACATCGTCCCCTTTTACACCGGTTCGAAAATTGTTAGCTATGTATTTAAAATTCGTTCAGTATCACGGACCCACCGAGATTCAAATTTCGAATTACTTTCGGAGAGAATCCAAGTATTCCTCTATCGCTCTCTTGTATTCAAAATTCAATTCTCGTATTATTTCTTCGACAACAGCCGTCTTATGGGGTTTGGCCTATTTATTTAAACCCAGATCCATTAAAATTGTATGTTCAAATTAAATTACCTGTTGATTTTTCACAATGTATATTTCTTGTCATGTGTAATAATAAATAAATAAAAATACTATGATGGTTACTTAATTAGATATACAGTTACGTTTCCACAAACACGTGGAACACAGGAGTCTATCAAGTAGACGACCTCTGTCACTTAGTTGGTATGCCTATCTTACAACCCGTGGGCTGCAAGTTCGATTACCGTTGGAACCCAATTTTTTTTAAATAAAAATGAGGTTGCAGTCTGGTTTTCACTTAAAACTTGTTTTACACTTTTCTAGGTAGTTGGCGAAGATTGCTACACCCTCCTGATTGTATTATATACAACAAAAGTGTAATACAATAACTCAATGTTATCCAAAATAATTAGTTGTTAAAACAGAGTTGTAAGCGTTAATTCTTTGTCTAGGTAATTGTTGTTTAAATTTAATCAACTAGAAATAATCATAAAAATACCTATTTTATCGAATTCAAATTGCTAACCGAATTAAACTGGTAGTACGAATATGTCATATGAATAGGCCATTAATAAACATTAATTTTAAAATAAAATTGTCGCTAAAAAAATCTTTTAAGAATAAATTAAACGCGCATTATTTAAATGCAGTCTCAATAACATACTATAGTAGTCAATAACGATGCAATTACCTATTTTTCATTCTAGCACGGTTTTGTGCGTAGAGTCTTTACTGCCATCTAGCGGGGAGTAGTGAATACTACATATGAACTAATATAACAGGGTTTGCACATATATAATACATATATATTATTTATTTAAATTACTTTTATTAATTAAGATTAAAGATACACTCACTTAAATTTCAAATCTTTTTTTAATAACTTGTAAAATATCGATGGATATGAGTAGACATTTCACGTCTAACATTTTCTCATAAAATATTATATCCATCAAAATGTTTGATCTCGGAAAGCAAGCAAAACATTTTTATTTGGCTTTGTTCTATTTATGTGCGAACAAATTCATTTTATTAATAATAAATTAACTAGTTTAAAGCCCGGAACACATGATACAATGTTTCTCACGATTTGACAAAAAAGGATTCATTAAAAAAAACACCTTTATTTGCATATTTGAAATATCAAATATGCACATCCATAAAAAATATTAAGGTAGTTACATGAATATTTTATAGTTAAATATTAAGGTATTTACATGAGTATTTCATAGTTAAATATTAAGGTAGTTACATGAGTATTTAATAGTTAAATATTAAGGTAGTTACATGAGTATTTCATAGTTAAATATTAAGGTAGTTACATGAGTATTTCATAGTTAAATATTAAGGTAGTTACATGAGTATTTCATAGTTAAATATAGGTAGTTACATGAGTATTTCATAGTTAAATATTTAGGTAGTTACATGAGTATTTAATAGTTAAATATTAAGGTAGTAACATGAGTATTTCATAGTTAAATATTAAGGTAGTTGCATGAGTATTTCATAGTTAAATATTAAGGTAGTTACATGAGTATTTCATAGATAAATATTAAGATAGTTACATGAGTATTTCATAGTTAAATATTAAGATAGTTACATGAGTATTTCATAGTTAAATATTACGGTAGTTACATGAGTATTTCATAGTTAAATATTAAGGTAGTTACATGAGTATTTAATAGTTAAATATTAAGGTAGTTACATGAGTATTTCATAGTTAAATATTAAGGTAGTTGCATGAGTATTTCATAGTTAAATATTAAGGTATTTACATGAGTATTTCATAGTTAAATATTAAGATAGTTACATGAATACTTCATAGTTAAATATTAAGGTAGTTACATGAGTATTTCATAGTTAAATTTAATCTTTAAAAATGTCAATACACGCCGAATGACGAATGTTGATTTTGAATCTTAAGTTCAAAGAAGATTCTCGTTTGCATGGATAAATATTTGCGTCTTATTCGAGCCCCGTGCTGTGCTATTCCCCTCGAATAACAGAGATATTTAGTCCTATTATTCGGGGGTATAAGAGTGATTTCGATCATATCTGTTCCTATGAATTCGATCATATCTATTATTTTTTTAAATTGAAAAACACGTCGGTGTGCTCCGATCGTTTCACTTCATGTGTGCCATCGGATCCAGTACACCGGTGTGGTCGGTGAGTTTGCCGGTATGCAACAGTTCACTCACTTAAAGAGGAAAAAGAAAAGAAGAAATAAACTAAATCTTTAGGCGCAGCTTCGCTTTCCAACTAAATCGACCTTGAAATGGCGAGGGAATCTTCGACTACAAGGATCAGCAACGAAGACAACCAATCAACCAAGAGGCCTCCAGTGAAAATCAGACAGGAACCCTATTTGAAAATAAAAGGGGAACAAACAGCAACCCCCGAGTCGAAAGACAAGTGTTTTACCAACCAAGCTACGGAGGTTATCAACGTTCCATACATCAGAAGTTACGTTTCTTTGCTTTGTAAGTATTCAATAATTCATTATCTCAACATATAAAGTCTCTTTTTACAACATTCGTCTCTAACAATCAATCATCCCTTATTAAACTATTCCTTATACTGATGTTTCCATACATATACTGATTTTTTCAAATAACTCATTTGAAATTGGATCTCATATAAAGATTAATCTAAATGTTTACCTATTCCGACCAGTGGGATAAAATAAAAAATAAATTTAAAAATATTTTTTCCCATACGAGTATGTAGTACTTCTTAGTAATACTAAATGACGATGTGAACGTGAATATTTCGGATTTTGGGACCATTGAATTAGGCACGTAACTTGTAGTTAGTCATCGAGTATACTGACAATTCAACCGAAAATAGAAGATTGTCTGTAAACTTGTGAACAAACTAAACAAATAGGACCATTTAATTTTTAAACACCTATTTTTTATAACAAGTCAACTTCTATTTTAACCCGACAAATGCAAATTCAACACAAAAGAAATCGTTTTTCACTGAAAGTCTATATTTAAAAAAATATATGTTTTATGGGTCACTGTAATATTATTTTTACTTTTTTAAATGTTTAAAAAGACATGTTTTGGCATTTTATCTATATGTAGTACCTCAGTTTTTACGTAACATAAAATCAAAGTTGAAATTAACAATCGTATCAGTGGTGTGTGTATGTATTTGTGATAATGCAAGCTCTGCCTTAGAGGGCAGTCGTGAGAGCGCGAGAGTGGCATTGTGCCAACAGACTTTGAACGCCTAGTGATAAACACTGTTTTATAATTATATACTATACTTCCGTGATTCTAATAAAACATCTTTATCCAGATTCAACGACTTGTCGTTTAAAAATTCATGTTCCTTTCCCAATAATAATGAAAAAATTAAATCAACTTTTATTCGTATACTACCCCTGAATATATTTGAAATGGTGATGCGGATACGCTGAAGACTGTGGCCGGGAGACATTATTGTCTTAAACTCTAAATGTGTTTATATTAAAAACTAATAAAATAGACATGTTACTCGCAGTTCGCTATCGTACCTGTAGGAAATAGTACCGCACGTATTTAGGCAACCACACTAGCACACATCTAACGCATGTTATTATTGTAAGCAAACCAATTGTTGAACCAGACTTGGATCCGTTATTTATTTTTTTTGATATCATTGGTAATTGAATCCACGGCTGGAAGACAATTAACTTTACTAAATAGGCTACAGAGATTAAAAATCATCACATTGTGAGTGGGCTGCTTTTAAATAAAATTTTGAAGACATTCCTTACATTCTAATGACGTCTCGTAACGATTGTTACTCGACAATTGAATGCGTGCCGCGAATAAGGTGGTAACTAACATTTTTTCAAAATCCAGTTTTTTTGTGAAATTACGTGCTATGTGGTTACGTCCTTCGTCCCCTCTATAAAAATATTCTCTATCTCTTTCATTTCTACTGATAAGCCAACATTGCTGTTGGATTTTTCGCGCGCTCTGTGGAATAACGTGGTTTCAAGTATCAACATGTCTGGAGAGGCGCCCGTCGTTCACTCGACTAGTGTAGAAAATAAACTTAATTTCGGTAAAATAAAAAACGACAAGCGAGGGCTGCAGAATGGTCAGATAATAAACGGAAGAAACAGCGGACAAACCTATATATGATAAGTAGAAAAAGCAAAGAAGTAACGAGTAAAAAAGAGGTTGGTGGAATAACGTGGCAACTAACGTACATGATTGATTTTCCATATAAAAGTTGTAACAACACAACTTGTTTGTTTTATATAAGAGTTGTGGAATAACGTTGTAACTGCATTCGCGGACCACGTTATTCCACACGTTCATAATGTTTTTCATGATGTTTTGAATATAGTTTGGTATTTTTTATTTTAAATAAAGTGTGTGTGTATAAAAATATATAGGTATTTTGATTTAAAAAAAACTATTAAAATATCGACACTTAATAAACACGTTTTGTAAGTTACCACCTTATTCGCGGCACCTGTTCAATTGTTATACTGTTAAAAGAAAAAAATACTTATCAGTAAAATCCAATTGGCCGATATACCAGTAAGAAAAACACTGTGAAGTGACTGAAAGAGATTATTTCTATTTAGTTTGAAGATTCCAGCTTGAATCATATTTAATATAATTTATACAATGCCAAATTATTTGACGGAAAGTTTCTGAATTTTTATGTTATACCAAGTCGTAAAAATATTTATCACCTAAATGAAATTTCAAGCTTAATCGCTGTAAGATGCTTTTAAACTATATTTCTTGCCAAATAGATGAAATCTAACATGAATCCAAAATGAGTCGAAGATACATTTCATAATGTTTTCATAAGTTTTTCTATGGTCTGTTGAGCTATAAAAGTAGGCTGACTGCAGAATTGACGAAGTTCTGACTTTGTACTATATTTTTTTTCGCGTTAGCCTTTCCCTTCATGTGCTATACAAACCACCCGTTCCGGTGATGTGTATTCAATACACATCAATACACATGTAAAAATGAGCGATTTAAAATTGTAAAAAGAAGAATATTCATAGCCAATCGCTTAAATTAGTTAAATTTTAAGTCAAAAGTGATAATAATTGAAATTTAATTACTGAAAACATGAAAAAAAACATCGGACGACGTTCACAAAACGGACGAAGCGACCACCTCGAACAAAAGCACGCTGGCTACTGAGCGAGAGAAGCAAGCGAACTGAGATTCTATTTCTTGCGTTCCCATACACCGAAGTAGAGTGAGAGTGAGACTTAAATAGCGTCACTTCCTCACCCATAGCGTTTTTTTTAGAATGAATATACCTAAGTCACACACTGGCACACGTTTGATTGTATTGGTGAATGTATTCCCGATTTTCACAAAATATCTCTGATGTGGCCGATAAGTGCTAATTATTATTAATATTATTTTTTCATTCAATGCATAAATGTATTACGGAGGAATACCTAAAATCTGAGGCCAGCATTTATTATATTTATAGAGATATTAAAGTTTTTAGAAGCAAGGTGTACTAGTTACACATCACAGGACAGGGAGGGTTAATGTCAAAGTGGTGTGGTGAGGTGCGAGCAGCTGACTAGAGACGGCCTCGTATCATGTGATCAAGTCTGTATATTGTTAACTTTTTGATTTTCCAATAATTTTGAGTCGTATATTTAATAAATTATGTATTATTTTAATTGTTTTATTGTGTATTTTTATTTTGTTTAAGTTGAATTGTTATAAACTGTGTTATAAAATTCCAGGTTAATTTATTTTTAAAAGCGTGATTAATTCAAAAGAAATAGGGAAAAAGAAGGTATTTTTAATTCAAAAGAACATACCATAAGTATATAATATTTACGGTATTTAAGAGAAAATTTAGTATTCGAACTAAAAATATGTGCTGTTTATTTATTTTATTAATTTTTTTATTAAATAAAGGAATCTATAATACAAACATTTGCCAAAGGCTATACCTATATACAAATGTATATCTATTTGTAAGTCTTATTTTTAATAATCTTAATATGTAATTCCTTAGAAATAGTTAACACCTACTTACTAACTTATAACTAGATAACAATTCTTACAACTATTTATTTGACTAATGTTCTGGTTTTAAAAATCCTTCTAGATATTTTTGAGAGAGTATTTTGTTTTTAATCAATCATTTTGAATGTATTTTAATCAATCATTTTGAATTTGAATGTATACGTGGATAATTGTTGTTCTTTGATATAGATTGTTTAATTTATGGATTAACAAGTTTAATAAATACAGAAAATTTTAGCTGACATTTTCATATTTTATAAAAACCTTAAATCTATTTTATTGGTAAATTTCATTGTTACTGTTCAACTTAGCAAATGTATAAGATTTTATCAAAACCTCATAGAATTTTAATATGAATTATATATCTGCCGGTTTCTTGGAGAATCTTGACAAATAAAAATATTTTTTATTTTAAAAAATCTCTCGAAAACATCAATTTTTAGCGTATAAGAGTTCATTGCTTAATATGATAAAAAATATTCTTGAATAAAATATTTACGCCGGATCTAATGTGAACTCAAAAACTTGATCTGGTTATGAAATGTATTTGTATTGAAATATACAAAAAAATAACAATACTTGAGATTACCCTAAAACTCATATATTTCTGGTTCAGAAGGTATTTTTACCTCTCAGCGTGAGGTAGTATTACTAACACATCGATGATGAACAGTGAAATACTTGCATACTCCAGTGGGTCTAAGTCTGGAGTCCCAATTAAAGGTGTCGATTACTTGACCCTAGTAGCAGTCTTCAATGTGTCCTCATCATTACTGCTGATTTGTTGAGGAATAGGTAGTCGAGGATCCCCTCACCATTCCAACGTCAATTCACTTGGAAAGCGAAGTTGTGCAGTGAACTTTTTTTCTATTTCGTTTCTTTGAGTGAGTTATTGCACACCAGCAAATTAACCGGCCACGCCGCTGTACTGGATTCGATGGCACACCTGCAGTGAAACCATCGGAGCACCCCGACAAGATTTTTCCTTTTTTTTAAGAATAGATTTAACGGAAATCACAGATATTCTTATACCCCAAATACTAGGCGGAAAAAAATGCCTGTCTGATTCAAGGGGAATAGAACAGTGCGGAATTCAAACCGGCGACCTTTCGCACGGATATTGAGTGCAATACCACGTGGCAATGCATCTCATAAGGTATACGTACCATGCGATCATATTGAATGTAATACCACGTGGCAATGCATCTCATAAGGTATACGTACCATGCGATCAAATTAATTCCACTCATCCCTCGATTAACGCGGTTAAAACGTTCCAAAAATATGAACGTAAATTGAATTCGCCCAAAGTGAGACAAGAAACTTCGAAGTTAAGTCCCAGAATATCAAAATCCACGTAAATTGACGTACATAAATCATATAAATGTTCAATGAAGATATAAAAAAAAACGCGTTAAATGAATCTACCACCTTTATGAACATCAAAGTTAGATATTATAAAACGTTTTAATTAAGTGGTAAAAATATTGTTTTTCGATACATTAGGCTTAGGGGTTTATGTGACAGTAAAATAATGTGAAAAATTGTAGTAGTTATTTATTATTTTCCTATTCTGTCTACCATGTCAAGCACACTGATTGAGGTGAATTCACAATCGTCCAGATGTATAATTTAATAAATAAAATAAAAGAATGTGAAAAAGATTATTTTTGTAAAGCAATTTTCTTAACCGCGTCAAAGGAAACCGCGTAAATCGAGGGGCATGCGTATATCAACTATCTTAACAATTACTCGTTTTATTCAATGATCTTTCCGACACACTACAAAATTTCATGGTAAATTTCTCGAGAAAAACTATTTGGCGCGATTTCTCATACACATATCTAAATTCCTCTATTACTTATTTTGAATCAAACATACCTTCAAATTACACTATTAATTTTTCTCTGAATTAAATATACTTTTGAATTTAACATACATTTAAAGCCTAATATTCATTGATTTGAGCTAAACATATCTTTTAAATAACACTTTTCATTTTTAAATTAGTTATACGTGCAATTTTATTCCTTTATAATTTTTTCTTTGAAATAGACATATATTTTAAATTCCACAATTTATTCTTTCTCTGAATTAAACACGCATTTTAAATTCCACAATTTATTATATATTTTACTAAAACATACATTTTTTAGATAAACGTATAATTCCATGTTTTTTTTTAGAATACATATTACCGAAGTCATAGGTATCCTAATACCCTCGATCACTAGGCGGAAGAAGTGCCTGTGTCGTTTGAGGGGAGTAGAAAAATTCATATATTTTAAATTCAACTATGCACTTTGCAGTAAATTTAAATATTAATTCCACTGTTATTTTTCCTTTGAACTAAACACAAGTTTTGAATCCCACTATTCAATTTTCTCGACATTAAATATACTGAAAAAAAATTACCCGCTTAAGAGGCAAAATGTGATATTTCATAGTGTTAATAATTATAATTAATTGATTTATATAGAACTTTCAAATTTTAATGGCTGAAAATCGAGTCACCCTATCTCAAGACCACCCCTTGCCCTCAATCCACCCCCTCTCCCCACGTATGTTTGGAGTATGTTGCTTTATGGAAGTATATATGCAAAATAGATCCAACCCACTTTTTACCTCTTTTGAGATATTTGAGGAAACGTAAGGTTAAAGTATGAACATAGTTTAATCGAATCGAGTAAGGGATCTAGCAATATTTATCGAGCTTTTGGAGTGGTAAGCCAGAGTGCGTGAAATGTAGTTCATCTGTAGTAAGTGTGCTGGAACACTCAAGATTTAGAGAACTTCGTAAGGCTTTCTGAATTGACATTTTTTGAGAGTTAATACAATGAACCGATCACTTAACGACCAAACTGGGCATGGCATACATATGTGCAAACATTATTGACGATTAAGAGAATGAACAAACTGTGGATGTAGGTGGTGGTTCACCATCAGATTATATTGTAGTACACATTTGTATTAGAAAGTATTTTTAGGTGGACTTCTAACCATGTCGTAATCTCTTCCAACCAGCCAGAACGATATTAAATAAGCCTTAAATGAAAATTAAACTGGTAACCTTTTTTCCAAAAAAAAATGAATGGGAATTGAACCCTCAACTTCCAAGCCGGAAGATTGGCGTCTTACTAACTAGGTTACGGAGGTCATTCAGTTTAGATCAGATAGTGTAACATATTGTCTATTAGTGTTCGCTAAAGTTTTCCAGTGGGGGTGTTCAATAAGTAACACCAGCTATTATTGGATGGTTAATTGTCGTGGATCTAGACAAATAATTCTTGTCATACGAATAAAAAACCATAGAAATAGAGTTAATTTAATCTTATATTAACCAGTGCAGGTTTGTATAAAATTGATTTTTTTATTTTTGACTTCTTTCCAGGTACATATTTATCATTCATTGTATTTGAATAAAGTATTTACTCATTCAATATTTCAAATAAATAAAATAATATGTTTGGTGGGTTAGTTTTTTATTGCATATGTCCATGTGTGTGGGGGGAGAGAAGGAAGGGGGTGGTTACCGCGGCCCACAGTACCATAGTAACAGGTAAGACCTTCTAACGGGGAAGAAATCATTGTAACGATCAGAATTTGTTATTTCCGTTTTGATTTCCATGTTTCCTCGAATTTCCTAGTGATCTATGTATAACAAATAGGAGGATGTTTGGTGGAATTAGCAAAGCAAATTTCAAATCAAGAACATGTTAAAAATTACCAAATTATGTGAAGAATATGGATACATGCATATTAAGTAAACTTGACGAACTGGTGTCTAATTGGAAAGGTGTTTTAATTTCATAAATAAAGAGCAGGTGGAGTTGAAATAAAGCTATTTACTATTAATTTTTAACTGAATACAAATCACACAAAAAATTAAATCGAAACAGCAATCAAATAAACTAAATAACATATCGTATAACAAAAATTGAGATCAACTACAAAAGTAAACTCAATTCGTGTCAAATAAAACAACACAAGAATAATTGGTGTTAAATCAATACAATACAAGAACAATTCGTATCCAATCAAACAACACAAGAATAATAATTGTTATATAAACACAATACAAGAACAAGTCGTGTTAAGACAAAAAACACAAGAATAATTGCGTGTTAAATCAACACAACACAAGATCAATTCAATTTAAATCAACACAGCATAAGAATAAAAAGGGAGCTTTCAAAATGTGTGATGCAATGAAGGCATGCATTTAATTAATTATTCATTTATTAAAAAAAAAAAGTTGTTTTGTTTTGTTGTATAGGATGATTATTAATTAAAAATTCACTGAAAAATATTTCGTTAGAGCAAAGTATTAACATCCAAATGAACATCGTTCATGTCATGTGCAATAAAACAATTCAATGACAATAAAAAAAAGTTCTATGCTGAATCGGGACCATAAATTGATTCTTAGACTATTGGAATATATTATCTATAGATGTGATATTATCCATAAGTTAGGTATGTATATATTAAATAGGTTTGCATATACGAGGCATATCCAGAAAGTAAGTGTACTGAATTTTTTTAGGTTACAATTTTTTTATTTAAACAAAAAAATTACGTGGTTACCGTAGTACATATGTAAGCGACATAGTCGCCATTCCTCTTTCGACATAGTCGCCATTCCTCTCAATGCAGGTGGTGAAGCGGGGTATCAACTTTTTGATGCCTTCCTCGAAGTAGTTTCCCGCCAACCCCTCCGTCCACTTCTCCACCTCCTCCTTTACGTCCTCGTCGGTTGAAAACCTTTTTCCACCCGTGTGCAGCTTCAGGGAGGTAAAGAGATAGTAATCTGAAGGTGCTAGGTCAGGGGAATGCGCGAGATGGTTCAGGACATACCATTTAAACGAGGCGAGCAGTTCCTTCCTGGCGTTGGCCGTGTGTGGTTTGGCATTGTCGTGCAGCAGGCAGACTCCCTTTGTCAGCATGCCTCTCCTCTTGTTCTGGAATCGCCCTCCGCAATTTTTTTAGGGTCTCACAGTATCTTGCAGAGTTGATGGTCTCCCCTCGAGGAATATATTCAATTAAAATTATGCCTTGACAGTCCCAAAACACAATTTCGTCAGTCACAATTGAAGGTCTTCCGCTCCTCTGATCATCATGCATAGACGAACGACCGTTTTTAAACTCGCGACACCACTTGTACACACTCGTACGATTCATAGCTTTATCACCATATGCAGTTTTCACCTCATTATAAACCTCAACCGGAGGTTTTCCCTTCCAAACGAGATAACGGATGACGCCGCGTATTTCGCACTTGGCGGGAGATTGGATTGACATTTTTCACAAAACGTGTTGTCGCGTCGACAGTTCTCAACGTACTGACCTCGAACCAGTCTCATTGTGGAGGGGAAGGGTCAGGCTACACGGAAGTGTAGCCAACATGTCGAATAAAATCCATCCAGTCGTGAGAGCCTCAGTATACTTACTTTCTGGATACGCATAGTATCTATTCCAGTACGAATCAGATAGGTATAGGAGCTTTGTAATTGATTATCAGTGTTCATCAATTATGCAATAAAACAATTCAATGATAATAAAAATTTGTTGTAATCTGGACCTGAAACATATCAATCTTACACAATTCAAATGTATATTAAATAAATTTGCCCATACTTATGTATTTCAATATAAATTAAAAAGGTGTGTATATTAACTATGTCACACGTTACCAGCGTTCATCTTTTGTACAATATAACAATTCAATGATAATATAAATTTATTGTAATCTGGACCGGAACCGTAAAGTAATTCTTACACAATTAGAATATATCTTAAAAATATTTGCATATATCCAATCAAATATGAATAATATAGGTATATTAACTTTGTAATTGATTACCAGTGTTCATCTTTTGTACAATAATACAACTCAATAATAAAAACTTATTGAAATATGGACCCGAACCGTAAAATGATTCTTACGCAATTAGAACGTATCTCAAATAGATTTGCATATAATATATGTTAAGTATTCCAATAGGAATCAGATAGGTATAGTCGTATGAACTTTGCAATTGCATATCAAAATACATACATATACACTTCCGCACTTTGAAATTATAATCATCTCTTCGTTAACTTAATTAAAAAGTATGAAAAAAACAACGATTATTAATTGTTATAATAGTTAATACCTTTCTTATGGTGTTGTTGAAAGATTCAAAACAAGAAAATTAATAAGCAGAAAGAAGATGGCGTGAGTAAAGAATATTCGACAATCTCTTCTCCTTTCCTTCACCTTATCCAATCCATAAGAGGTCGGCGCTTGGACCTTTTTCCTCCATTTCTCTCGATCTCGCCAATCACTCGGGGATAGTCCGAGTCTCGCCATATCCTCCTCCACTTTCTTATATAGGCTCTTTTTGGGTCTCCCTCTGCATCTATCTATTCGGGAGTTCCCAATTCGTGACAGTCTTTAGCGTCGAGTCTTCATTCTGCCGTTGCACTAGCCCATACCTGCTTAGCTGTGCTTCCCGAGTTTTATCTAATATACCGGAGATAATACTGAGGAGTTTAGCCATGTACCACAAGACTAATAGAAATTCCAAGATATAATAAACGTGGTGGTTTTTTAAACCTATTCAGAAAAAGCATGAAAAAAATGGTGTAAAAAGTCTAGGAATGTGTGTAAATACGGCTTTTTCGATACTCAAAAAATATATATATTAGGTAGCTACTAAGCGCCAATGTGACGATAACTTGTGATGAAAATAGGTTTTTTTTCTGTTTTAATGCAAATGAGTTTTAATGTACAGCATAAGTATCATACATATTATATAGAGACACCATCCCGAAAACGAAATTTGCAACAATTCCGATACATCGGTAAGCTTTCAAGTGATCGCCAGTGACGCAATTTCGTGACCTAGTTGGTAAGACGACCTCAGTAGTCTACTTGATAAGACGTCTGTCTTCCAGCCCGGGGTTTGCAGATTTGATACCCACTGGTATTCAGATTTTATATAAAAAAATCAGTCTGATTTTCACTTAAAGTTTGTTTAAACATCTCTCTGGTTGGTTGGAAGAGATTCTCGCATGATAATAAACCCACCAGGTTGTATTGTATATAAAAAAAGCTTCATTCAACACAAATTCTAAAACAAATGTTAATTTATTGACAAATATCGTATAAATTCTCGATCAAAAGTGTCAATCCTCGTACGGGTTCAATAAATAATTACTTCCATTAATATTCACCTTTTACGACCTTTCTCCTAAATCGTGAATTTTCCATTGATTCCCACGTAGTGCCATTACGGCCATAAGCAAAATGGAGAGGGGTTGAGGGTGGAAAACAGGGCCGGACCGGAGGTATTGATCCGCCCCCACCCCCAGATAAAGCCCATGTATATAATATATACATATATTATGCGGGGGCCGGCGGTTATGTGAAGGGACTATGTGCGTGGATAGCGTCCATGCGACGCGTGCTCACAACGACAATTGGACCTTATTCACGCAATAAAGTACCATACCACCATAAAAAACACCATAGAATAATAATCCTTAATTCAAGGAGTCGTTGTGAAAATATTTTTTAGTCCTTTTCACTGAAAACTCTCAAGGTATTATTGTGCAGAAATGAATTCAATCGGACTGAGTTCTATAAGGGAAACCACCCCGTATCTCATCTTGGCGTTATACTCTAAAAAGATTATTTTTTTTGAGAAATTTATTGAAAATGAAATTTTGAGTAGTTTATTTATTCAGTTTCATGCAGGATTTTTTTGGCGAAAAGTTTATAAAAAGATTCGTTCAAAGTGAAAGGTTTTTGAAAAAATATTTTCAATGTTTTTTATTTTTTAAATATATTGAAGATCATTAAATTATTACGTATAAATTAAATATGCCTACGAATACACTATTTACTACCACAGGCAAATACTGTAAATAATGGAGTTTTATGTACGATGAAGAAAGAGCTTTAAGATGGTTTAGACATGTAGAGAAAATTAATGATGATAGAAAAATTAAGCGACTATATAGTTACAAAGCCAAGGAAAACGTGTCCTGATCAAGTAAACCAGAATTTGAACGAAGGTAAAATGAAAAGTATGCATAATGAAATATTGGAGCTGTTGAGATGTATGAGTGTTAAAATATATCTACAAAATTCGCTATATATTTTTGTCATTGAGATTTACCAACTAAATAACTCATTCTTCAAAAAAATATCTTTAGTTTTTTAGATATTTTTTTCAAAGGATATGTGACGTCATCTAATCAACTCATTCTTGGAAAATATGTCTACGAAGTTCTGTAGATATTTTTAGCAATAGAGAAACGATATCCAATAAGCAACTCATTCTCGAAAAGTATATCTACAAAGATCTATAGATAGTGTTACCAACGGGTATATAACATCAGCTAAGTAACTAATTCTTGAAAAATATATCAACAAAGTTCTATAGATATTTTTATAAATAGAGAAACGATATCAAATAAACTGATGATATAATTCTCTAAAAATATATCTACAAGGTGTTATAGATATTTTTACCAACGGATATATGTCAACTAAGCAACTCATTCTTGAAAATATATCTACAAAGCTCTGCAGATATTTTTATTAATAAAGATATGAAATCAACTAAGTCATTCATTCCTGAAAAAAAATTTGTCAATGTTCTGTAGATGTGTTTACAGTGAAGGTATCGTATGAAGTAAGCAACTCATTCTGAATAAATATATCTAAAATATACTCGTATATGTAGATATTTTAATTAATGGGAACATGATATCAACTTATCAACTCATTCTCGAAAAGAATATCTATAAATGTCTAGATATTTTTGTTGATAAAGTAATGCTATCAAATTAGCAACTCATTCTCGAAAAATATAAAGGTTCTGTAGATATTTTTACCAACGGAGATATTATGATGTCAAGTAGCAACTCATTCTTGAAAAATATAACTAAAATGTTCTGTAGATATTTTATCAATGAATATAGGAAATCAACTAAGTTATTTATTCTGGAAAAATATGTCTACAATGTTTTGTATATACTCGCATTTTAATCAACGGAGATGGTATCAACTAAGTCACTTAAATTATCTAGCAAATGCAATACTTTCAATAAATGTGTAAAATAAAACAAAAAAGCTTTTGAAAAGTCACCGTTTTTATCATTATATGAAAAGACACGTAATTTTTTTAAACAAAATCTTAATTCTGATCAGTTTCTAACTGGAAAGCTCAATTGGACTATTTTCATTAAATCACATTGCAAAAAAAAAAACATTTCGCATCCATACATCTCATAGAGCTACTTCTGTCTTACTTTTCCTTCTTTCAAAGTTTCATTCACTTTGTTCAACCGCACTTTTCTGTGTCATCCCCTAGTGCAACTCTCATTTATGCTTGCATGATAAATTTGTTAAGTCCGTACACCTATCCTACGATTTACGCGTAATCTTTTCACGCTGTTAAGAAAACTGCTTTTTAAGAGACGATCAGTTTTATCTGGTAAATTATATATCTGGACGATGTGTACCTACCTACTCACCTCCTTAATCAAAGTGCTTACCACAAGAGGTCAGGTCGGCGAGAGACAAACTAGCAAAATAATAAATAAGTACACATTAAATCATTTTGAATCACTACACTTTTTCCTTTTTAATTTATTCTCTCATTTAATAATAAGTACCAGCTTATCAAAAATTATATTCAGTTAGTAAATTTGTTTTACTCATTTTTGGTTATTTAATTCAACTTTTATACGAATTTAGTACCTAAATCTAAGTGTTTTTCGATTTTCACGAACGCGTTTTCCAGTTTCACATTTGCCTCTTTTAGATCGAAATAGGCAAATGTGAAACTGAGCATAAATCGAAAGATGAGTGTGTTTTATCAACCATCTATTCAACATGTCGAAACCACTTGGCGTGCTATTTTTAACATATCAGTTATCAGTTTTTAGCTCACGTCGTTTTTTAATAACTACATTTTTTATTCTATCATACATCTGTATTTGTTTATTTAATTTACACAATATGTACAATGCCTCTACAATACCCCAGCACTACGCAGGGTAGCACGTATTATACGCGGGGGATACATTCCAAGACACTTAGTGGATGCTTGAAACACTGGATGGAACTAAACCCCATATATAATATGTTTTTTTTTTCTTATACATATATCATATATCTACTAATCTCAGCCTCCTTCTTCTTGTGATGATGTAACAGATGAAGTGAGAAGGGTGACGCGATACTAAGCTTCTATTCCTTCTAAGATTCTGTGCCTTTTAAGATATATAAGAATTTTCCATATGATATTTTCGAACTACGATTGACTGCGAATAGCGAAACCGTTAAATAAGGAGGCGGCCACTGTATTTGTTATTTTAATATAGCATACATCTGTATTTGTTATTTTAATATAGCATACATCTGTATTTGTTATTTTAGTATAGCATACATCTGTATTTGTTATTTTAATATAGCATACATCTGTATTTGTTATTTTAATATAGCATACATCTGTATTTGTTATTTTAATATAGCATACATCTGTATTTGTTATTTTAATATAGCATACATCTGTATTTGTTATTTTAATATACCATAAATCTGTATTTGTTATTTTAATTTGATATTAGTATTTCAAATTAAGATAACATATTTATTTATTGATTCAAAGGATTATAAATCGACCTATTAATCATTCAAACAGCAATTCGCCTCAAACGATGAAAATTTAACGACTCACGAATTGTTTTAATATGAGAATTTTTAAATGATATTTTTCGTCCAAAAGCGACAGTAATATAAATCACATTTTAATTGTTTAATAAATTGATTTTTTATTTTGTGACTAAAACATGAAAGAATTTGTAAAGAGAGATAAATGAAAAATGCATAAGTAACCAAGTATGTTAAAAACATAAGTTTTGCGTAGAGCGTTTCGTGGAATGTGTGACAGTTCTAAAGTATACGAGTAGTAGAGTTTAATTCAATTATAGTGGATTTTCCATTAACCAATTAATTCAATTAGATTGGCATTAACTGGGACAGTAAAAATGTGATTTTTTTATAACATTTTAAATAATATTTCGAAATTATATAAAAACTTGGATTTTTTTCTGCTCATTTAACCCGCGACCCAGTCAATGCGACTCGGATAATCGAGTCTACATTATCTCAGAATATATAAAATATGATTTAGGTTATTCTTGCATAAATACTTCCGAATAGCTTCTAAATGTAATAATAATGTAATAAGAATACTAACATGTAATGGTTGCAATATATAAAATTAATTGAGTGAATGTTGATACATATATATTCAATAATAAATTTTAAAAAACCTTTAAAATTACAAATAAAATATGTGATGGAAGATAAGTGCTGTAGAAATGAGAGCGTTGTGTAGAATGTATGGAAAAACATTTTATGAGAGAGTCAAAAATCACGCCTCTAGAGTAGAACACCCCCTTAATGTAATTTGAGGAATAACAAAAGTAATTTAATTTTAAATGCTCTAATAAGGAGTGCCACAAAGGTAAAATTTGGTAAATTAAATAAAAAAAGGTTAGGAGTTGGAGAAACACAATGTTTTGTACGTAGAGATGCGTGGATGTAGAAAATTGTGGGTCGTGATATAAAAGTCTGTCAAACTCCGTCCTCTCTGCCCATCTCGACATATAAATGTATGGTTTATGGTATGACTTCGTCTTCTATCAATTTCTGCATCTAAGTTTTCCTTCCCGAACATTACATTACATCCAAGATAAACGTAAAATTAAACTTCTTGGTCGTCTTTCCCTCGATAAAATAGGTCCTATTTGGTCAGAGTTGTTTATGACTTTGGGTATACTTTAGTTCCTTTAAAAAACTACACAAAGCGATACTCTACATATTTGTATGAACATTTCGGCTATATCATTATTTTCGTTAGTAAGAAGTACAATGTCATCTGCAAACCGTTACTCGAGTACTTGTTGTATAACAAGCACATAATGCCTACACTGTGCATAATACATTATATCGTTAGTAAGAAGTACAATGTCATCTGCAAACCGTTACTCGAGTACTTGTTGTACAACAAGCACATAATGCCTACACTGTGCATAATACATAATATCGTTAGTAAGAAGTACAATGTCATCTGCAAACCGTTACTAGAGTACTTGTTGTATAACAAGCGCATAATGCCTACACTGTGCATAGTACATAATATCTACGTTTCGAAGCTTTTGCGGTTCTTCGTATAAGTTGTGTAAGGTCTTTCGGAGTGCTATGTTTAGCTTATGATGCTGACGTTTCGAAAATATTACAATTTTAATTTTCAGGGCTTATTGTTACTCAACTTCACCATTTAGAAATTGACTATAACCAGTTCTGAAGATGAAACCTCCGATGTTTTTCGAAACGTTGGCATTAAAAGCCAATTTTTATAATATAGAATTGGTGTTTCATTAAACATAACGTTGCTATAAATATGAACTTCTCCACTTGATCTTCATTGGCAAAAATTGAGAGTCGACGTGGAGTAGAAAGACATATGTCCTTGCTGATGATTATTTGATGAGCTTGCTCGGTATAAGAAGAGTCGAAGAGGTATTCCGAATACTACAGGATATGATTATTAGAGTGATCGTCAACGTAAGTAGGACTTTACAAAGAATTGAAAAGAAGATTTAGAAAATGTTCAAAGATATGTTATAGATACATTTCTTAAATTGCTTATATGATGATAACATCAACATTATTAAGGATGCAATAACTCAAAGCATATCAAATACTCCAACAGGAACTCTCTCTGTATCGGACGTATGCGTCACCTAAAATATGACGTATATTTTCTTGTCTATATTTTGATGTTTTGCTGTATAAATTCTTGTTTGATGTTTTGTTGGATATACTTGCTGTGTCTCGACAGTAATGAAATGTTGCTTATGCGCCGCCTTCGCGAGAGATAGGATCAAAAGTCGGCCGGCCCATGCATGCGAAAACGTGCGAGAAATGTAATATATCGCAAGTCATGACGGCATGCACGGGCGAAAATGGACGCTTACGATGAGGGACTGGCCCCACATACGGAGCGCAAAACATCAAAAATACATTCTCAGTTCACAAAAGTCTACTGTATTTTACTTATGACCAACTTCTACTTGTTAAAGAGGAATCTCTTCACCCTGCTACTTTTCACTGGAAAAGCATCAAGTGAGCCAAAATCTCCGAGTATCGAGCGGCACCCATCCATCTACTCTACAGTCTTTGTACAGTGCTGTACACTCTCCATCCAAGTATATCCAGTGCAGCCATTCTCCAATCACTTTTCCGTAGGATACTACAGTCACTATATCCAACAAACGCAACTATGACCTTTCAACTTCTCTTCTCTGCTCGAGGTAATCGTTGAGTACTATTTTTTTCAATTTTGTTATCTTCCATAAGCTACCCATGTCCTAACCAGCGCAATTTGTTGATCTTGATGGTTTGGACTACACTAGCATTCTGGAATAATGTAAAAAAGCTCGACATCTTAGCACTTTTTTCCCGTGCTTCACTCCTCAACTCTTAACAAATAATTTTCTTCAGCAAGCATATCCTAATATAAATGTTGCATTTGTCATGGTCCAGAGCAGCATAAGATAGAGACAAATGGTGCGTCAATGTACAGCCATAGCAAGAAGACCATAACCTTCAGCATTTAGCACGCAATAAAGAAGAAGAATAAAAATGATACCAAGTTAAGGTTAAATATATTTATTGTGTAATTTATGAAGTGATTAGGGATGCATTTTGACTATACTTGAACCAAACAGTATCAAAGTCTACTGAGATTATACTTCACAACAGTATTCTAGCGCCAACTTTGATATATCAAAATCACGCAGATTAATACTGAAACGAGCCGAATAAATGCTGAACGCGTGTACTGAGAAGAGTGATGATGTATGAAAGAATACGGGATGAAGTGATTAGAGTTGAATGTGAAGGCTGATGTATTAAGTAAGAGCAAGAAAAACACTACTAAGATGATAGTCCACAATAGTATTTTAATACGAACTTTCATGTATGGGACTGAAACGTGGATGTGGAAAAGTCTGAAAAAAAAAACGAATAAATGCTGTAGTAATTCGTGCACTGGGAAGAATATAACATATGTGTTGACAATTCAAGACAGAATAAGCAATGAAGGGATAAGAGATCAATGTGAACATACATAAGACGGTGTTGAGTAAGACGAATAAGAGCATTCTTACATGGTTTGGACATGTGAAACGAATGAATGACGAAAGACTAACAAAACAAATACACAGTGAAAATTTGAGAGGAAGGCGTGGTAGAGGAAGATTAAGGAAAGTATAGTCGGATCAAGTTAATTATATGTTGAAAGAAGGAAATGTAAAAGTCAGAGAAATCGTGAGAGTTGTATGTGTAGTAGACGGGAAAGACGTTTACGATAGGAAAGTTGTAAAATTCATAGAAATCGTGAGAGTTATATGTGTAGTAGACGGGAAAGACGTTTACGTTGTCACGATAGAAAAGTCAGGCGCTTTCTCCTCTCTGCCTACCCCGACAGGGAGATGACGTGATGGTATGTATGTTAAAAAAGTAATGTTTGTTTTTGTTTTTTTTTAAAGCATTTAAACTTAATTTGTTAAAGAAACAGCTCTCCATTTGCTCGGAGCACTATTAGGAGCACATAAATATAAAGAATGCAAATTCGGTCGTGGTATCGGGAGTAAAATAAAGTGGGCTGGTATCGTTTGGCAGTGAATTTGTATTCCGAACCGATGAGTTATATAGGCGTAAACGAAATCCACTCTCATGACAATTCTCCAAGGCGAAACGCCATCATATATCGGCGGTAACATATGAAGCTTACTCAATTCAAATCAAGACCCAGCCTCGGCCTGCCCCACAAAGTGTCCCCCTAACCCACCCTAGCTCACCCTATCCCCCTCCAACGTACTCCTCTGCCACCACCACAAACTGGTATCCCCTCCAATACCACCTCCAAGTCCTGAATACCATGTAGAATCGTGATACTATGCTAAAAAACCATAAAAATTGCCATATCCTTTTGCTCTTGGATATTTGGGATTAAATATTTTACTATGGTTAAAATTAGATGCCAAGAAAAAAATATAGATATATATCGTAAGAAATGTCTGAAACAAGAAGACATTAAAAAAATAGTTATAATAAAATATTGAAGATACGTAAGATGGTATATCAAGTCATTTCTCTGTTGGATTGCATAGAGAGGGAAGAACACCAGATTTCTCTATAGCAATACATATATTTCTTCTCAACATCCATACAATATTTTTACATTTTCTTCATTCAAAATATAATTCACTATAACATCTTATCAAGCATTCCTTGGTCTTCCTCTATCACGACTTCCATTCACATTTTTCATAGTATATTTGTTATTTTAGTATTTCGTAATTTATTCGTATTACATGTCCAAACCATCTCAGACTGTTCTTCTTTATCTTACTGAACACATCAGGCTTATGCTCCTTTTCCCCCCAAATCACTTTATTCCGTTTTCTATCATACATTGTAGCGGCTGGCTCATTACTGCTCTCGTGCGCCGAACTACTAAATTTATATAACAATAAACACCTAAAGAAGTATAGCGAAAATGTATATTATCATAACAATATTTATGAAAAATAAATATATTTATGTCGACATGGCTCACTAAAATATGCAACTCGATTTGTTAGAGCACATTTTTTGTATACATGTGTTTTGCATCTGGACGCAATCTGCGAGCATGTAGGAGGAGACCCGCTCTTCGTGCGTATTTGAAATCGTCCGAAAATTTGACGATTTACTTGAAATTAGAAGAGAACAGAAAATCTTGAGACAGCTATATTTGAATAAGGATTTCTAGGAATTCCGAGTGATTGTAGTTCGTGCACGAAATATCCGAGTGATCTCGGAAACACCCGAATGACGCGATATGTCAGTGCGCTGGGATACATCAATTTAAAGTTTAATACATCAATTTAAAGTTTTTTTTTTTAATATGACCACCGCAGAGAACGGATGATTTGTTCCTAGCGTTTAAACTGGGGCGTCTTTTTAGTACATATATCTTTGCGACTATATATGTCTCCAAATTAACAAACGTTTTTGCTTACCTAATTAGATACCGACTTTCTTCCTTTATTGTTTTGTTTAGTTAACTTGTAAGAAATTCCGTTTTCGATTTCAATGATATTTTTGCACTTTCGTCACGTGGCTAAACGCTTTTCTAACTATCTATATAATATTACGAGCCATTTGCAAGATAAACATAACTATTTGGATTATTTATTGTGTTTTACTTAAACTCGTATGCACTATTCCAATGACTTATGTTGAGAGTGAAAGGTTTTTCTCTACGTTAAAAAGGATGAAATCATTTTTGAGAAATACAATGAGCCAGGACAGGACAGACTGAACGCTTTACTAGTATCAATATTAAGCATTGAAAAAGAGCTAATTCAGTCTATACCTGATTTTAATAAGATTCATTGGGTCTTCGTTAAACAAAAAGAGCGGAGAATAGAACTTCTTTATAAATAGGTATGTTATATTTTTTTTCTTTATATTATTTGGTATTTGGATACCTACTCTGGTGAACCCCCAATTATTTGGTCCACCGGCCGCCACTGATTATAGCCCAATGTATTATTTTCAATGCACGCTTTTTGACAGCAATTATTACGTCCCTATCAGTGTTTTTCCATGTCCACATTTCATTTCCACACATCAAAGCCGGTACAAGAATATTGCTGTCGACTATCATTTTAGCACTTTAACATTGAAATGGTTTGGATATGTTGAACGGATGGGTGACCAAACACTCAAGTCGAGATAGTATATATTTGTATGATATATTCTTTTTAACGGAGAGTAGTTTCGGGGTTCACTGGTGATGATTAAAGAAAGTTGATTGACATTTTACGGAAGTTGCGGTTATTGTACGTATGTTTTAGTGCCATATTGACTTTGTTTCCTATCGCTACATGAAGTTCGATATATCTCGTAACTTTTCCACTATCTGAGAAAATACTACCTAAATAGCAAATTTTCTTCAGTTGTTCGAACCTTTCATTGCTCACCCTTATATCGCATAATTGATTTTCGCTTTTTCGCAATTTCGAATAAACTATTGTACTTATTTGTATCTTAAAAATGAAATTGTTGTTACAAAAAAAAACAACCCTTTGTTATTAATATAGTCCAAAATTATTGCTTTTCAGCCCTTTAAAATATGTACGTGCTCGTATTAAAAGACTCACATTTTTTTGTGAAAAAAGCGTCCAAGTTTCAATGTTAAAAAATAAAGAGTTAATAAACTTACACTAATGAAAAAATCCCACTTGATAAAAACACAATGAATCGGCGCCACGAGCCTTTTAGCATAGCAAAAGCGCGCCGATAGATCGGCGCATTTGCCATACAGCATTATCAGAGTTGGCATCGAATATAAAAAGAAAGTTTATAATTTCATTCTATGTAATACACTACCTCGGTGGTCTAATTGGCAAGATGATTATATTTCGATGCTACCCAAAAAAAAGTGTACTAGTTTGCTGAAAGATTTATTCGGTAGCAATACTCACAAGCGATAGACGTGTGTCAGTGTTGTCGCCTTTTCACGTGTAGAATTGTACGAGTATATCAGACACCTTATCTTCTCCAATAGTTCTTAAAACCCGAAGACTTGATAAATAAAGCAAAGTGAATGTTGTATCTTACTCGGCAATGTCCGATCACGCTCGTCAATATGTCCGACCATGCTTGTCAATATGTCCGACCACGCTCGTCAATATGTCCAACCACACCCGTCAATATATTCGATTCACCAATTCAGATATATTGAAGGTTTATCATACGAATTATTTATTTCATTCAATGTAATGAATTTATAAAGTTGTGAAATTTGGTGAAAACGCTACAATTATGGTCTTGATGAACTTAACAGACAGCTTAATATCTAACATTTATAATAATTGGAAGACTAAATGGGTTTTTGTACGTGTATAGAATGGAACAGTCCTGTCTTTGAAAATTTCTCTTCAAGATCAAGTCTATAGGATGATGAATTGACGAGCCAGTCTTCAAGATCAAGTCTATAGGATGATGAATTGACGAGCCAATCTTCAAGATCAAGTCTATAGGATGATGAGTTGACGAGCCAATCTTCAAGATCAAGTCTATAGGATGATGAGTTGACGAGCCAATCTTCAAGATCAAGTCTATAGGATGATGAGTTGACGAGCCAATCTTTACGCGTAAAGACAATATTAGCGTTGGAAATTGGTAATTTGGTGATGATCTGTTAAGAATCGAGGTTGAATTTTAAGGAAACCTAAATCCAATTGGATTCTACTGTCTAAGATAAAGATAGTGTAAACAAACACACAATACATTAACTTACTTTAGATGCCAGTGCAAGTAGTTGGTAAGACCCCTGTTTGCCATAAGATGTTGCGGGTTGGATTCTCACTAGTAAACGATATTTTTAAACAGGGTTTATTTATTTATTTAAATTTTTCATACATAATACATCGGACAGATTTTTTGCTGTACAGCATTTCTTTCCAACCAACTAGTTCACCTTGTATATATTGAACTGTTTAAATGCATGGCAAATTTTACAAAAAATCTTTTGAATTCAAGTAAAAAAAAAAACAAATTACCAATTTCTAATGAATAATGGTACAAGTAAAATAAATTACATCGTTAAAGAAGAAGGAAGGGAAACGAAGTAAATTTAGAATGGAATAATATTCTGAGTAATGTCTTTGTAATTGTAAAGAGATTTTAAGGAGAAAATCTAACTGAAACCCTTTTCAACATCAATTTGATTCCGACGGGCATCGAACGCATAACCCCGGTTTGGAAAAGAGCCGTCCTTACAACTTGACCACGGAGGTATGAAGTCACGTTTTAGATATTGTAAATTACAAGACGGAGCCGTGAAAAACGACCCTACAAGAACATCGTCGAATATTCTGAATTGAGACTAGATTATCAGAACAATTCTAGAATCAAGAACCGACATTAAAATAGGAATCTGGAGAAATTTAAGCAACGTGGAACTTTGAATCTTGCCCTATCAACCCTGACTTACAAATACCATCAGGTCCAGTCGATTGATAGTTTGGCCATGTATGCCAGGTGAACACTGATTGAGCCATCAGAATATTAAATACGGCCCTAGTGTAAACGTAGACAGCGCTAAATAGAAAACATTTTAACGTTGGAATTAAAATGACAAATTAAATTCTTGGAAACTACACAAAGAAAATACACATATCCTTTATATAACCACATCAAAATGGAGGCCTCGTATTTGACTCGCTGATACAGCTCGCAGCCATCCAACACATCCCAACACCCCCCGAAAGTTCTACATCAATCTCCGAAACCAACCCACCCTCGCCACCCGCCCTCGCGCTTCGAAGGACTTAGAAAATTGGATGAGGGTGGAACTTAGTTGCCCGCTGGAATGTATGCCCAGGGCTGGAGGTGAGAAAAGTCACGAGAACCATTGTAAACATAAATTCCATCCGAACACTTCGGATATATTATCTGCAGCAAGAATTAAATGGTAGACCCTGGAAGTAATCAAGAGATTGAAATAGTTTCAAGGGATTGACTCTACTTTTTAATAATTATTATAAAAAATAGTCTTGTAAATAGCTTGTTTATAAATATTTTATTTATTTAATAGTTTCGTGAAAGACATCTGTTGGGTGTATTATTTTCAAGTATTTTTTTCTAAACAATCAAAGTTTTGCTTCAAAATTATTATCAGTATCACATGACCGTGTCTTAAACTTAGTATTTATTTATTTTCATAATGAAATACACAAAGTACTTTCCTGTCTAACCAAGCGAATGCTCGTCCTTACGCACGTGGTTTCACAACAAAAAAAAACAAAAAAACTTATTGCAGGTTTCCCAAAAATTGATTATAAAAATAATTAATAAACTTCCTGCTCGGTATCCTACAGCGGAGCTTTTCAGGGAGTATCGGGTCCTAAACATAGCCAATTTACATTTCAAATCCATTCTCTGGCACTACCATCGAGAGGAAGGGAAGATGCATACTCAGCAGAGACACATGGCAACTGATCAAATGTTCACCATCCCTAAAGTTAAAACATCTTTAGCACAAAGGCAATATGCCTACTTGGCTTCCATGACATACAATGAGGTGCCGAATTCAATAAAAGCAAAAGGAGGAAAACAATTTAGGCAGTCGATCGGAGCGTGGTTGTTATTGCGACAGGAGTTTGAATACTTGGACTTGCAAGAGGAATGGATTGTAGCAAAAGTTTGTGTGAGCTCTTGAGTGTGGTATTTTTTGTTATTTTTTATGATTATGTGCGGTATATTGTGGGATGAACGTTTTGGTCTGTCTGAAGTGATGAAGTGTGAGGGGGTTTGATTCGCATGATGTATACATACATATGTTATTGAGTGTCACTGTTTGTTAGGTTGATGAGAATGTGCAACGGGGTTTTATGTTATCAAATATCGGAAACAAATATCGATTTATTTTTTCATGCTATACCATATGTCCCCTCAGTGAGATACAGGCAAAAGCCTAGTTTACTGGGGACTCGACAAATGAAAGGCAACAAACCCAGATTCATTAAAATTGTGTGTCTAAATTAAATTACCTGTTGTTTTTAAATTATGTATATTTCTTGTCATGTGTAAAATAAATAAATAAATAAAATATAATATATACAGCAGCCATAAGTGTAAAATATCCCACCATAATCATATTCCTCCAAAAAAACATTTAAATTAGAAACATTAATTTTAAAAAGAATCATTCATTTTCATTTGTAGATACAAAATAGCACTCATGAATTTAACAAATCAAGGAAGACGGAAATGTTAATAATATTTTAATAAAGAAACAAAAATTTTAAAAACTAATAAATCTCTGAGGAAAAGGGATAAGGATATAAATTTTGAGATAGATAACGTTTTTTAGTTCTTTCGTAAAAATTATACGGTTGAAGCATATATGATTGATCAAGAACATCGTTCCAAAGTCGAGCCGAGTGAGTCGCAAAAAATATATGTAACACTACCATCTGAGTATATGTAAGTAATACATGATGTGAAAATATTATTTGTAAGTTGTATGTGAATGTACTACTTTAAGAAATATTGAGACTATGGAAGTTTTGTGAATGTATTAGTTTAAGAACTCTTGAGACTATGGAAGTTGTATAAATGTATTAGTTTAAGAACTCTTGAGACTATGCAAGTTTTGTGAATGTATTAGTTTAAGAACTCTCGAGATTATGGAAGTTTACTTCGTTTTTTTATATCCTTTATTTGCTCTGTGAAAGCTGTTTTGTCGTACAATGGCCTGTTATTCTTATTTGTAAATTGTATGTGAATGTACTACTTTAAGAAATATTGAGACTATGCAAGTTTTGTGAATGTATTAGTTTAAGAACTCTTGAGACTATGCAAGTTTTGTGAATGTTTTACTTTAAGAACTCTCGAGATTATGGAAGTTTACTTCGTTTTTTTATATCCTTTATTTGCTCTGTGAAAGCTGTTTTGTCGTACAATGGCCTGGTCAAACAATCAGACATTTAAAAAAGTATATTATAGTTTTATTAATATATTGATATTCAAACAGTAACAAACCATAGCCTAGATCAGGCATAGCCAAACTACGGTCCGCGAGGTCCACTTGTATGTTGCAAACAAACTTCTGCAACATACAATACAAGTCTTAACTCTGTGGCGTTATGGCAGAAGTTGATATGTCCGTTTTTTGTCATTTTGTGTTTATTCTCCCAATTTATAGAAAATATTTCTCAGTATGTTGTGGCATAACTTGGTGTTTCATTCATAATCTAAACAAAATATATATTGTTTGGAAAAACTTAAAAAATGCTTATTTGTACTGATTTTAACAGATTATCAAAGTTAATATTGCTTCTCCTGTAAACTAAGGTAAAACGGACATATCAACTTCTGACATTAAACCACAGAACTGATACCCATTTTGAAGCTACATTGACGTGAACAAGAAACATGCAGTTTGACATGAAAAATTGATTTATATAATTGTAATAGGAAATCCAATTATTGATTTATAATAAATATATCAATAGTTTCATAGTATTTTTTTTAACCTTGACCCACGATGGCTTCTGTCAGACAGAATATGTAAACAGTTGATCATGCCTGATCATATGCGAGTACTTCGTAGAAGAAATTATAGTTGAGTAACAAAATCTACAACGGAATAAAAAAAACAAAAGGGCGCAAATATCCAGCTGTAAGTGGAAACGACGAATAATATCCGATATATCATATTACTTTGAATATTTTTAGTGTATTTAATATGAATATGCTTCGTGTGAATAACAATTACTATTCAAGTATAACAATTCCGCCACTGTGCTGTGAGAGCAGCCGATGTTCTAAGCTCACCCTCACTACTAAAATCCTCTGGAAACACACGCTTAGAGGACAGAAACACCCCCGCGCTAGACCACCCTCTAATAGGAGGGATTCCAGGGGAGGGTCTGTAGGGGTGGGGGCGAGCGGTTGGTCGGGTGGTGGGGGCAGTGTGGGTGGGCAGTGGGGGTAACACACTGATGTGATGGGGAAGCCAGGCTTATCAATCACTAACGGCTGAGGGGACAGGCGGGGGAGGGGGCTTTCAAAGGGGAATTTAACGTAGTATGGGACAATTTCAGGGGTTGGGGGGGGTCGAATTTTCCAACAGGCATTTTCGGGGTCTTTGCTGATCACGCATAATAGGTAACACATCTTTGTGATTGTATGTGTGTTACTTGGCAACCTCCCGCGAAGGAGTGGTCGTTAATTCAATATAAAGGTTTACGCGCATTTCGTGTTCTATAAAATTTCTTGGCATACGAGTTATATTATAAAACTATCAAATTATATGTTTTTTGTTATAATGTTAAAATGTCGTATAAAATGGGTTTATTATATTAAAACTGTCTCACAATGGCAGTTATTATTAGGTTACATACTAATACAAAATGTTACAGAATTTATGTTTAAATTTAATGTAATTCTGTAGACATTTCACAGAGGAAGTAGATTTTACATTGAGTGTAAAATATAACTAGTTAATATAAAAATTCACTAAATTAATCAGTTAATGTGGAAAAAATCGTACTAGTGATTGTATACCCATTCTAGTGTGTTAACCTTGACTTACTGGGGCTGGAGAGAGTAAATTCAAAACTGTGTGCGATTGGATGACACAGGTAATAATATGCCTGGATATGAAGTTTTAAATGATGAAGATAATGTACATCGTGTTATTACTAATGAATCTGTGGCAACTGATGACACCGATCAGAAAGACGGTACTCATATAATAGAAAAGTTTACAGCACAGTGCTACTTTAACTAATGCGGAAAGCCAAATCAGTAAGTTAGAATAATAGGAATGTTACGGAATCTGCGTAACATCGTTTGCCAAAAGTGGATATCGGGAAAAATAAACGTGTTTTATTTCTTATTTTAAATTAAAGGGTAAAAAGTATAATTTTTAGTTTATTTTAAAAAATGAATCTGATTTCTTTTTGGCGGAGATTATTTGCGTCATTTTTCCCCTGCCATTCCGGATAATCGAGAGTCCACTGTGTAAAAAAAATATCCGATTTCTTTTTGGCGGAGATTATTTGCGTCATTTTTCCCCTGCCATTCCGGATAATCGAGAGTCCACTATATAAAAAAAAATTATCTGATTTCTTTTTGGCGGAGATTATTTGCGTCATTTTTCCCCTGCCATTCCGGATAATCGAGAGTCCACTATATAAAAAAAATTATCTGATTTCTTTTTGGCGGAGATTATTTGCGTCATTTTTCCCCTGCCATTCCGGATAATCGAGAGTTCACTGTATAAAAAAAATATCCGATTTCTTTTTGGCGGAGATTATTTGCGTCATTTTTCCCCTGCCATTCCGGATAATCGAGAGTCCACTATATAAAAAAAATTATCTGATTTCTTTTTGGCGGAGATTATTTGCGTCATTTTTCTCCTGCCATTCCGGATAATCGAGAGTCCACTGTGTAAAAAAAATATCCGATTTCTTTTTGGCGGAGATTATTTGCGTCATTTTTCCCCTGCCATTCCGGATAATCGAGAGTTCACTGTATAAAAAAATTAATCTGATTTCTTTTTGGCGGAGATTATTTGCGTCATTTTTGCCCTGCCATTCCGGATAATCGAGAGGCCACTGTATATAAAAAAAGTAATTTTGAAGTCATTTATTATTTAGTATAAGTATGGGAAGGTTAATGCTGTGGCAATTATATTGGACACATCTGCATATGTTTAAAAAACATATTTTGTAAGAAAACCGCAGATGTCTTACTAAGGGAAAACGAATAACAAAGAAACTTTGTAAATCTTTTGATATGTAATAATAACACATTCAGCTTTAAGTGGAGTGTAGTGTATGTGCGTGTAGCGTTTATTAATTCTCATCAATTTTAATAAGACCTCCGAAAAAGGGTTTTTTCAAATGCTTCCTGAAGCTGCACATGGCACTAATATATCTAACACTTAAAATCAGACAATTCCACACCATGGAACCAGCAATGGCAAAATCCCTGGCATAATACCCCGTCCTATTAGATCAACTCTGCTCGTATCCAAATTAATACCTCTCAGACACAGATCTGAAAAATACAATGGAGACATCCTACTCAATTGGCTATCATATGGAATAGAGTTCGACATAAGTGTACGGCTTTGTGATTTAATGGTCAAATTAACGAAATTTGTTAAAATTGATCCAAAATATTTCATACTCGAAATCCACCACTGTTTTTATATTTGATTGTTGACTGTCATGAAAGATATTTGTAACATCAAGATGATATATGGGTGATCATAGGGATGCTTGATGCTGTGCCGTTAACCGAAGAAATCCTGACACGCTCGTAAAATTTGATCAATCGACACTACTGCTACGGAAATACCTACATATTTTATTTATATTATGACAGATGTTTTATTTTTTGCAAAACTTCACAGATCAGCAGAAAAACTCATTTCACAAATATGTCTCAGTAGGACAAGATGAAAAATATCGGTGATATAATACGAAATCAAAGGGATTTTGTTTTTTGATTATGTGTATAAATTTCTCTGTCACCGTTGACATATTTTTTATTTAAATATATACGGACAAATTTTTCGATATCCGGTAAAAATATTGGTTAAGGGATTTCAGTAAAGAAGAAATGAATTATAAAAATAAGCAATTCTCAAAAAAAAACTGAATTATACATTAAACCATTTCATTCGTCACATAGTAGAACCACCGACACCCATCATCCTTCTAAAGCAGTGTATTTTATTCCCCTTTTGCGTACAATACAACCTGCGGGTTTATTACCATGTGGTCAATCTCTTCTAATCAACAAGAAATATGTTATAGAGGCCTCAAGTGAAAACTGGATTTATTTTCAAAAACCGGGAATAGAAATCTCAATCCTCGTTTTGAAATACAGTTTCTTGCCAACTAGGCCACGAAGTAATATTCACATATATGAAAACAACGACATTTATTACGATGATATATCTAAAGTTGTTCTTTATGCAAATTTAAAAAAAAATCTAAATTTTCCTCTTGTATTTGAGTTCCGAGATTATTATATTGTTTAACTAAATAATACGTATATCGATTTTATAAACTGTATTTTATTGCACTTGCTCTGTAAACATTGCAGCTTGGTGAGAGCATTGCAAAAACCAGATTATAGTAATTTAAAAAAAAGTTATACCAACGGGAATCAAGCCCCCAGCTTCTGGTTTGGAATACAGCCTTTTTATATACATGGTCAATTACTACATCAACTAAGCAAACATTTAAGATTTGTCTGAGATTTTGTTAATGACACTAAATAACAATTTACATTGCGCCAATTAGAGAACAGATGCTTCTGAAGGAAGCTCTAGCTCGGGATTTTAACCCACAATTATTAAGAGACAAAAAATATAATAAAATGAGTATATATAAGTATGGTGGCTAGGAAGGTGGTGGCTGCGGCCATTAGATTAGGTACTTTCCCGCGAGACTACTTGAGGTGTAAGCCCACGCAGTAACGCGTTGTACTTCCATGCGGAAGGTCGTCGGCTCGAACCCACGCTGTGCTACTCTTCTCGAAGAGCACAGGTCCTTTTTCAGCCTAGTATTCGGCGGGATAAGGATACCTATGATTTCGGGCATATCCATTCTTTAAAAAAAAAAACAAAAAAGAGAAAAAACATGCTGGCGTGCCTCAATCTTCTCACTTATGTGTGTCATAGGATCCAGAACAGCGGTGTTGCCGGTGAGTCTGCAGGTGTGCAACAACTTTAAATTAAAAAATAAACTCCACGGCACAGATTCGCTTTCCAACTGAATTGACGTTGGATCTTCGACTACGAGGCTCAGCAACGACAACGACTTTCCCACGTCTGCGTATGTCTAGAAAAACATATTTGGTAAGAAAACCGAAGAAAACTTACTAAAGGATAACGAACTACAAAGAATCCTTTGTAGATCTTCCGATTTGTGATAGTAACACATTCAGCTTTAAGTGTAGTGTTTGTTAAAGTCAATGATCATATTGACTCCTTTTCGAACGCATTGACTCTTTTGGAAACAAGTCTTCGGGTTCAGGATAATAAAATGATATTTGAATTTCCATTTCCTTTGTGGACATATATATTCTTTAAACAGTTGATATGTGAATTAAAAAATTGAAAAAAGACCAATTCGGATATACGAGTACAATATCTACCTACATTAAAATTTGGTCATATATAGATATTGTATTTACAATTAAAAATTTCTTTGGAATAATTAACAAGAATAAACTATTTATTCCATAAACTTGAAGAATTTTTATTTAAAAACATTTTTTAAGATTATTGTATATTACAATAGTTTCTTCGAATTATACATTTAGATTTGCCTTCTGAGAAGGTTTTGAAAATTGGAAAAACACTTAATGGATTTTAAATAGTACCTTAAATTATAGATACCTAAAATTAGCCTCATTACTTTAAATCCATTCACATCGAAAGCCAATTATTTTTGGAAAACATCATTATTTAAATTTCATATACGAGTATATATATTTGTTTTCATCATTATTTTTTTGAAGTTTGTAGTTGAAAAAAATAACCTCTCATTCTAAAAAGAAAAACTTAGAAAAGTCAGAATACACTGTGTAATACTCAAGACGAAATAAGCATTTAGCTTATTGGATGTTTATCAATTTTTTGCAACACAAGCTATTTTGTAGCACATTACCAAAAATCTGCATCTTATATTTTTCTATTCAAAATCCAATTTGAATTGGTGATTCGGACATATTGAAAAGTGTGGCTGATAGGCAATATTGCCTTAAACCCAAGTAATCGAGTCATCAGGTTTAGAGCTACTGGAGCAGGCACGAAACTCGCGATTCGTCATTGAACGTATTGCTAACACTACCGCACGTGAAGAGACAACCTTTAGACTCGCACTCGCTACTTGCGAACGCTGTTTCCTGAAGAAACTTTTTTTTCGACTAGGATCTTTTTTTTCATATTTTTTTATACCATGGAGAATTGAACTCGGAATCCCCGGTTTAAAGTCAAGCGTCTTATTAACTAGGCTACAGAGGCCTAATTAAACACGCTTAGCAAATAATTTTGATTAAAATCGTATCAAAATAATTTACACAATATATATTGCAGCTTACGCCATTACTTTTTGTCTTACGGATAACATTTATGTTAAACAACCGGATGGCTCAGGTACAATTCCTGTTGTATTCGTTTACGAGCTGATTTTACTGTTCAAATTAAATAATAAATAAGTACAGAGAGTGAAACGCTTTTTTTCGCCACCACCAGAATCGAACCCAAAACTCAAGCGTTTTACCACCAAACTATATTTGATTTTATTTAATATGCAATTTATCCCTGCTAGAATGATTTGTATCACATTATAAAAGCTGAAAATATAGTTAAAATAACCTATACAATAAAAGCTTCAATAATTTAACTATCGATCTAATAAGTGGAAAAATTATTCAAAGATAGAGGAAATGCAACATTCACTGGCGAGGCAAAGATATGGCTTTTAATGAATCAAATATGTCATGTAAAGGCCAACTGAAAAATGCATGATCTATGATATCACCTTCCAGGCCTCACTCCAAGTGGTGAATATCTTATTCGGAGTCTCGGTCCAATGGTAGGACGCCATACTCCTTCATCGGATAATTTCTGACTGTTATATGATTTGGTTCTTTTGTGGAAACGGGAAAGGATAGGTTTTTGATTTTTTCGATGAATGATTATGAGAATTAATAATAAACGTTAAATACTTATATAAACGTGATGATATATAAATAATATTACATACAAATATACTATATATATATGGCTGTCTGCCGGTGGAGGTGTCGGTGTCGGGGACCTTCCAAGCCACAAAACCCATCCTGTAATGGTGACTAGCCACCAAGTAGTGGCCCACCCTCAAGCGACACATGACTGACACTTGTTAATTTTCATGACATGACATATTGTTCATTCTCATCATAGCTTACTAACCAACGATTTCAAATGGATAGATTTCTTGATTGATTTATATTCTCAATCTTTATTCACATTTGACATATCCCAATCCAAACACCCATTGGTGCCAAGTATCGTGTTTAAATTTATTTAAAAGACCAAAAAATATGCTTAAAGTTAAAATACAACAATTCCCTTCCATTTCGTATCAACACTTCCCATCCATATTCAGCCTCGTACCCCAGTTTTTTTTTTCAAAACCACCTCTTTTATCGTCTCGCGATAAAAAAAAACAAAAGCGCTTAAGATATTTTGCCGCGCTTTTATATTAAGTAATGAGTGCGAGAGAGAAGCCGCGAGGAAATTAGCTCGAGTGCAAGAGGGAGGAGGCGCAGTCTGCACTTTATAATTAGAACAAAAGCCCCCAAGTTCAGCTCGGCGGGGGGCGTCTATTTAAAAAGTGCTTTTTAATATAAGTCGGCAGACTTGGCGTAGGTCGCGGATTTTCAGATGGATTTTATATTCATTTCAGATTTTAAGCTGATTTTAACTTCGACTATTTGAAATTGAATATTTTAGTGTTACTTTATTATTTTTAAACGGATGGCTTTTTTTTATTGTCATATTTCGTAAAAAAATATCACTTCAAAAGCTGACCTCTTACCTAACCAAGCCACGAGGTTGACATTTGAAACGATTGTCTTCTTTCTATACGGGGATTTCGGGTTCGATTCCCTAAAATACCAATTTCAGGAGATATTATAGTGGTCGAGAAATCACTTATGCTGAAGAAATATATTTGATGAGGTCCATGGCTGCGCGGTAACACACTGAACTTCCGTGCGGAAGGTCGCCGGTTCGAACCCCGCGCTTTGCTTGTCCCCTCGAAGGACACAGGCATTTTTTTCACCTAGTATTCAGGGGTATAAAATGATACATATGACTTCAGTCATATCTATTCTTAACAAAAAAAAATCGGATCCAGTACAGCGATGTAGCTGGTGAGTTTCCTGATGTGCAACGGTTCACTCACTTATAGAGGAGAAAAAGAAAGAAACAAAACTCCACGGCACATCTTCTCTTACCAACTATATTGATGTTGGAATGGCGAGGGGATCCTTGACTACTAGATCCAGCAACGACGATACTTGATGACCAAACAAAAATGAGGGATACACAGGAAGAATGCGTAACTAACGTGGTTGCATTAAAAATATATTTAATTACGAGTATATTACGCTAAGCGATATAAGTAGTGTATAATGTATTTCCAGCAAGAGAAATTACGAAAATAAAGTTTCTATCGAATCTAATCGAACATTATTTTTTAATATTATTTTTGTTGTAAAAAAAGTTCTTATAAAAAATAACTGAACTCGTGAAACTTAACATGGGTTTTCAAGCAGATTAGATCTTCACATGACATAACTAATATTTCAATATACGTTTCTTTAAAGTTGTCGTTTAATTCGATTTTTTTTTTATACATTAAACTCTTTTTATAATTATTTTAGAATGAGCATTCCAAATCACAAAGAAAATTACTATCATGTTTCATTCGAAGTTAATATGCTTAAATAATCATATTCAGTATTCAAAATTCTAAATAGGCCTATAACTTGATATTTTTATACGTATTATTTAACTTATGGATGTACATAAGATAATATTACCATTTAAGAGGAGCGGGCAGCGCCAATATGGGGTTGGGCCGTATAGTAGCCAATGACGGAACCCTTAGTATTTTTTAAATTATGCCATAAGTACGGAGAGATGAAGAAACGATACAAGAGATAACTTATTATGTAAATTTAATACTACACCATTGTAAGTAAAATTTATCAAGTTTAAAATTAATAACAGTAAATATTTGGCGTTATTAGACTTAAAAACATAATTTTTTTATGAAAGACAACTAAATAAATTGAGGTGGAAAATTAAATGACCTACCATAACATCCGGGTTGGAATACAGGTTTTGTACCAACTAAGCTATAAAGGTTGTCCAATTTTAAGGTTTATATTCCGTATATATAATATTTCCAAATCTGCAAAGCTGATAGTCTACAACAATATTTGAATAGCAGCATTGATGTATTAGTGTGTAACGTGAACGTGGATAAAGACTGAAAGAAGCCGAATAAATACTGTTAAGAGTTCGTGCACTGAGAAGAATACAAGAGGTAACAATTAATGACAGAATATGGAACAAAGTGATTAGGGATGAATGTGAACTTACCATAAGGCTGAGATGCTGAGTAAGATGAAGAAGAGCACTCTGAGATAGTTTGGGGGTATGGACTGAGATAGTTTGGGGGAATGGACTGAGATAGTTTGGGGGAATGGACTGAGATAGTTTATGTATAGCTTGGGAAAGGCTTTTCAACTATTCTAAATAGTACCTTAAAAATAACAGGAGTAAGAATAAATATATAATTGGAATGTTTTATATTTAAGTTGCAAAACAACAGCTATTATTGATAAAACAATGACAGTTAAGTTTTGAGATGAAGAAGGAAATATTACTAATTTAGACATAATCATATATAATATGATATGTAAGAAGCGAGCTCTGTCATACTTCACACATGTCGCTATAAGAGATGGAGATAGTTTGGAGAAGCTGATAGGGAATGGAATGGTTGTGGGACATCGAACAAGAGGACAGTCTCCTGCAAGGTGAATAAACCAAAGCAAATAGATGACTCCTCATTGAGTGCTGCACTTATCATGCCTCAGAACCGAAAGAAGTTGAGGTCAATCATCTTCTCAGTTCCAAATCATCAGAGAACCACGACGCTCAGTCATTAACAACATATCTAAGGAGGAATGGGATAATGCATAATTTCTCAACCTATGGGTTGGAACTCTCAGGTCTCAGGAGTCGCAAAAATAAAAACAAATTACATGTACAAAAGGAAAATGACAGAGAAAAACGAACAGATTTACATTAAGTGTTTGCAGGGGGGTCGTGAAATTTCATTTTATTATTTATGTCTTTTGGTGGGTTGCAAATCTAATTATCGACAATATGCCTTCGACGAGTTTCCGATACTTTGGGCACATTGTTCCTGGCCAACAGTTTGGAAAGATTTGTAGTTACTGGAGACATGGATGGACCACACACAAGAGGAAGAACCCCAATGCTTTGGATTGACCAAGTACTCGTAAGAGACGTAACTGGTATACCCTTAACAACTGACCTTCGAGTCGTTAAAGGCTATCATGGACTGTTCAATCAAGAGCTACACGACAGGATGATGATGAAAGCTAAAAAGGTTGAGAAACAATGGGAATGTATGTAAAACCAAAACACAGAACATATCATGAAGTTACATTACTTCAAAACTACTTATTATTTAAATGATATCAAACATGAAAATGAAGAGAGATTTCTAAATTAAAATGAAGGAACATTAATAAAATCAAAATAATGTTAACACACGCCCATGCAAATCTCAAAACATTGCTTCGTCCCTCTTACAATTATTTTAGATATAAAACCGAGAAAAAATCTTTTCAATGAATAAGAAATCACAAAAATAGTAGCCTCCTTAAAAGGAGAGAAAACGCGAAAAAAATTAATTGGTATTTTAAAAACGCGCCCTTCTCAGAGGTTGTTAACTCCAGTTAGTTAACCGTGACCCTGACACCATTTCTCTTCCTCTTTTATTTTACTTATTTACTTTTTCTCCCCCTTCCACCTCTTTTACCCCCACCCTGACGGCTCTCGCTGAGCTCGCTTTCGCTTAGTTAAATATTCTTCTTAGTTAAAAGTTTTTAACTAAAAATACCGCGCCAAGTCTCGAGGAAAAAAGACGGCGCTTAACCGAGTCGCATAGAAACAAAATCCACTAACAAAGAAATATTTCTATTCAAGTCAGAATCATCCATGCTACTTACTAATTTAATATACATATATACAGGACAAATTACAGCGTCTTCAAAATGTGTGCCTAAAATTCATTTTCAACCTACGTAAGTACGATCATATAACTTCATACCAGAAGGCATTAAACTGGTTGAATGTTAGAAATAGACGCCAAATTCACATACTGTTTCTATTGTATAATATCCTTAACTGTCCCACCACCCCCTCTTATCTCGCTGAAAATATTCAGCGTATTTCCAATCATGGATTAGCGCTACGCTCAAACAGAGATTGTTTATTGGCCTTTCCAGTTCACCGCTCCTCTTAACGTCGTCCTTTACTGTCCATCGTTTACGTCGTCCTTTACTGTCCATGCAGTGAGACTCTGGAATCAGTTACAAGACAATATAAGACTCGCTCCGCCCTTGGCATGATTTAAGAAGCAACTGAAAAACCTCTTAATTTCTAGTCAGTAAAATAACGTGTTTCATTCCTGATTTTTATTTTCCTTTCCTCTCCACCATCCTTTTCTTTTGATTGATGATATATCACTTTATATGAAAAATAATTTTCGGGTGACTGTCCGTCTTTGTGGGGTTCGTGGGCATGTGCTCACGTATATGTTGTGGATTTCGTGGGGATGGATAGTCATTTGAATGATTTATGCGACCACGTAACTTGCTTCATTTACTTTTGTATTGTTGGTTGGAAGAGATTGCCGCCTGGCAATAAGCCCACCGGATTGAATTTACAATAAAAGTATTAAATAATATACATGTTCCATCACGCCATTTTCCTATCGGGGTAAGGAGAGAAGACAGAGCGCCAGACTTTCCTATCTTGACACACATCCTTCGTCTATTCCATCTATGGTATATGCACATTCTCATACAACCCCTACGATCTCTCTGAGTTTTTACATTTCCTTCTTTCAAAATGTCATTCACCTGAACCAATCATACTTACCCTGATCTTCTCCTACCACGCTATCCACTCACATTTTCACTATATATTTGTTTTGTTAGTCTTTCCTCGTTCATTCGTTCTATATATACAAACCATCTTAGAGTGCTCTTATTCGTTATACCCAACACATCAACCTTTATGTTCACATTCATCCCTAGTCACTTTATTCCTTATTCCGTATTTAATTGTCAACACGCATATTCCTCACAGTGCACGAATTTCTAAATTATTTCTTTCAGTCTTTTCCACGATCACGTTTCACTCCCATATGTCAAAGTTCGTACTAAAATCTGTTGTGGACTATCATCATAACAGGTTTCATATATATTTCGGGTATATACGGAATATACACCTCTGTAGCCTAGTTGGTATGAAAACTGCCAAGTCCGGTTACGGGTTTGATTCCCATTAGACCTAATTTATTTTGTAATGGGTTCCAGTCTGATTTTCAATTAAGGCCTCTTAACAGCATTCTGATTGATTGGGTGAGTTTGCTACATGTCAATAAATCCACAAGTTGTACTTTATAAAATAAAAAGTTTAATGTAGAACAGCATAATATTTTTCTGACGTTGATGTGTAAGATCGTTAAAATACAATTTAGAAGTTGGTAATTTATTTAGTTATTTATAATTGACACACGTCAATAAATTCACAAAGTACTGTATACATAAGAATTGTATATAATATATCAGAACTGTGTATGGAAGAATTGTACTGTGTCATTCGATTGTACTGTATACGTATACAAAATAAGTTATATTTTTAAATATATTCCTAAATTGACTCACTAACTGACATCAAAATATTGAAAAGAACGAAGTGGTGTTTTATTATAATTTAAATTATTCGGTTTTGGCCACTTTGAATACGAAATACATTTATTTAGTAATTTATTGGTATTTTACTCTTATGTATTTTTTCTTTTTTTTGTATAAAAAACTCCCAATTGAAATGAAAAATGAACCTAAAACGTGCGAAATTATATTTTTAGAGGTCTAGTAAGTATATTATTGGTACGATTAAAATACATGCATTATAGTCAATTGGATACTAAAACTTTTACACTCAAACCTGACAATATCAGTGTCAGCTAAAATGATAGTCAACAACAGTATTCTAGTGCCAACTTTGATGTGTGGAAAAAATGGAAAAGTCTGAAAGGAACCGAATAAATGCTAAAGTAATAAGTGCACTGAGAAGAATTCATGGAGTTACAAAATACAGAATGAAGTGTTTATTAAGTAATATGAAGAAAGGTGCTCTGATATGGTTTGGACATGTAAAAGGATTAACAAAACAAATATACAGTGGCAATGTTAGTAGAAAGAGTAACAGAGGAAGACCAAGAAAAGTAGGGTTAGATCAAGAAAATATTTTGAAAGAAAGAAATATTTGAATTTCTGTATGTATACAAATATATATTTTAATTTATATTATGTATTTACTTTTTATTGGTAATTTACTGGCTTGGTTTTGTACTAGTTTTTGTTATATAAGAATGACAATTTATGGTATACAATTTATGTCGATATAAGAGGTACAATTTGTGGTGTACAATTCATGTTGATATAAGAGGTACAATATGTGGTGTACGATTCATGTCAATACATGAGGTACAATTTGTGGTGTACGATTCGTGTTAACTAGAGGTACAATTTATGTTGATATGCGAGGTATAATATGTGATCTACAATTAAGTTGGTATAAGCGGTACAATTCATGTTGATATAAGAGTTATAATTTGTGGTGTTATAATTCATGTTGATACAAGAAGTACAATTTGTGGTGTACAATTCAAGTTGACATAAGAGATAAAATTTGTGGTGTACAATTTTTTATTGATATAAGAGGGGCAATATATGACGTAGAACTATGCTGACATAAGAAGTGCATAATGTGGTGAACAATTCATGTTGATATACGAGGTATAATTTGTGTTGTACGAGTATAATTTATGTTGCTATTAGAGGCTGAATTTGGGTAAACAATTTATATTGATATACGAGGTATAATTTGTGGTGCACACACCTTGACATTGAATACTCTCCTATTATATATAGTAGGATTTTCACTCTTTTAGAAATTGATTCGTCTTCTTAAACTGCTGATACATTTTGTACTACTTTTAAAGATTATTTTTATGAATATTTTATCGTTTATTCCTTTTAATGTGGTAAAACCTTTTCAAAACTCATTTCTTCATCTGAGGCTCGGCAACTTCTTTCCTAATATCCTCATTCTTTATTATGTCACACATTTTTACACATTTTCGCTTTCATATTTTAACGTCGTCATTGCTTAATGATAAATTATCTTACATAACTGCACATATCTTGAGTTGAAAGCAGCAGGACGTTCACTTGTTGAGCCGAGCTTTCACTTTCCTTGTTTAAGTGATAATGAATTTTTATTTGAACTTACGACTTGGCGCGGCGCGGCGAAAGCTCCGGAACTGGTGGAGCTTTCCGCTCCGCATGCGGCCGATTATTTTGAATAATGCGGACTTACATCACTGCAAGTTAAGAGAGCTTTCTTCAGTGCACTTGACTGGATTATAAGGAGAAATTTTCCCGTTGTACTCTGTCCTGAAAACACTGTAAAAATATGTTAAATTATTTACATAGTATTCATACTCGTTCACTCCTTCATTCATGATCATAATAACTAAATTAAATGTCAATAAAAGCATTATTATAATTATTTAAATTAAATAACTATTTTGTACTTCGATGTTTTTATATTTTGGAATGTTCATTTTTTTAATCCAAATGCACAATAAATGAAACTGCAGATTCTTAATACGGTAATCTTAAATTTTGAAGATGAGTTGTTTTATAAATGAATATATAATATCATCACACTGTGTCCTTTGTAGGGTAAACAAAGTGAACAGATCTTCATAATTTTCGGTCCTACCAAACAACTTTTGCCTTCTTCACATTCACGTAACTCGTCATTTCCAATCTTCTTTTATTCACAGTTCTTACTTTATCTTGTTTAAAAAATGTCTTCATGGTTCTTACTTTACCTTGTCTACTTCTTCCACGCATTTCTTACACTTCTGACTATATACCTACTTAATCATCCTTTCAACATTCATTCTCTCCACATGTCCAAACTACCTTAATCAATTAATGTTCCTTTTTTACATTACTTAAAACATCTATTTTATCCATGTACATTAATTTCTGATGTCTTCATTCCACCTTTTTCATACATTGATACTACACTTTTTTTCTTAGTACACGCATCTCTTCTGATTTTCTTATATCTTTCTGCCAAACGCAAGCTTCACCTCCACGTGTTGTAAGTACAAACAACACTCCACTAGTGATTTCAAAAATATAATATGAAATTAGAGAGATGTGTTGAGCATCTCGTGAACCAAAGATGCACTAACGTTTCTATCATTCAAGAATTTGAACTACTGAAAGACTTTCGAAAAAATACAGGAAAATAATTTTAACATATTTTAGACATATTGGTAGAAAGAAAAACAAAGGTATTGAGAATCTGGTAATTACGGGCACAGTTGGGGGAAACGGTCAAGGAATTGGTCTCCTACAAGATGGACTAACCAAATAAAGGAGTTAAGAAAGTCATCTTTAAACTCTGTATTCAACATGACCCAGGACCGGGAAGGATGGGGACAAATGGTGCACCAACTTCCTGAAATCGCTGAGGACTACGACGATGAACATTGAGCATGCTTTAAAGACGAAAAAAAGAAAATAAAACAATGTTTAACTATTTTGTTGTAGAATAAGTCATTGATGTTGTTAGAAACCGTCCACCTGGAATCCCCTGAACAAGAGATTGTGTCAGAAAAAAAAACGTTTGAAGTGAAAACAAAATTAGGGTCAAGAAGGGAGTGTTTTTGGCAATATTAATGTTGTTTTTAAAGGCTTATTTCCCACCCTGTCTCAAGAGGAAAGTATTCAATTAGTATGTTTTACAAATATTTGATATATGATTGCGAGATGTGGAGTTAGACAAATAGGATTGAAATCTGAACCCTAGTCATGGAGAAAGTCATGGTTGGTTTTATCAAGAGACACAGAAAAGGGTTGGTTTTATCAAGAGACACAAAAAACGATATAAGGGTCTAGAATTACAATGGCCTGTGCATATTGTAAGAATGAAAAATTTACCGTGGACAGCCACTGTTGTGGATGGGACTCCCGCGACAGAAACAGCCCGAAAAGATGCCGTAAAACCCGATGGATTGATGAAATAGTGTAGCTCAAAAGCGCATGTTGGCAAAGGATGGTGAAAAAAAAAGAAATAGAACCCCGTTTGGGAAGCTTTCATACTGCAATGGATATACAACGGCTTAAGATGAATTCTTACTGCAATGGATATACAACGGCTTAAGATGAATTCATACTGCAATGGATATACAACGGCTTAAGATGAATTCATACTGCAATGGATATACAACGGCTTAAGATGAATTCATACTGCAATGGATATACAACGGCTTAAGATGAATTCATACTGCAATGGATATACAACGGCTTAAGATGAATTCATACTGCAATGGATATACAACGGCTTAAGATGAATTCATACTGCAATGTATATACAACGGATTAAGATCAATTCATACTGCAATGGATATATAATACAACGGATTAAGGTTAATTCAAATTCACTGGAATGAATTATAATCGAAACAAATTTGTTTTCCTTTTATAGTAAATTAATTCATTAATATTATTCGTAATATTCAATATATCCAAATTGATGAATTAAATATTTGAAAATTATGGCTGGTTGGTAACATTATCTTTAACTCGGATAATCGAGCCTTCGGGCTGAGAACCACTGTGGCGAGCGTGAAATTTGCATCGCACGTGTTGGCAAAGCTACCCTGCACGTAAAGAGAGAACGCTCTTACTCGTACATGCTTAGTGTGTGAAATTATTATTAGCAGCTGCAGTCTCTTACCAGATTAAGACCTTTTTTTTGGGTACCATCGAACCTTTAACCTCCGAGTGGAAGATCAGCGTCAATAATGAAGTATCTAATGTGAAAAGCTAAAATAATAAAGAAATTGTAACATAATTTGCAATTCAACATATCAAATGATATTTTTGATAGAATCAAACAAATAGGAACGAATAAAATGAGTGCTTAAAAAAATTCAATACAATACTCGTAGAACATATTTTATTTGGCATTATTATATTGGAAAAATAATCTTAAATATATTTCAATCTACATACTGACATTTTTTTAATAGACCTCTGGGTACGTGAGAAAAGAACTGGTTTTATTTTAAACATCTCAAAATGATACAAAGGGTTGTCAATCAATCGACAAGGAAGGTGATGAATATTTATCGGGGGTAAATCGATATTTAGGCTAACCGAAATACTCGTAAAGTAAGGATCACGCCCTGAAGGAAGGCTTAACTGTTGAACCACGAATGTAATGAATTCTATTATTTCAAATTCCTATTAATTTTTTGTATCACTTTAAAAAATTGGTGAGATATTTTAAATAAACAAGATTTTTTTTCATTCTACGAGTAGTGTACTTAATTTAAAAAATATATTCATAGTTTTTTTAGCATCGTTTGGTGAACTTCCTGACGCTTGTATGTAATTCGATTTGAGAATTTAGAGCACTAAAAATATAGTTCAATTTAAATTTTTTTTACACTATAACATATGTAAAGTTACTTGAGATTTTTTTATAAGTGTGAAATCATTTATGTTTAAAGTTATTAATTTTCCATTAAACGAAAATTGTCGTATATATATTTGAAAATTATTTTGGATTAGAGTATAGTATTATATTTTACAACACTTTCGTAGTATATAGAACAACCTGATAGATTTATTAATATGTCGCAATCCCTACCAATCTACCAGAAAGATGTTGAAGAGGCCATAAATAAAAACAAGCCTGGAACCTTATTTTAATAAAAAACCCTTTTCAAAGACAAGAGTCTTACTTAATATACCACGGAGACCGTCTGTTCAATTAGTTGATTAAATATATTTTAAATAAATAAAAATTATGCACATGTTTTTCCTAATATATATTTTTTAAATATATTAAAAACACGAGATATACCTTTTATAACATTTTACCTAGTAAACTGTGATTTGCATCTTTATTTGATTATATAAATACTTTACTTAATTCAACTCAAATTATTTTGTTTTTTATATAAATCGTAGTGCTAAAAACAAACCAATAATAGATTAAAACATATTTTTTTCAGAATTAAAACTATTTTAGATATAAATTTGAAAAAAACTTTATCTGAGGGCCAAATATTGTGAATACCTGCCACAAGATCAACCCTTAACAACAACATAATCTTTGGGACACATTTTTTATGCAACCGGATGTAGTTGTATGCAAAAAAGGGGTACGTGGCAATTTCGTAATGCAAAGCTGCACATTATGCATTAAGATTCATTATAACGATTTTTCGCTGCATTTTTGTCAGATGTTAGACGTTTAAAGTATTTTATTTAAATATCAATATGTACCGTTTTTAAGAGTAGTGTGTTTACAAAATTATTTAATAATCTGAAAGTAATATTTTTATTTGTTGTGAATATAGTTAAATTTTTTTTTAACAATAATACGCCGATTAAAAACTTATAGATTTTTAGCAATTTAATTATTCCTGAAGCTGTACACAATATTCCACTATATAACTAGATTATTTTTTGTTCGGTTTTAGTCCATAAGTGTATTTTTAAGTATTCATTTTTCTGTAGCAATAATCATATTAATTCTGCGTCATATTTAATGTATCGATTTATTTTTGGTTAATGTTCCTTTTCTCGAGTAATATTTCAATTTGATCGTTCTCTCTCTGCTTCAAAGTTTTAGAGATATGGGTGATGTGTATAACTTTAGGAAGCACTACACACATCTAAAATCGAATGTCTTACTATCACATCTCGGAACATTTACAAAGGTTCCTCTGTAGTTTGTCTTCCTTTCGTAAGTTTTCTGCGGTTTTCTTATAAAATATATCCTAACATAAACGGATGTGGGTAAGTTCTTAATCTAATGGCCACAACCTCGACCTTTTTACTCTTACACTTAACTTATTTTTTGTTCTTTTTTATGTCAATAATAGTGAGTGCGAATCCCGAGTTAGTGCGCCCTTCGAGATAACTCTCCGAGTCTACCGAGTTAGGTTAACTCTCTAAATAATGATATATTAAGTGTCCTTTTATTATTAATATTACAAAAATACAATGATACAACTTACCAACTATAAAACACTGATAAAAACTAACATACATATATACATTGACGAAACATTTTTTTAAAATAACTTCATTTTATCGTGTTGCTCGTGGCTGAACGTCGTAGTTCCTTGACTGTTTAGAATTGAGTGGATGATTTACCTCCACTCCTCCCAGTACCGAACTATGATGAGTGAAGCACTCAATGCTTACTTAACACTCCTAGCGTCCCATATTCAATTCTCAGAGAGTCTCGAATAGTTGTACTTAGAGAACTGCATGATAAGAGATGTGGATAAGGAGGAGACGAAGGAAGTATACCGTGATGTGGGAAAGTTTGGCACTATATAGTATCTACCTATCTTAATAGGTAAATAGCGTTATGGTATGTATGTATATTGTGGTTTTGTTATAGAAACGTAAGATTTTTCTCAAACACTCTGTAATCATATAACGTTTTTGAAATTGCATACATTAGTCAGGTATACCTAATCTTAGGGTTGCGAATAGGATATGTTAATAATACCTTTCACCCTTCAAGGTGAAACGAGGGGTGGCAAAGCCCGATATTTAAATTGATTTCCGATTGATTATTGACACTTCTGCCAAAGGCCGGGCTGGATCATTGTTTACCTACAAAAGGTATCCCGATATTTTTTTTGCGTTACAAAAAAATATGTACTCCTTTCACTATTTGCATATATTCAAATTCGAAATTATATAACAAAGTATTTCTGTTGTAATATGAACATCTGCTCTCTAAAGCAAAATTCGAAGGATTAACATTTTTTATTCATTCTAATGTAGTCATTTGTATATTGATGTTTCAATGACAAGGAAATCAAAGTTTCAAAAAGGCCGGCAAGTTTTAATCTTCTGCAGTCTTTCGTTACGTAGAGTTTTACATAGTGCTATTTTTTATGTTTTTTAATAGTATATTTTCCAATAGTCAAAAAAATCTCCCTTAATTATTATTTTCTTTTGTACATGTAAATTATTTTTATTTTCGTGCCCCCCTGGAGTCTACTAACACAGGTTGAGAAATAATACTATAAAATATTAAAAAAATATATTTAAACAATTTTAAATAATAACTGCAAAACCTTTTACTGAGAACACCAATATTGTATAGAGAGTTCTTTGACAAAATTTTATGTAAAAGAAATTTTTATTGCTTCTAGTAGATCTATACAAATTTGTAAATGTTTTATATACTTGATGTATGAATGTTTTATAATATGAAAAATAGATTTCTCAATAAGTTTAACTGTTTTAATTATTTGAGCACGAAAATTAATTTTGTGATTGTAAGAAAAATTTATTTACCAATGTTTGACTAAATTTCTCATGAGAAATCCCGTCCATCATTGAAATCAGAAATTTTGATCTTTGAAAAGAAAATATATACAACAACATTAATAATCAACAATAATGTTAATGTATAATGTGAGCCTTACTTGAATGGAAATTTTTTGATTTTTTTACTCTTAATATTATAGTATCAAAATTGTTATAGTATTTTTTTTTATTTATAATTTTCATTTCAATCTTGTGTAATGCAAAAATACTATTTTTATTACCATGAAGATGGACACTCTTTTGACTGTGGTCGTACCTTTAGCTTACTTGTACTCGAAAAAATAATTATAAACAGCATGCAGAAAAATATAAATTCAGATGTAAAACTGTCTATGATTAAAACCATCCCGCTAGAAATTAAACCTAGGAACAACCAAATAGTGATCAATCTTACTTATCTTTCATATTTTAGCAAATCCCTTCCTTGGTTCAATCATACGTTTCGAGGTATTTCCCTATCACAACTTCTACCACCTTACTTTACTATTGTATTTTTTTTTAGTTAGTGTTTCGTTATCCATTTCTTTGACATGTCTAAGCAACCTCTGCGGATTTTTCCCCCCTACTTCGGTTTTTAGTTCACACTAATCCTCAATAACTACATTTCTTATTCCGTTATACATCTGCACATTACATATTATTTCTACTCACATATGTTTTATTTGTTGATAAGAAAAAGATTGATTACATAATCAGTATTGACAGTTCTAATCTACGGGGTCAGAGTTTTAAACACTTACAAGAGCTGACGAGAGATCCCTGAGCATATTTAAAAAAAGTATTCAGCGGAGGTAGTATGGACCAGAGCAAAAGTAATCCATTTGATACAACCAGAAATGTTATCAAGAGAAAACATATTTAAAAGACATATTCCATGATCAATGTGTCTACTCATTTGTAAACCTCAGAAGACGAAGAATATTTTAGACAGTAGGTCTGAAAGAATGAATGTTGAAAAATAAACTGGATTTTCATTTACCATTTATCGGTAATTGGTATTATTTTACGGTATTTATTCTCTTTACAGAGATATATAAAGTTTGAAACTTTACAAACTGTAAAACTAATTATAAACTTATCAGGATTTGACCAAAGGCTATATCATAGCTATTATTTTATACATACATTTATAGAAAAATAAATAAAAATAGACGATAACAGTTTGTCGACGAATGTTTTGAGAAGAATCAAGTAACTAATTTAGAGATAGTTAGGTCATATTGAGAGAATGAATTATTTATTTAATTTGTTTTACATTTGATACGAGTTTGGCCCAATTACAACACATAACAAAGTTATATAATATATATGATATAATAACAACAAGAACAATGTAACTCATACTTTCTTATGGAGTAACTCTGTTTAACCTAAATAATTTATTTAAGAAATCAATTCTCAATTTATTCACCAAGATATGGATGACATCGATATTGGAAAAGTCATCCAACAAAGCTATTCCGTGTTCAAGTGGTAACACTCAGAACATCCCAGTTTATGAAAACGACACTAAAACAATCTTAATTCACCATGGCATAGATCATTATCCGGCATATTTAACAAAGTTTGTCAATCAGTAAAGAGTTTTCTATTTTTTCTGTTATCAATTTATACATGTATAAATAGGAGCATAGAGCTCTTCTAACTACACATGCTTAAAATGAATGAAAAGCGAGAAAGAAATAGACTGAGAAAAGAGCGAAAAAAGGTTGGGAAAGAGGCACGTATGTCGAGATGTATATGAATGTAGCAAGAATTATATACGTATGGAGATAGTATGCCTGGAGATATTTTCTCCATTCCTACTCCAAAGGGGCATGGTGTAATGGAACGTATGTATGTATTTTTTATTCAATTTTAATACCAATACATACTCGTATATGTTGTCTAGTAGGCAAGGCAATCTCCGTGATTTAGTTGGTTTAGCAATATGCAGAAGCACAATGTCACATTGAAAAAAATAAATTACTTCGGTCATCATTGACGGATTTTTCTAGTTTATTGAAATAATTCATTCACAAGGTTTGTGAATCGCTATTTTTTAAATAATATCATAGTATAAATAGGCCAAAACCCATACGATGGTTGTTGCCAAAGAAAGAATACGAGAATTGAATTTTGAATACAAGAGAGCGAGAGAGGAATACTTGGATTCTCTCCGAAAGTAATTCGAAATTTGAATCTCGGTGGGTCCGTGATACTGAACGAATTTTAAATACCTAGATAACAATTGTTGAACCGGTGTAAAAGGGGACGATGTTTAAATGATATATATATATATATATATATATATATATATATATATATATATATATATATATATATATATATATATATATATATATATAAACAAATTTTACATTTATGAATATATATTTTCATAAATGTAGAATTTGTTTTACTTTCGTGAATATTTCACGGGTTACAACTAGTTTTATATATTCCTTATAAATAAACAGACAAGATAAACTTATATTCTAACATTTTAAAAGATTATATAACCTTAATATGAATTCCACGGTATTCCACATTGTCAACGGGCGTGAAATAATATCAGGGAACCTCAAATGTGTGCATTCAATTGTTCCATCACAAAAGCTGTATGTGACACATGCAGCAAGTCAAGCATCCGACTCTCAGATCTGCTTGATAGCTTATCGAGATTTTTCAAGTCAATTGTCAATCGAGGTAGCGGAGCGTTTCATTGATTTGATTTGTGCTCATAAAAGCTTTTGTTGAAAGCTCTCTATGAGGTCAAGTAGTTAAGTTAATATGCATTTGACCTTATTTCTTTTTGTATCGTCTATTTGTTTGTAAAACATTGTGATTCGATAAATAGTTTAATGAATCTAAGAATTAAGTTTTAATACAATAGATATTAGAATATACAAGAATTCTTACTCATATTCACTAAAGTATATATAAACACAACACACATTACACACAAAGCATCAGTATAAGTAAGTGACAGTGATATATGAATCTAAGAATTAAGTTTTAATACAATAGATATTAGAATATACAAGAATTCTTACTCATATACACTAAAGTATATATAAACACAACACAAATACATTACACTACACACAAATGCGAATATATTAATATCACATATCGGAAGATCTACAAAGGTTTCTATGTACATATAATTTGTCTTCCCTCGGTTAGTTTTCTGCGAATTTCTTAAGTACCTAATCGCAGCCACCACCTTTTTATCTTTACACTTAACTTTTATACATTTATTTTTGTAATATTTTTAAATAACCAATAATAATGGGTTTGAGTCCCGAATAAAAGCGTCGATGAGGAGGTTTTACTCCATAAATGGCGCTATATAGTCATTCTATTATTTTTAACCGACGAGAATTATAAATGTTGATTCTTTCTTCTAAAAATATTATTTAAATTTTATCATGCAATTTTTATTTCTTACGTACAAAAATATCTCATTATCATTTCTGAAATTATTGCATATGAACTACACACATGCGACGTTATTAATATAAACATCTGCAATCCCATTCAATATTTCCTATAAAAAAACAATATTTAGATAACTTTGAAAAATTTGATATGTTTAAATTTTTTACTTTCGCTTGTAAAGTTTATACTAATTTGCATAATAATGCCTAAAAGTGGTAGCTGTCAAAAGAATACATTAAAATTATTTTAACAGGGTTACTCGAAAGTACTTTGTTTGCATCGAATTAAAAAAAATTAAGGCAAACGGTGAAAACAGTATCAAAAACATAATATTTTCTTTGTTAGACAAGAAATCTTTAGTGTTGAAAAAAATTATCTGTTATAAAAAACTTTTTTATAGTAAATGGGAAGAAAAATGAAGCTAGTGACTAAATTTCATAAACAACACACAAGATTAATTTCTTTAAAAACCTTTTTCAAAAAGCATTTTTAATTAAACAAACACATTTTTTCAGAATTTAGATTTAAAAAAATATTATTTATTATAATTTCACTCCTCTGCACTGTGAACCTCCGTGGTCTTCTGGGTAAAATGTTTTATTTCCACTCGGGTATTTCGGGTTCGATTCCTGAGGGTACCCAAAAAAGAAAATGGATCCCATTCAAATGGTAAAACAGTTCATCTGGTGACATAACTAACACGAGATAAATTTATGCGAGTGTTGTGCCTCTTCGCTTATATCTAGATATTGTTTTTTGATGTAATTTAAGAGATGAGAACATTTATTTGACACATGTGGTAAGCTGGTTGACTTAAAAGAGGAATTCCTTGTTAGTCAACCAGCAGGTCTACGGTATCTGAGCATAGTAACTAAGCATGATAGGGAAAGGGGAATATGATTATTTTTATGATTAGTGATGTTATTGAGTATGTCTTCAAACTCCTTCAACATTATTATTGTATCTTCCCTTGTCATGTAAAATAAATATTTAAAATCCTGTATGCAGAGCAGCGCCAGATAATTCAAGGTTTCAAATGCCATAATACAAGATTTGAATTCCAGCCAATCTGGGGAAATCTGGTGAAAACTAGACTTTATAATTATTATTCAAATTCCGTTTATAATTTAACATTGAAGTACTATTTTATTTGAATAATTTTTTGACTTAAAAGCATTATCACTACGATGTTGTATTAACTATACTCGATGAAGTACAGTTTCACTGTAAACAAAACAACCTGGTGGCTTAATTGTCATGTAGCAATCTCTTCTAATGAGACAGAAATATGTTACAGTGAAAACTATACTGGAACCCTTTTTAATATAAATTAAATCACATCACTTCATCTTATACCGTGGCCTAATTGGCATCTTACCAATTAGGCCACGGTATACGTCATATACTTTTTTAAATAGTTTATTCTAACGCACTTCACAATATTGTTTTTACGAAAACACTTAATATTGTTTGCCAAATAACTGAATTAGTTCTTAGGAAATTATGATACAATGTCGTATTTGTTTAAAAAAAAAACGATATGTATGAAACTACTGCTTGCCTACTTATTTTGTTATCACCCTGTAGAATCACAACACCCGGAAATAAAAACCCAATAATAGTGTCGAGAACCTTTTTAACCCTTTCTGTATTGAATGCAAGAGCGGCCTAAGAATACCGCGTGATCTAATTTCAATAAATTATTGTGCTGCTGGTACGGGGATGTTTCTATGCAGATGCTAATAGTATGCGTGATTTTATTTTTTTATTTCAGTCGTTACTCGGCGATTCAACGGGTTAACACATTATCTTGTCTGTACAGATGTGAGCACGTTGTTTTTAAAAAGTGAATCAGTGAGTTTCATTACAATTTTAGTGTAATTAAGTGTTTTAGTTATTATATTCGTCAACAAAGGTTTCCTGGTTTGATTTCTTATTAAACATTACGAATTGAAGAAAATAATATTATACTTTAAATTTGATCATGAATATTGATGATTTAATTATTAATATTCTTGCGTAAAAGTTAATGGCAGGTCCTATAGCGCTATTAACTGAAACAGATTAAACCTGTCAATCATCTTGGAAGTTTAATCCCCTTACTGTTGAAACTTTGGATTTGATCTATCTAGAGTAGTTCTGCTGAAGTGCAACAGCTTGCATATAATGAACTTATACACGCACAAGCGTCTCCTGTCCACAAGATGATTGATAATCATATTCGATCACTAAGAATAACCTATTGTGTAATAAATGACAAAACTTTGCCTCCGTGGTCTGGTTGGTAAGAGACTTGTCTTCCACCACGGGGAGTTACAGGTTCGACAACCATAAGTATCTTTTTTTAAAAAGGATTCTTGGATATTAGCTTTCGCAGTTCATCGCTCTTTTTTTGCGTCATCCTTGACTATCCATGCATTGAGACTCTGGAACCAGTTACAAACTAATGTTAGACTCGCTACGTCATTGGCGTGTTTTAAAAAACTCTTAATTTCAGGTCAGTAATACAATATATTTCATTCCCGATTTATCTTTCCTCTGCACCATCCCTTCCTTTTCCTTTGAGTGATGATATCTCACTTTCATTTTAACTATAGTATATATACGAGTATATTGTTAATGAATTTTGTAACTTCCTTTATTTTCTTTGTCTGATTGGTTGAAAGAAATTGCCGTCTGGCAATAAGTCTACCAGATTTTTTATACAGTGAAGTGTGGAATAAATAAATAAATTATCGTCTGATTTTTACTTACGGCCTCTTTAACATCTTTCTGGTTCGTTGGAAGAAATTGTTACGTGACAATAAGCCCACCTGGTTGTAATGTGTACAAGGAAAACGTTATACAATTTAACACAAATGTCGCAAGTTTTTGTCCCTGTATTCCAAGTTTGGAGCTTTATTGTCTGAAAATTTAAATTGATTGTTGTTGTAACACATACTTATTACTGATTCTATGACTAGTCATTGAAGTAACATAATTACTTACTTAATAATGCTAAAAGGTTATTGAAGAAGAAACCTTCAACAAACCCGAATTATGACATTTTCATTTCATTTGACATCATTCCAGATCACTCAACTTTTAAACCTTCGTATAAATCAAACAATTGCACCTTTTAAACCTTAGTATAAATCAAACAATTACTTTTTATTGTATTGTATAATACTTTCATTGTATACATTGCAATTCAACGAGTTTATTACCACATGACAATTTATTTCAAGCAACAACAAATATGGTAAGGACGTATTAAGTAAGTACAAGACTGGATACTATAAAAAACTGGTTCTCAATAGGAATTGAAAGAGCAATCCTCCGAATGGTAGACAAGGGTCTTACAAACTAGGTCACCGAGGTCGTCTTTTTAAATTATCAAATCACTGCTTATAAGACCCACATATTAATTTCAAATGAAATTATATCGTAGAAAAAAAAAACATCAATCTGCTAGATAACATACATACATAGACAGATTTTTATATCGTGACACACATATTTCACCTATTCTACATCCATACAACTCCTACGAATTTGCATTAAATTTTATATTCTCTTTTTTTTTTCAAAATATCATTCACTTGATCTAACCACACCTTCCTTTGTCTTCCTCTACAACGCCTTCCACTAACATTTGCACGTTATGTTTGATTATTTCGTTTTTTTCTTCATTTATTCGTTACTTAATACATATCTTCAATTCGCACTCATCCCTAATCACTTCGTTCCATATTCCGTCATACATTGCAACCCCGTGTATTCTTCTCAGTATATTCATTTTTACAGTATTTATTTGGTTCCTTTACTTTTTTTCCTCTTTGATGTTTCACTTCCACACATCAAAGTTGTGTATTATAATACTGTCGTGGACTATCATCTTAGCAGATTTTGATACTCTCTGATTCGAGTCAACATATTTTAAGTGCCTCATTGATTTGGTTTCCTATCGTTACAAGACATTCGATATTTCTGATAGCTCTTTTACCATTTTAGAAAATACTACTCTACTAAAAATAAACTTATCTCAAAATTCTTATCCTAAGATTTGCGAGTTGAGCTGAACTCTGTTAGACTTAACCATATAGATATAAGCATATTTCCTCTAAATTCCGAACCCCTGTATGGTAGAAGATATAAAATAATTTAAAAGCATTTTTAACCTATCTCTAAGCTGCGGCCTCCGCCATGACGTAACATATTTTGGCTAAAAATCCATTGCAAAAATATTTTAGGAAAAATTACCTTAGCGCTATCTACGCCACCCAAGCGCCTCACATCGGGCCTGACTCAGCAGAGACGGATAGATGGAGTTATAAGGAATTTGTCATGCGAAAGTTATGACTTCGATTACACTCGGGTTTATCCCCTTCTGTCAGGGGTTGCGAATCCTCTTAAATTTAACTGGTAACAAGTGATGTACGAAATGCAAAATATATTGATACGAATGCTCTTATTAGTATCTGTTATTATGGGCATAACCAGTGATGTTCCCCAAAAAAATATCAACCGGCTCGTTAACACGTTTTTTTAGAACCTGACATTTTTTTTTCCTTTCAGTATATGATAAGTTATTTAATAAATAATAAATAAATATAGGTTTATTGACAGCAACATAGTATGTACAAAATATATTTAAATAACACTTCTAAAACACATAAATTGCAGATAATACATTAAATACAGAAGCTATCAAAAGGTCTGGGCTCATCTAATAACATCCCCTCGGCCAAGACACACCCCACCAATATAGGGTGAACCCAGTCACGGGAACACCAGATGTTGAACACGTAGAACAAGAATATAAAAAAACACAGAAAATAAATAGATGACAAAAAAAATACATTCTAGAGAGAAGACATTAAAAGGTCCACATTTTTAAGTCAAATTCAAACGCTAAAATACACCAAAAGCTCGTCGAATGTGGTTTTTAATAAATTCAGAATCTCTAATGTCATAGAATACTGGCTATTCTCGATGTAGTCATCATCAACTTTGATGGAATCGTCATCAGTGGTAATTCGCCTTCCAGACAACATCTTCGAATATCGTATTGCCATTATAATTCAGAATCTCTAATGTCATAGAATGCTGGTTATTCTCGATGTAGTCATCGTCAACTTTGATGGAATCGTCATCAGTGGTAATTCGCCTTCCAGACAACATCTTCGAATATCGTATTACCATTAAAATTCAGAATCTCTAATGGCATAGAATACTGGTTATTCTCGATGTAGTCATCGTCAACTTTGATGGAATCGTCATCAGTGGTAATTCGCCTTCCAGACAACATCTTCGAATATCGTATTACCATTATAATTCAGAATCTCTAATGTCATACAATGCTGGTTATTCTCGATGTAGTCATCGTCAACTTTGATGGAATCGTCATCAGTGGTAATTCGCCTTCCAGACAACATCTTCGAATATCGTATTACCATTAAAATTCAGAATCTCTAATGGCATAGAATACTGGTTATTCTCGATGTAGTCATCGTCAACTTTGATGGAATCGTCATCAGTGGTAATGCACCTTCCAGACAACATCTTCGAATATCGTATTACCATTATAATTCAGAATCTCTAATGTCATAGAATGCTGGTTATTCTCGATGTAGTCATCGTCAACTTTGATGGAATCGTCATCAGTGGTAATTCGCCTTCCAGACAACATCTTCGAATATCGTATTACCATTAAAATTCAGAATCTCTAATGGCATAGAATACTGGTTATTCTCGATGTAGTCATCGTCAACTTTGATGGAATCGTCATCAGTGGTAATTCGCCTTCCAGACAACATCTTCGAATATCGTATTACCATTATAATTCAGAATCTCTAATGTCATAGAATGCTGGTTATTCTCGGTGTAGTCATCGTCAACTTTGATGGAATCGTCATCAGTGGTAATGCGCCTTCCAGACAACATCTTCGAATAGCGTATTACCATTATAATTAATTATTTTAAACATACAAGAACACTTACTTCATCATCGCCATACATTGTACATATCTATTTTTTTTATTTGTGTCGTATTTTTTTCTTTTGCGGTAGTAAAAAAACATTAAGCACCTAAAAAACTACTTATTTTATCTCATCTTCAAAATGACGTCCAAAGTAATGATCAAACAATTTAGGTAAACAAATGCCGAAAACAGCGCTTAACTATTACCTTTCATAATAATTACAACCGGCACGTTTGGATTGAAAGTCATGACATCTATCCGACAAATGTGAAACTGTAATACTTTCCGCCTAACATATATTTTTTTAAATCAAAATTTTGATAGATAAATGTGTAGGTACATACCAACAAATTGAATAAAAACTTGCTGAATATACCAGGAAGGTAAAAATATTTCAAATGAGTATTGCGTAATAAATTAATATGTTCAAACGTCGTGAAAATATAAATCTTATTGTGATGAAATAATCACTAGCTACCATTTTTTTTTTCAAATATGCAATCCACCCAAACTAGGATGATTTGCGCCACCAAACCAAAGACATACAATTATATGAGTTAATATAAAAAACCGATATAAAAAAAATTCAATTCTAGATCATTCAAAGTTTCAACTGAAAGCTTCAAAAATTTAATGATCGGTCTATAAATGGAAAAATGCATCGAAGAAAGGAGAAACGCAACATTCATTGGACGCGGTAAAGATATGGCTTTTAGTAAATCAAATTTGTCTCGCAAAGGACAACCGAAAAATACATGACCTATAGTTTAATCATCCAGACCACACCCACAGCCGGGATTCTCCACAATATTCATTCTGTAAAGGTGACTAGCCACCATACAGTGGCCCGTCCGCAGATGACACATGACAGACACTTCCATCTTATTCATTCTTATAACTAGCTACCTTTATTTATTACAAAAATTGTTACGCGTGTTTTGCACATATTGATTAATAAATCATTTACATATCTATCTAACAATAGTTTTTTAGAGAATATACAGTTTTTAGAAAATATACATAAACAATATATATATATATATATATATATATATATATATATATATATATATATATATATATATATATATATATATATATATATATATATATATATATATATATATATATATATATATATATATATATATATATATATATATATATATATATATATATATATATATATATATATATATATATATATATATATATATATATATATATATATATATATATATATATATATATATATATATATATATACTGATCATCGCCTAGTAAGAGCCAAAATAAAGATCAACACCAAAACTGAACGTCTCAAAGTGATTAAGAAAAAGGAGAAAATAGTAATAAACAACGATCTACTTGCTAAAAATAAAAATGGATTCCAACTAGACCTCAAAAATCGATTTGAAATCCTCAGCGAACCACAGCTTCCGATTACAATAGAAGCAATAGCAGAACAGATAGTACAGAGTGCAACAAACTACGGCGGCTCACATCCTCAAAAAGAATCAAAATTGTCGCAGCAAACGTTAGATCTTATGAAACAAAGAAGAAAAATGATATCTACACAACCCGCTTCTACATCACCATCTTTCTCAGAGATCAATAGAATGCTACGCAAAAATATTCGTAAAGATATCCGCGAATATAACACAAAAATGGTTCAAAGGACGATTGAGAATAGAAGAAGTCTGAAAAAGCTAAAGCAAAATATGTCTTTAGGAAAACGCCACATCATTGCACTTAAACTGTCTGATAATACTGTAACCAAACAACGAGACCTTATCCTGAAGAGAGCGGAAGAATTTTGTAGGGAACTATATGCCGATACAGATACTGTAACTATACCAGATACAAATCTGAATCTAAAAACAACTAAGGACGAAAATATCCCAACGATCTTGCCAGGAGAGATCAGATACGCAATCAACGGAATGAAATCCGGTAAGGCCACTGGTACCGACGGTTTGTCCATTGATGTCCTTAAACAAACAGGTCGAGAAGTGGATACCATCTTATCAACACTTTTCAACAGGTGCCTTCAAGAAAAAGACATTCCAGAAGATTGGAAATCTGCAACTATAATACTTCTCCATAAGAAAGGCGATCAAGAGGATCTTAAAAACTACCGTCCGATTAGCATGCTACCTACCCTTTACAAAATTTTTACCAAGATTTTAACCAACCGACTCTCGAATACTTTTGACATGAACCAACCACGAGAACAGGCTGGATTCAGGAAGGGTTTCAGTACCATGGATCATATTCAGGTGCTGCGAGAAGTAATGGAACGATGTGACGAATACGAACTCCCCCTGTACTTAGCATTTGTGGACTACGAAAAGGCATTTGACTCAGTCAAAAAAGCTGCTATACTAGAAGCTCTAAAGACACAAGGCATTGATAGAGCATACACTCAGTTGTTCAATAACATCTATAAGGATGCAACAGCAAAAATACATCTCCACAAATCCTCGGAAACCTTCCGAATCGGTAAAGGAGTTCGTCAAGGAGACACTATTTCCCCAAAATTATTCACAGCTACACTGGAATACATATTTAAAAAACTAGAATGGGAAAGTAAAGGGCTGGCGATTGATGGAAAATACCTGAGCCATTTGAGATTTGCAGACGATATCGTTATATTCTCACAAAACCCGAATGATCTTCAGCACCAACTGCAAGAATTGGCAGAGGTCAGCAGGGAAGTTGGTTTAAAAATGAATATTTCAAAAACCAAATATATGATGAACGGCTTTGCTACCCCAAAACCAATAAACGTAGATGGAAAACCGCTAGAACTTGTCCAGGAATATGTGTATCTAGGCCAACTTATTTCCTTTGTAGGTGGCATATCGGAGGAAATAGCACGAAGGACCAAACTGGCGTGGAGCTCATTTGGACGTTTGAACAACATCTTCAAAAGTAATCTCCCAATATCCTTGAAGCGAAGGGTCTACAACCAGTGCATTCTTCCAGTACTTACGTATGGCTGCGAGACATGGACGCTCACAGTAAAGAACACGCAAAAGCTCCAGACCGCACAAAGGAGCATGGAGAGATGCATGTTAGGATATACTAAAAGAGACCGTAAACGAAACACCTGGATTCGCAATATAACAAAGGTAGAAGACGTTATAAAGGTGTGCAAAAGAATGAAGTGGCAATGGGCCGGACATGTAGCCAGAATGTCAGACTCCCGATGGACATCCGAAATAATCCAATGGTATCCAAGAGGCATAAAGAGGCCTAGAAGAAGACCGAAGGTACGCTGGATGGACGAAATCAGGAAGCATGGCAACATCACGTGGCATCGGCGAGCAAAGGACCGAACTGTTTGGAGTCAACTTGGGGAGACCTTCATCCAGCAGTGGATCGACCCTGGTTGACAATGATGATGATGATGATATATATATATATATATATATATATATATATATATATATATATATATATATATATATATATATATATATATATATATATATATATATATATATATATATATATATATATATATATATATATTGGGTGTACAAATAAATCACCGCCGTTTGACAAAAGTTGGCGCCACCAGTAAGTTATGGTTAAAATTGTCAGATGTAAAATGTCATTATCGTAAGGTTGGACATCTGTCAACAACATGACCTTGAAATATTAGTGAATTTTTATCAGTATAACATATTTTTTTGTGTTCGAAAATGTCAAGTTTTGAGCCGAATAAGCGTCATTTGCGGGAACTTTTGATTTACTTCTTCAATTTGAAGAAATCTGCAGCTGAGGCGCATCGATTGCTTGTAGAAGCATATGGTGAGGCTGCCTTAAGTGAGAGAAGTTGTCGTGAGTGGTTTCAAAAGTTTAAGAACGGTGAATTTGACATCGAAGACAAAGAACGTAGCGGAAGGCCGAAAGTGTACGAAGACGCGGAATTGGAAGTATTATTGGATCAAGATTCGTGCCAAACACAAGAAGAACTTGCACTTACATTAGGAGTGACTCAACAAGCAATTTCACATAGGTTGAAATCATTGGGAATGATTCAAAAACAAGGAAATTGGGTTCCATATGAACTGACACCGAGAAACGTTGAACGCCGATTTTCCACATGTGAAATGCTGCTTGCCAGGCATAAACGAAAGGGTTTTCTGCACCGTATAGTCACTGGTGATGAAAAATGGATCCACTATGATAATCCAAAAAGGAAGAAATCATGGGGAACCCCTGGCCATGCTTCAACATCTACAGCTAAGCCAAATATTCATGGAAAAAAACTCTTGTTGTGTATTTGGTGGGATCAGCTTGGTGTCGTGTATTATCAGTTGCTCAAACCGAACGAAACCATTGCTGGGGCTGTCTACCGAGCACAATTGATGAGATTGAGTCGAGCACTCGAGGAAAAGCGCGCCCACTGCTACTCCAGACACGACAAAATTATTCTCCTGCATGATAATGCTCGTCCACATGTTGCGGCGCCGGTCAAAACCTTTTTGGAAACAATCAATTGGGAAGTTTTACCCCACCCGCTGTATTCACCAGACATTGCTCCTTCTGATTTTCACTTGTTTCGATCGATGACGCATGACCTGTCTGAGCAGCACTTCACATCATATGAAGATACCAAAAATTGGGTCGATTCGTGGATAGCCTCAAAAGATGAAGCATTCTTCCGACGCTGTATCCGTATGCTGCCAGAAAGATGGGAAAAGGTAGTGGCAAGCGATGGGCAATACTTCGAATAAAACATGAGGTTCCGTTCTTTCACAATAAATGCCCAATTTTTGATAAAAAACGGCGGAAACTTATTTGTACACCTAATATATATATATATATATATATATATATATATATATATATATATATATATATATATATATATATATATATATATATATATATATATATATATATATATATATATATATATATATATATATATATATATATATATTTTTTTTTTCTTTAGTTAATCAAGCGGTTCGGCATGAGGTCGCTAATTTTATCAACCTCGCCTAAACTCATTAGAGGTTTATAACTGGATTTAAGATGGTACTTTAAGTAGCCTTCTCATTGTCAAAATTAAATATTCTTCTTTACGTAGTGGTGCCATCTCCGTGGGATATTTAACGCCAACTTGGCGATCTTCACTTTCTTGAAACCCACCCTTATTATTCCCTCTAGTTCTTAAACTAACAGATATGGCAATTCCTCAGTTTCTTATATCAGTGAATTTTCATTGAAAAATTAATTGTGTTTTACCAAATCTCGTGCCTTTTATTGTATACTAGATGTGAAGCAATTTTCTTGAAATATCGACTAAAATATCGATTGATGTTAAGATTTATATCAAAGCTGATGAAAATGTTAACTTAATGTGTTATCTATATTTTATTCTAAATTTTAATAAACTTACTAAAAAATAATCAAAGTTTTTGAAAAATGTTTCGTCACTCACAAAGAAATATATCTACAGCTTAAATGATGATTCCTTCTAGGAGACGTATTATACTGACTTCATATAACATATGTACTAAAGTTAACCATCTAATTGAGACCATCTGAGAGGTCATAGTTTGATCTGGTCGGATGCAATTGAGAGACATAACATGAAAACATATGCCCTTTGAAATAATATTTGGTCACTAAATAACGCAAAAAATTCGTTAATGTAAATGTTTAAATACCTTTTTCTTGCACTGAAAGCTTAATTTTTTCATATACTCTGAAATTTATTCGTAGTTTGAAATGCATTTTTTAAATGCTGAAATTTTTTATGATTCACGTTAAATATTGGTGGGTATTCACATTAAATATTGATCTAGATGGATATTTAAGGAGCTATGTTAGATTTCTTAATAAGTTACTTAAAAATAAGCAATATATCAATTGTAAGTGCATACATATAACATATATCGATCATATTAAATATTAAGAGGGTGGTTTTCTAGCCCAGACGGATATTTCAGGGAGTTATGTTGATTTTTTAAATATAAAATAAACAATATATGTTTTTTTTTCATTTATATGCATAAAAGAAAACAATTCACTTATTTTATGAAAATACATTAATATGAACATATTTTATATGATGAACAGTGAATACTTTAGGGGGTAGAAAGTCGTATAATTATTTTTTAATTCGTTACTTAAATAAATAAAAAATATGACAATTGTATGTGCATGCATGTACATATCAACATATTTTTGATGATCACATTAAATATTGGGAAATGGGGATTTCTAGCCTAGATGGATATATAAGAAATTTACAATGAATTGCTTAAAAATAATACCGTACACCAATATTTTAGAATATTTGTGAGTATTTTATACGTTTTTTTGTCATTTGACTTCCACGCTATGAAATGCTGTGTAATAATCTTTATATAAGGCACGTCATATTGCTGGCTGACATTACACCTGACCAGAAAATAACTTGGATTCATATTTCAATATCAATGCCCGTTGGCTAATTCAACAATAATTCAACTCTCCAAACCTCGAAATATACTCGACAATATATAATATAATCGTATTGTATCAATGATATTTAGGTAGGAGTGTATATACAAATCGCCTATTCCAGTTCACCGATGGATTGTATCCTTTGTGCGCAGGCCAGTTCAAACATGGACATCGATTTATGTGTGTATAGTTGAACAACACGGGGTGAATACGCTCAGCCGCCATTTTGTAGATCGTAAACCATCCCCCTTTGATATAATATCCAATAACCGATACACCCCCGCCACCCCAGGCTTCTGTGTGTGTACACTACGCTATATCCATTTTGCCTATTTCAATATTTATCCATATTCCACGTTAGTAGAAAAGGTTTACTTACCGTGTGTGAGGGATCTTTGAAATTATATTATTCATGAAACTGGAAGTTTTGTATCTTTAAGGGAAATATATTATTACGCTTTCGTCGCGTGATAGCTTCTTTGTATCATTTGATATAAGCTAATAATGTTCATTTGTTATCACATTCATGATTTGTAATCATTAATTGTGTGATAGCTTATATGTATCGTTTGATATACTATAAGCTCATAATGCTCATTTGTTATCAAATTCATGATTTGTTATAATTTGTGTGATAGCTTCTTTGTATCATTGATGTAAGTTTATAATCCTCATTTGTTATCACATTCATGATTTGTAATACTTTACTGTGTGATAGCTTATTTGTATTATTTGATATAAGATTATAATGTTAAGGTTATTATATGATAATCATATGTTGTCATATTCATGATATGTAGTAATTCGTAGTGTATGTTATTTTTTATACGATTTGATATAAGCTAAGCTTACTGTAAAAATATTTTAAGTAACGATTTGTTCATTCATAATTTGTTATAATTCGTTCTGTGATATCATCTTTGGTATATAACATATATCATGACCTTAATAATTTAAAGACTGTTTTATGATAGGCATTTGTTTTTACATTCATGATTTGTAATAAATCATCGTGTGTAAGTTTCTTTGTGTCATTTCATAAAACTAATAATGTTTATCATTTATCATCACATTCGTGATTTGTAATAATTCGTTGCGTTATAGCTTGATTGTATAATTTATATAATCGAATAATGTTAAAGCTATTTCATGATAATCATCTATTATCATATTCATGATTTTTAATAATTCGTAATTTTTTTTTATGATTTGATATGAGCCTAACTTGATTTTTTAGTATATTACTTCATTCTTGACTAAGTATCATTCGTTCTATGATAACTTACTTTAGTAAATAATACGAGCTTAGTAATTTTAATGCTATTTCATTGTAAACATTTGTTAACATATTCATGATTTGTAAAAATTCGTTGTTAACATATATCTCGTTTATATAATATATGATTTGGTATGAACTTGGTTGTAAACACTTTTTTATGAAAATAATTCATTCATGATTTGTTTTTGTCATTCGTTCTGTGATAACTTTTTGAATATAATATAATCTAATTACGTCAAGGTTAATAGTTTTTATCACAATCATAATTCACATTCATAATTTCATTTTATCACATTCATAATTCATAATAGTTTTTATCACATTCATAATTTCTGATGCGATCGCTTCAATATGTGATTTGATATGATGAGCTTAATTATTAAATCATTTGTTACTTCATAGATTTCATGATAAGTTACAATTCGTTTTTCTTCTGTATGATTGTATGATTCAATATTTGCTTTACTGAGCTAATGTCGAATAATATTAAGCTAATATTACTATGTTAAACATATTTTACTATAATTTTCTCTAAGTGCACTCATGATTTTGATACATTTCATTATTTTATAGCTTCTTTGTACCATAGGATAAGAGGTAAATTATGTTAAAACTATTTAATTATGATTATGTGTTCACAATTTGTTATAATTCGTTGTGTGAGAGCTTCTTTCTCTGACTGGTTGAGTAATTACAAGACCATTTGACGATAATTATTTATTATTTGATTCATAATTTATTATAATTCGTTGTGTGAGAATTTTTTTTCTCTGATTGGTTGATTAATTACAAGACTATTTGACGATAATTATTTAATATTTGATTCATAATTTGTTATAATTCATTGTGTGAAAGCTTCTTTCTCTGATTGGTTGATTAATTACAAGACTATTTGACGATAATTATTTCATATTTTATTCTTAATTTATTATAATTCGTTCTCTGGTGCCTTTTTTTGTGTCATACGGTATAGGCTTAATAATATTTAAGCTCTTTTATTATATTTATTTTTACTTCATTTGTTTGTACAGTATTTTTAAACAAACCTGAATCGATAACTCGGATATTATAATATATTTAAGAACGTGGCTGGGAAACAACATTCACCGCTTCGAACCTTCGAATTATTGCTCGAGTTTTAATTGTTTTGTAAGTTCAATTTGTTTGTTTTTTTTTTTGTTAAATTCATATAATTTTATTTTTATCTTACTTTTGGTCGACCTCCGTAGTCTAGGTGGCAAAACAAACATTTTCCTAAACGGAGATTGCGGGTTGAATTCCCATTATAAAGATTACAACCTATTTTTCACTTTTAAAATTTTATTTTTCTTATTACCGGCCTTCGTGATATAATTAGTAAGACACACGTCTTCTTATTCGGGAGGTGCATGTTTGATTCCCGTTAAAACCCAGATTAAAGGATTCTAGTCAGGTGTTCACTGAAAGCTATTTTAACATATTTCTTGTTGGTTGGAAGAGAGCGCCATATACGCATTCACATAATGCATATTCCTATATTAATACCCGTTGGCTAAAAACCACTTTAGTTGCACTATACTGTAATAAATGTGTATTTTTGTCTTATTAAATTGAACGATACATATGTTATATTTAAGATAAAAATACCACTCTAATATGTAACAGATGAATAATTGTACCAAAGAAATAGTACCTTATGTCATATTGTATGCATTTGTTAATTTATATTTAAATAAGTGTCACATGTATACTAGTGTATTAATAAGTGTCACATGTATACTAGTGTATTAATAAGTTTCACATTTATACTAGTGTATTAATAAATGTCACATGTATACTAGTGTATTAATAAGTGTCACATGTATACTAGTGTATTAATAAGTGTCACATGTATACTAGTGTATTAATAAGTGTCACATGTATACTAGTGTATTAAGAAGTGTCACATGTATACTAGTGTATTAATAAGTGTCACATGTATACTAGTGTATTAATAAGTGTCACATGTATACTAGTGTATTAATAAGTGTCACATGTATACTAGTATATTAATAAGTGGCACATGTATACTAGTGTATTAATAAGTGTCACATGTATACTAGTGTATTAATAAAGAAAAGTAAATCATTATTACAAACAATTCAATATTTTTCATCGCTTTATTTCAAATGGTTTACGCATTAATTTCACGCTAAATAAATACCTTCATCTTCTAAAGCTTCAATAAGTTCGCTTCTTTTATTTTCATATTGTAATTTTTTTTGGGCAACAATGAAGATATTCACGGTTCAAATGTCTTGTAAATAACTGGTATATAATCGAATAACAAGACGACACTCTTGTAATATTTAGTCGATAAATTATTTGACCCCGGCACACGAGGAAGGGTCAAATGAACCCCTTTCCGTGACCTTAGTTTAAAAGAAGTAGTTAAAAGAAACTCGACACATGTCAATACACTTTGCATATTTTTCATTTATGTTTTAATGAAGTCGCTGAACGCTTTAAGGTAGAATGAAAGAGTTAAAATGAAAACTTGCAAGTATCCAAAAAGCGATGCTGAAAATTTATAAGCCATTTAATACATTATTTTTAATGCATGCGACCACATATACACGTAAAGTCACGTCATTTACCAATCAAAAACTAAGTGCAAAACTTTCCGATCACGATACATTTCTTTTATTTTCTGTACATTCAGACATCTTCTCATACGACTCCTAAATATTATCTAACTTCTTACCAATTCAGCTTACATATTTCAGGTACATGGCCATACTGTAATGTACTGTATTTCCGCGCGGAAGGTCGCCAGTTTCAACCCCACACTATGCTACTCCCCTCGAATGACACAGACATTTTTCCGCCTAGTATTCGGGAGTATAAGGATACTTATGACTTCGATCATATGTATTATTTTTTAATAAAGGAAAAAAACATGCCGACGTGCTCCGATCACCTCACGGATCCAGTACACATGTGTGGCAGGAGGAAAAAAAACGAAAACTCGGCACAGTTTTGCTGTTCAACTGAATTGACGTCGGAATGGCGAGGAGATCCTCGACTACGAGATCTAGCAACAACTTTTTACTTCTTTTTCATTATTTACAATACAACATTTATAATTAACATAGTTATAATGAAAGATGAGCCATATAAAAAACTTTTAACATAGTTATAATAGATGAGCCATATAAAAATGAAAGATGAGCCATATAAAAAACTTTAAACATAGTTATAAACTTTTAACATAGTTATAATAAAAACATTTAACATAGTTATAATGAAAGATGAGCCATATAAAATTTTTTTAATATAGTTATAATAGATGAGCCATATAAAAATGAAAGATGAGCCATATAAAAAACTTTTAACATAGTTATAAACTTTTAACATAGTTATAATAAAAACTTTTAACATAGTTATAATGAAAGATGAGCCATATAAAAAACTTTAAACATAGTTATAAACTTTTAACATAGTTATAATAAAAACATTTAACATAGTTATAATGAAAGATGAGCCATATAAAATTTTTTTAACATAGTTATAATAGATGAGCCATATAAAAATGAAAGATGAGCCATATAAAAAACTTTTAACATAGTTATAAACTTTTAACATAGTTATAATAAAAACTTTTAACATAGTTATAATGAAAGATGAGCCATATAAAAAACTTTAAACATAGTTATAAACTTTTAACATAGTTATAATAAAAACATTTAACATAGTTATAATGAAAGATGAGCCATATAAAATTTTTTTAACATAGTTATAATAGATGAGCCATATAAAAATGAAAGATGAGCCATATAAAAAACTTTAAACATAGTTATAAACTTTTAACATAGTTATAATAAAAACTTTTAACATAGTTATAATGAAAGATGAGCCATATAAAAAACTTTAAACATAGTTATAAACTTTTAACATAGTTATAATAAAAACATTTAACATAGTTATAATGAAAGATGAGCCATATAAAATTTTTTTAATATAGTTATAATAGATGAGCCATATAAAAATGAAAGATGAGCCATATAAAAAACTTTTAACATAGTTATAAACTTTTAACATAGTTATAATAAAAACTTTTAACATAGTTATAATGAAAGATGAGCCATATAAAAAACTTTAAACATAGTTATAAACTTTTAACATAGTTATAATAAAAACATTTAACATAGTTATAATGAAAGATGAGCCATATAAAATTTTTTTAACATAGTTATAATAGATGAGCCATATAAAAATGAAAGATGAGCCATATAAAAAACTTTTAACATAGTTATAAACTTTTAACATAGTTATAATAAAAACTTTTAACATAGTTACAATTAACATAGTTATAATGAAAGATGAGCCATATAAAAAACACATCGTTGCACAAAGGATCCATTTTGTGGATTTAGAAAATACTTTTTAAGGCAAGACCTATTAACGACATTCTTAGTTAAAACATTCACACTTTACATTCACATCCTTACTCGTTCATAACAAAACAATTATTTAATAATTAATTTTAAGACAAACATAAACTCAACTGAGAAATATAAGCCTCGAATTTTTTCAATCAATAAATACGATACTTCATCATTTTCTTTGTGTATTGGGTCCCCGTGACCCTAGCACGAACCATTAGCAATGACTATTTGGGCCCACCGTGACCTTTTGTACCTTATTGTGACCAAAAATGTGTCCACCTCTTTCCGTCGCATAAACAGAACATAATTCTTCCTAACGATTCTCGGGTAGTTTCACTGACCCTTTCGCCGAGTTATGGTCAAATATTGTCGTCGAAAAATATACGACCGAAAAGCTGAACCCCAAACTTTAATATTCCTCCCTTTACCCTTTTTTTTGGGACACATCCTTCGCGTGCCCAAATATTTGACAGGCCGGAAAAAGGATGGATATTTTTAATGCAGCTTAACATATAAAAATTATTTTATTGTAGAAGAGTGGACACAGTGTTTGCTATTGTTCAATTATTTGAAGGGGTGCAACTGGTCAGTTTCTCGTATTATTATTTTTTTATCACCCCTTTATAATAATTTTTGACCATATCTGAAGTGGAACTCAGTCGCCCATTCAATTGTCATTTTCCGACTAAGCTAGTATTATCTTTTTTTTATTTATTCATTTTATAATACACCTAAAGATCGTTGGAGAAAATTTTGCAATGTAGCTATCAAACAAAACCTGTTTTGGGTTTGATAACCATTCAAAGCTAGTTGCGATTTTTTTTATGTTTCATTTTAGCAGATGTTCTCTTTTTTCGTTTAACTCTGTTTTAAATAAACAAGTAATCGAAATATATTTATTTAAATATTTTAAAGATAACTATTTGTTAGAGAGGGATATTGTAAATATAATTACGAAGGAATTGATACGCTCGAACGCTACTGTAGCTGACAGATGTAATTTGTTTTCCTCTTTTTGAATTTTTAAAGTAAATCGTGATTTATTAGATTTATCGCAATTTGGGAATTTCTGAAGCTGTGCACAACATTTCATTATATTTTTAGTCTATTTTTGTATTAGATTTAATCAATGACAATACATTTTTCGTCATTTTAATGTTTTTGTTATTCGTCGTTTTTTAGTATTGTTCCACATTTCACTCCCATAATAAACCAAAGTTAGTAATAAAATACTGTTGTGAACTATTTACAAAATATCATTTACTCTATCTAATCACACATTCTTTCATATTCCTCTACCACGACTTCCACTTATATTTGTTATATTAGTGTTTCTTCATTAATTCGTATTATATACCCAAACCATCTCAGAGTGGTCTCATCTCAAATTTTGCTCATCACATCAGGCTTATGTTCCTATACCATACATCCCAAATCACTTTTTTCCGTGTTCAGTCATATATTGTTTTTAGTGCACGCATTACTGCAGCAATTATTTAGTCCCTATCAGTATTGTTTACATATCCACGTTCCACTTTCACACATGAAAGTCGGTACAAAAATACTGTTGTCAACTATAATTTTAGTAAATTTTGATACTGTCCGGTTCAAGAATAATTTTAATCCCCCATTGACTTTGTTACTTATCGTTTAACGCCGTTCAGTGTCCATCTTAACTCTTGAAAAAATACCACTTAAATTGTAAAACTCTTTGTTCTAATAATTCATTTCTCATCCATATATCGAACTTACTTTTCCCTTCACACTTTTCTATCACCATCACTTTAAATTTTGTAACATTCATTCTCACATTTTTTACTTTACAACTATCATACTATTTACTTATCAGACTCTCCAATTTATCATCATTCTCCACTAACTTTACAACTATCATACAATTTACTTATCAGACTCTCCAATTTATCATCATTCTCCACTAACTTTACAACTATCATACTATTTACTTATCAGACTCTCCAATTTATCATCATTCTCCACTAACTTTATCATACCATCAGCATATGATAATTTTACAATGGTTTTAATAAAATTGCAATAACAAATATAGCAGGAATATAGACGAAGCACAACATTGTTTACAACTATCATACTATTTACTTATCAGACTCTCCAATTTATCATCATTCTCCACTAACTTTATCATACCATCAGCATATGATAATTTTACAATGGTTTTAATAAAATTGCAATAACACATATAGCAGGAATATAGACGAAGCACAACATTGTTTACAACTATCATACTATTTACTTATCAGACTCTCCAATTTATCATCGTTCTCCACTAATTTTATCATGCCATCAGCATATGATAATTTTACAATGGTTTTAATAAAATTGCAATAACACATATAGCAGAAATATAGACGAAGCACGATATTGTTTGGAATGAATAAGCAAATCTGTATAATACTAAGAAAATTTTGTACTTGAATCCTCCCCTAATATATAATATGTAAGTATATGTGAAAATCCTTTGAAAAAAAACAACAGTCTCCTATAATTGGTCAATTATAAAAAAATACATATATAATTCAAAGAGAGAAGGCATTATATATTGGCAAATTGGTTTATTGCTCGTAAAGTCCTATAATTTAATGCTCCCCTAGTACATAACAACTATACGTGAACAGTCCTTGAGATAAAATCTCCGGTCCACTCAGCGGCCGGCTCGTGTGATTGGTCTGCCGCCTGCGCTGGTGAGGGTCAATCAACCAATTAGGGGGGACTCGAGTGCCTCTTACTGAGGGTGTTATTAATGGTCAGAACAATTTAACTTCATCGCTTTTCAAAATGGTTTTTGCTATGGTATTGCTAGTGTGAAAATCGATAAAACTGAACGGTACACTATGTGGTGTATTATGTTTAATTTGCTTTATTTCAATCTACAAATTGTTTAATGTCAAAAGAACCGAACCAAAACAGACATGCTGTTTACTAGCCAAACCATAATTTAAAAGAACTCTTTAAATTTTTTGGAAAGAAATAATAACGTGTCCTCCCTGTTTTCAAAATCAACAAAGAATATTTTGTTGCATAATTAAATAAATTACAACCCTTTATGTACGTATTTATCAGCAAAACAATATACCTATATTTTTTTTAATCTGTCAATAATATTTGGTTTGGAATCTCGAGTTAGAGCGCCCTTAAAGAGAGTTTGCTCTCTAAACCACGCTATACTAGTATATTCCTATAAAAATTATATTTTCATTTTCATAAATAAAACCATTGAGATGAAATTGCTTTCGAAATGGCGCTATAGAGTTAAAAATGCAAGATTAATAAGAAAAAAATTGTTTTTGTTCAATTAATTTATTAACATTTTTCATACTTACTTAGAATGACATAAAAATATCTTATTAGAGAAGTTTTCGTATTTGAACCGCCCTCAATTGAAGAACAGAGAATAAAATATACGTTCATCAAAAAAATATATTTGTCTATGATTTCTTGTTACTGGTAACATAATGGGAAAACAGGGTCGGAGTGTCCCGCCATGGCGTCATAAAGTGTCAATTATTTTTTCCCGTTTTTCAAGAGGGCGCGTTCGTGTTAACTTTTTAATTCAATGAACAACACTTCGCCGTGATCGCGGCTGCATTAATTGATATATTTTCAAAGATAATTATTTTTCTCATAGATGGGGGAAAATTATTTGTATTTTCACTGTTCATTATTTCACGCGTTAGTATTTCAACTACACCAAAATAAAAACATACGGATATATCTGGATATTTAAACATTAAAATCATTTGATTGTAAACAAAATCATTTGAATATGATATATTTAATGAAGTAATAAAATAATATGGTTTTCTATTAATACATTAGATTTTATTTAATCTATTGTACTGCACCGGTACAAAGAACTGTAAACGTATAGGCAACTAGCTGCTGCGCAATGCTCGGAGAATTCAGTGATCAATTCCAAAAGGCGTAGATCGATGAGAGAAGGTAGCGATGATGAAGCGATTCCTCTTATGGCAGGTAGTAGCAGGTCTCAAGTAAAACACAGGAGGTAGAGTGTACTGAGAATATATTTAAAAATTAAAAAGGACCCTTCTTATGAGCGGTCAGTCGGTCACCGCAAGCGCTCACACCTCGCGAAATTCAACAATTTTCGGGAGTTTTGCGCAATGTGTTAACCGACCGGTCAGCGATATACTCTGGCGACGACCGTTCATAAGTCTCATTTCCTCTGCGGTTGCAACAACGCACGGACCCAAACAAACAAATATCTACATAGGAACCAAACAAATATCGAATTATAACAAGAATCTATACATATACAAATTAAAATGTACCAATAATTTACACTTCAAATTACTAATATTATTCAAATATAAAAGTGTGACGCATACGTCCGATACATCTAGAGTGCAAATAAGAGTGGAAGACGTGGTAGAGGAAGACGAAGGAAAGCATGTTCGATCAGGTAGATGACATTTAGAAAAAGGAGAACTTAAAAAGTTTGAGAATTCGTACGTGGTCTATGACAAGATGTATGAACGAATAAGAGGTGAAGGATGGATGTCGAGAAGGGAAATTTAGCGCTTTATTTTCTTTTCTATAAGGAAGTGGCATGATGGTATAAATGAATCTACGAGTATGTATGTGATATTAAATGTCCTAATTAAAATGAACAGGAGCCCTCTGAGACGGTTATGGAATGTAGGAAGAATGAAAAAAATCTTAACAAAATGAATATACACATGTGAATGGAAGACGTGACAGAGAAAGATCAAGGAAGGCATGGTTGGCTTAAGATAATATTTTGTGAAGAGGAAATGTAAAATGGTAGAAAAATCGTAGGAATTGTATGAGGAGAAGACAAAAGATGTGTGTCACGGTAGGGAAGTCTGATGATATGTCCTCTCTGCCAACCCCGACAGGAAAAACGACATGAAAAGTATTATTATTTCATAAAATATAATTTTTCTAATGTTGTTAGCATTCAGCAAATATTTTATCGGTAAAATTACACATCCAAAAGTTCAAAATATTCTCACATTGGCTGTTAAGGTTACTTTTCTCGCACGTGCCCGTCTCCGATAAACCCTTTCGTTTCCCGGTGCCCATTTTCACCGATGTAATTTCTAATGAATTTTAAAGACTCGTCTCTAGTTGGCAATCTACCCGAGACGTGCAAAGAATAACAGCCTTTAAAGCTTTTTAGATTACGCCGCGTTAAAACTAATACGGGCTTTATTTATTGTGATTTAAAATGGAATTGACTAGAATCACGAAATGATAAATTTCTTTAGATTTTACGTATATGTTTTAATCATTCGACAATACATTTTACTAAATGTTATATAAGTGTATTGTATTACACTTTCATTGTAAACAGTACAACCTGGCGAGTTTATTGTCATGTTGCAATCTATTCCGATCAACTAAAATATGTTCAAGAGATCTGAAGGAGAAACAAGACTAGTCTTTTTTTTTAAATCTGGGTTCCTACGGCAATCGAACCTGTAAGCCCCGGTCACTAGGTCACGGTGGTCTTCCATTATTATCAAGTAATCACTTTGAAAAAAATATATACGAACCATATTTTTTTAATTGAATTCGTTATCAATATTACTCGTACATTCAAATGTTATAACGAAAGTGAGATTCAAAATAAATAATTGTCAAAACTACATACTTGTCACTTCTTAATGCGTTAACAAAATGATATATATTATGAAATGAATTGAGATAAATTTAATATAAAGAAACACGTATTGCACAATCACTAAATCGCTACGAACCTAGTCATTTGATGGCGCTGCCATCGGCCCATTAGCTCAGTTGGTTAGAGCGTCGTGCTAATAACGCGAAGGTCGCGGGTTCGATCCCCTCATGGGCCATATATTTTTTTTCTTTTTTTTTCTTCTTAAAATATTTATCCTTTGTATATATGTGATCATAGATCAATTTCTGCAATCATCTGCCCATGGGTCACAAATAGGAAAATCTTTTAAAAATAATCTTGAATTAACTTTAGTTGAATTTCTCAAGGGATTTATATATTTTAATTAATATAGTTCTTGTTCGGTTTTTATATATTGCATCAAATGTCCTGAAAAAATATCTCCCAGTTTTTTTATATTGTACTTTCCGCGACTTCAACAAATAATATATATTATTAAAACCATTGTTAACGAAAATAATAAAACGAAAAGAATTATACAAGCTTAAATTGCCGTTAAAAACTCTCGTCGGCCCATTAGCTCAGTTGGTTAGAGCGTCGTGCTAATAACGCGAAGGTCGCGGGTTCGATCCCCTCATGGGCCACATAACTTTTTTACTATTAGTTTTCTGTAGATTTGAATCAATTTTCGATCATTTAAAAATTATTTCCGACTAATTGAGAAGTGTTAATTTTTATATCTATACAAATCGAATAAATATCGGAAAGTTACTATAATCAAATTCAATTGAAATTTTATGTATCCATGTAATTATGAAAAAAATACGAAAGATTTTAATAATGAATTTTTTTTGTTAAAAATGGATTTTGCACGTTTATTTATTAATATCTTTTAAACAGAAATTGAAATATTTGCTAAAATGGACCCAATCAACAACACACATTTTATGTTTTTTTTAAACAGCCCTATTACATTTTTTCTAATGTTTACCATCACACCAAGCCCCTTTTTGAGTAGACAATGAGGACAAAACTCCACGCCTTCGTCTGTCTGCATACGGCGATACGATCGCACCCATGTATCTTGTTATACTCGTACATGATCTCTAAGATATCAAACTTCTTAAATTTAAATATTTATTTCCTGGTTAAATCCCATCTTAAAAAAATATTTTAAACAAACTTGTGCATTTTAAGTGATTTTTTCCTCAAATTGCCCGAAAAGGTAAAAATCGAGGTTATTCTTTTATTTTATTCAAATATGAGTTTATACTTTGTTTTTATTCAAATAAACATAAATGTTGGCGTATGAGAAAGACGGTCCCTACTTTCAGTCTCTCTTAGTCGCCCCATATGAATTTAAAAGTATTTTTCATGCACTGCGTTTTCACCCCTATTCACATTAGCATTACATACCACATTGCATTTTAAAATGTCTCACCCTTAAAATAAGAAAAAAAGATATATTCAACTTGAACTTCATACCCATTACACTTTTCCATTCACATTCTATGTATTATATAATATTTAAATCAAAAACTTTCAAAATACTCGTAGTTAAAATAATAATCAATAAATAGCTTGCACAGCGCAGTTAAATAATCAAATATTAAAAAACATTACATTTCCTTATAATTTGATTATTCAAGCTGTTAACTTTTTATTCCATGAAAATAAAGTTAGACAAATATTTATTAATCTAACGAAAAAAATATAATCAAAGTTATGAAAAAAATATTAAAAATAAAAAAGACAAAATAAGGGGTATGGCCCATGAGGGGATCGAACCCGCGACCTTCGCGTTATTAGCACGACGCTCTAACCAACTGAGCTAATGGGCCGATATTCAAGCCGTCTAAAAAATACGACGGTATCCGTTTATTTGAAATAATTTGATGAAAAAATCATTATGTAACGTTATCTCATGGTGTAAAAAAATAGACGGTTTCATAATATATGTAATTATAAATTGTAGCGTATTAAGATATAATAGATTATCTGAACTCTTGAGTGTCTATGCCGAGTTTTTAAAGTAATATTTAATTTTCAAATACACCTTGATTAAAATCGGCATATGTTATCTTATAGCTAATAAGTCAATGCACTCGTATGCCCCTGTGGAAATGGATTGTACAATAAATGTACACAATGACATTATGTACTTGTAAATGTACACCTTCAATACAAAAATCAGTGAATATGGAAGAAATCGTTCATTCGAAAAAAATAAATCCGTTTTCGCTAGTAATTGTACCATATACTCGTATATACACGATGTGTTGGTTGCTAACCTTTACTATATAGTATATACTGAATATGGGGAACGTAAATTTGACAGAATCAAAAAGTCAACTAACATTTTTATTTATTGCAGCAAGTCAGAGTTTTGACATATCAATGTAATTTAAGTGTCGTTCTTCTTGCATTTACACTACAGAATTCACATTCATTCTTAATCACTTCATTCCGTATCCTGTTATACATTGTCACCCAATCGAACATCGAACCCGTAACCTCCGAGCTGGAAAACAGGTGAACTAGGCCGCAGAGTAAGTGTGGAATTCAATGATTATTTTATGTTCATTATAGGTACTTATATCACGCATATATACCATCACGTTATCTCTCTATCGGGGTAGGCAGAAAGGAGACACAACCAGACTTTCCTTTCGCGACTCACATCTTTGTCTCTTCTACATCCATACGCTTTCTCAAACAGCTTCTACGATTCCTCTGACTTTTTATATTTCCTTCTTTCGAAATATCGTACACTTGATTTAACCATACTTTACTTGATCTTTCTCTACCACGCCTTTCACTTTCATTAGCACTGTATATTTGTTTTGTTAGTCTTATTTCATTCATTCATTTTACGTGTCCAAACCATTTCTGAGTGTTCTTCTTCATCTTGATCAACATATCTACCTTAAATTTACATTCATCCCTAATCACTTCATTCCGTATTTTGGCATACATGGTCACCCCATGTATTTATATCATCATGGGATTTTTTTTCAGATATTTTAGACCTATTTAAAAAAATGTAATTTGAACGATATAGTCACCTTACTTGAACTAATTTATTAGATTATTCAGTGCTCAAGCGGTAAATTAAGTGTTTTCGTTTTATTTGATTTCTTTGCCATTTAAAATGTGTTTTTTATCATTTACATTTTTTTTTTAAATAAATGTTGAACCTACAAATTTTTTTAAATACATGTTTTTATCCTGTAATACGTGAAACAATCACCGCTTACAGTATTAATTTTAGAGTCGTATATAAATAAATAAATAACAAATTAAATGGATGTTACTAAAAAATTTCACCCTTTATGAGTTTAAATGTTTTAAAATTGACAGTATGCCTAATATACTCACATTAATTTATAAATTTTGGTTTAAAAATATAAGAAAAAGAAAAATATTGTTAAAACTTGTTTAACTGATATCAGTATATCTCATATACGAGTAATATATACGAGTATATCTGATATCGACATATCTAAATGTCTGAATTTCTGATATATTTTACCTGTGTATCTATAAACAGTGATATTTTACACAATTTTTAACTCTTCTTCGTGATGTTACCGAGATCGGTAGAGAGAACAGATTGCTATTCTCTCTACCGATCTCGTTGTGAGAGATATACGAGTATCTCTCACAACGATAAAATTTGTTACATTCACTAAATTTCGCAAGTCATTATACATTTAGATATATAATACAAGTATTCATCGGCCCATTAGCTCAGTTGGTTAGAGCGTCGTGCTAATAACGCGAATGTCGCGGGTTCGATCCCCTCATGGGCCAAATACATTTTTTATAATTGTTTTTCAATTTAAGTCATTATTTATTTAACTATATGTGGTACTTGATCAATTTCCGTTGCCATCGGCCCATTAGCTAAGTTGGTTAGAGCGTCGTGCTAATAACGCGAAGGTCGCGGGTTCGATCCCCTCATGGGCCACATATTGTTTTTATTATTTTTGAACGATATTTTTCATAACACTGATTTAATTAAAAAAAAAACATTTACCTGATACCCTAACTATTGCACTCGTTGTTGATTATACATCATACATTTTTTTAACTTGACAAGCTTAGGACGTCGAGGTTATCGGATCGTTGAGCGAGGTTTGGGGGATTGTGGTACGAATGATGTTACATTTTTAAGTTGCAAGTCATTTCTCCAATGAAAGAGTTAAGAGTTGGAGAGGTAATGGGGGAATGGAAAGGCCCCTATGTGGGAGAAGAAGATAAAGTGATAGTGAGAAAGGGGAGATAAGAGATGTGAGAGAGAGAGAAAGGTTTAAAACTATACTATCGCATCTTTATACTTAATAAATAACTAGTCAATTATGTTACTTATGTCTTACAATGTAAAAACACTAATCCAATAAAACGTAACATTTTTTTTTTATCTTTCATTTGTAAAAAAACCCTATAAAATGCTCTCCACTAAAATAACTTAAGATGCTGAGAAACTAATAATACTCGTATAATATTATACAATTAGCGCTTATCACGACGATATGAAGAAAATAAAACACATTATTTAATAGAATGAAGACTGTCGTGGCCTAGATTCCGTTTCCACCGAGGCCTCATTAACATATGTATGGTTGGTTGGAAAAGATTGTAATATAGCAATTCATCCACAAGATTGAAATGTAATTTTTTTTTTAATCTACATGTACAAGGGTGTAGGCTGAAAAACATCTGATATCCTCGTGACCGGACTCGCCCTGTATTGGTGGGGTGTATTTCGGCCGAAGGGATGTTATGAGATGAGCTCAGACATTTTAATAGCTCTCTTTTAAATGTATATTCCGCTATTTATCTTGAGATATTGGTAGGATTTGGGAATGTATTCATATATACATACGAGTATGTACATTCTATGATTATGTTGCTATCAATAAACCTATATTTATTATTATATGTATTATTATTTATAACGTATAAGTTGATTGTAAGGAAATAAAGGTGGTGGATTGAAAATATCAATATAATAAAGGTACACCGAGGTCAATAAAGGCAAAGGGAGGAAAACAATTTAGGCAGTCGATCGGAGCGTGGTTGTTATTGCGACAGGAGTTTGAGTACTTGGGCTAGCAAGAGGAATGACTTGTGGAAAAGGTTTGTGTGAGCTCTTCAGTGTGGTGTTTTTTGTTGTTTTATATTTGTATGTTTATTTTTATGATTATGTGCGGTATATTGTGGGATGAATGTTTTTGGTCCGTCTGGAGTGATGAAGTGTGAGGAGTTTGATTTCGCGTGACGTATACATATGTAATTGAGTGTCACTGTTTGTCAGGTTGATGAGAATGCGCAACGGGGTTTTATAAAATCAAAAATCGTAAAGAAGTATCGATTTATTTTTTCATGGTATATGTCCTCAGTGAGATACAGGCAAAAGCCTAATTTACTGGGAACACGACAAATGAAGGGCAAGAAACACAGATCCATTAAAATTGTGTGTCCAAATTAAATAACCAGTTGTTTTTTCGCAAATTATGTATATTTCTTGTCATGTGTAAAATAAATAAAACACATATATTTAATAAAAATAATTAAAGGAATAATAAGATGGATTAAAAAATATTTATAAATACAGTAAAATATACTTTTATGAAAAATAATACTAGCACGTAATTTTTTTATTTAAATATTTTGTTACTTAAAACTAATAAACAGCGTATAAATATTTTTCATAAACCTCCGAGAAAAGACGTATATCAACGTACATAGGTAAGTTTACTCACAAATAATAACCGTTTAATTTATATTCCCGGGCACTTTACGGAAAGGATCAGAGTTAGAGCTCAGTGCGTTATCCTGGCTGGGCCGTGGCTCCATGTATTGCTGCCTGTTGGAGGATAATGTCCCACGCCAGAGGACGGAGCATTGTGTATGGTGTGGTGAGAGCCACGCCGGCTGTTGGGGCTGCAATACAACAAATCAATACGCAGCCGAGGCGCAGTGACCGCCCCCCCTGCCCGACCCCACGCCCCACCCCTGCTACACAGCCTTTGCAGCCCATACGGGGGGCGGTGTGTGGGGTCGCCACAGTTCAAATAATACTAGAACACTTTTTGTTACTCTGTTACGTGATTCACAGAATATCTCATTAAAAACGCAGTTCATATTTTAACTACGTCCGTGGCCTATTTGGTAGAACTCCAATCTAATTGCTAGAGCTAGAATCGCTCGCACGCACCCCACGTACGTTTGCGAATGTTACCGCCCTTTCATTTAGTGTTGTCAACCGCTAGTTACGTGTATATGACAGAGGTTCTAAATTCGAAGGCTTGATTGCTGGAGTCGAAAACTATATTGTCTTCGTGTTGCCCTATTTAACATTTCCAAATCACCAATTCGTATCGTTGAAGAGTACAGTACTAATCAATAATTGAAGAAAAACTAGATGTATCCATTGATTTAGGTTCGATGAATACAGTAATTAACGAGCTTCTTAATTGTTTTTATAGAAATAACTAAACAACTTCATAGAAAATCATGAACACCTTTTTATTTTTTTATAAAAACACACGCTACATTAAAACTTGCGAAAATTACTATTTATAATAGAACTTGGCAAAAGGAGAATGCAAGTAAGAATAACGCTTTGACCATGATATATGTACCAATGTGAACGAAATAAAGAAATAAGAAACAGATGCATGGATGTTTTAAATGAGATGGAAAAAACGTGGAATGCCACTTTCAGAAAGAAGCCGAAATAAAGACATTATAAACAAATGCATGGATAAATGGATGTTTCAAATGAGATGAAAAAAGTTGCTTTCATTGGTTTGAATATGTGGAAGAAATGAGTGACCAAAGAATGACTAAGCAAGTATAAAAGTCAGAAATGCAAAGTGTGCGTGGAAGAGATAAACCTTTTTCTTTACTTTTAAAAAAAAGTAAAGAAAGAAGGAAATACAATATATCAAATATTATAAATATGAACATTCCAAATCTTTAAAAAACAATCCATGGATCAAATGGATATTTAAAGTAAGATTTTTAAATAAAGTAAAGTAAGAATGAAATACATCAAATATTTTAAATATAGATATTCTAAATCTTTAACAAATAATCCATGGATAAAATATATGCTTCAAGTAAGATGAATAAATGGGCGTTAGAATGGTTTGAACAAGCGGATAAAATAAATAACGGAAGAATGACTAAACAAGTATATAAGTTAGAAGTGTAAGGTGTATGTGGAAGAGAAGACCCAGGAAAATGTATTTGGATCGCATAGACATAATTTTGTAACAAGGTAAATTAAGAAGTATGGATAATAAAATATTATGCTTTTCTTCGCTGTTACTAGGCCTCGTAGTTAATTACAGATTCCCTTGCCATTCCAAAGTCAATTCAGTTGGAAAGCAAAGCTGTGCCGTATAGTTTGGTTTATTCATTTTCTCTTCTTTAAGTTGAGTGAGCCGCTGCACGCCAGCAAACTACCGGCCATCTGGATCTATTGGCACATCGAAGTGAGACGATCGAAGCACTCCACCATATTTTCCTCCCTTTTTTTATAGGATAGACATGACCATAATCATAGTTATCCTTATACCCCAGAAGAGTAGGAGGCAAAAATGCTTGTGTCATTCGAGGGCAGTAGCACAGCGCGGGGCTCGAACAGATTCCACACGAAAGTTCAGTGCATTACCGCGCAGCCATACTGCTCTTATACTAAATTTTACATAACGAAATGTATAAAAGTTGATTAGAAAATTTTGGAGATTTGTTTTCTCTGTTTATTCCGTAAGGGACACGGCGTGATGATTTGTATGTAATACGATACATATTCAGTGTCTATGTTTAAACGAAACAATTTTTTTCTTAAAATACTACATAAACATTCCTTTCCTCTCCACCTTTCCCCTCCACCATCCCTTCCTTTTCCTTTGATTGATGATATCTCATTTTATATGAAAAGGAATGTTCGGGTGATTGTCCGTCTTTGTGGGGTTGGTGGGCATATGCTCACCTACTCGTATATGTTCATGGATTTCGTAAGGATGGATAGTCATTTGAATTATTTATGCGACCATGTAATTTTTTATTTTACTTTTGTTTTATTTATTTTACATTTACTTTCGTTTTATTTATTTTACATTTACTTTTGTCTGGTTGGTTGGAAGACATTGCCGCCTGGCAATAAGCCCGCCAGATTATATTTACAATAAAAGTAATAAATAAATAAATTATTATGTGACATTTTTCAATTAAAAGTAACTGAATGTCCCACATGAACTTAAAGTATGTGCCCCATTTGAACTGGAAGAATATGCCCCCGACAGCGCTACGGCGCTACACATACGAGCAGGCGTAGAGTTGACCGTAACGCTACCTCTACGATCTCGATAGGAGCACCCTTCGGCGGGCATGCGTACTGCGCCGCCCCCGCGACCCTCACGTTCACCTTACCATACGAGAGCTAGACTTATACTCTCCCTGTTCCACTGCCATTTCGACTACATATTTTGGACACCATAAATTTTAACTAGTATTCTACCATCCTGAAACAGAATATCTTTTTTCCCATAGATTTGAAAACAAATTATTTCAAAACTGTAATTTTAGAAATAATGTATGCATATATATTATACAGTTAATTAGGAAAATCAAAATATAACGTTTTGACAGTTCTTTATTTATTAATTCAGTGAAAGCTGTTTTTACCATACGGCGACCTTCTCAAACTGTTGCCATTGTATTGCGAAACAGCTGTCACTGAGTAAATAAAACCTTTTGAACCAGGAAAGCGTTTTATTTTGATTTTACTTATTAAAAAAGAAGCTCCATGAATTGAAAATGGACAGCATCGATATAAATTATAGTTTTATTAATATTTATTAGGTTGACCCTCATAAGTTGTCGTTTTTAAACATAAATAAGACATATGTTTCAACACGGAGATTTCGGTTCAGTTCCCAATGATAATGAAAAAAAATTAAAAGGTTCTCAGTCTGGTTTAAGAATTTATCAGTTCATAATATTTACTACTGGCCGAATTTTGTTATCTCTAAGTGCGGTAATATTCCTACCACGTACGATAAAGATCTGAGAGTTACGTGACTACTTATATACATACATACCATCACGCCATTTCACGGTCGAGATTGGCAAAAAGGACAGAGCGTCATTCTTTCCTAACTCTACACACATCTTTAGCCTCTTCCACATTTATACAACTTCTCATACAACCTCTACGATGTCTCAGACTCTCTAATTTTCCTTTTTTAAGAATATCATTCACTTGATCTAACCATACTTTTATAGGTCTTCCTCTCATACGCCTTCTACTGACATCGTCATTGTATAATTTGTTTTTAGTTTTTCTTCGTTCATTCGTTCTACATGCCAGAACTATCTCAACGTACTGTTACTTAACTTATTTAACACATCAGCCTTAAGTTCATACTCATGTCTCAAAATTACAACTAATAAAACAATACAAATAAATAAAGTACGGGTTAAGTATCAATAAAATCCAAGTATAAATAATGTAATCTTAATTATTCTGAAGATAGATAGTTATTTTAAATATGTATGAGTGAATCTTTCCTAAGGATAATATAATTGGATGTAATGAATTCCAGAAATAACTTTTACAGCTTTCTTAAAGGAATTATGAAGTGTTGGAACAGTTTTTACCTCATTTAAAATACAAGTTTCGCCTTACAGGCAATTGCACCCTACTTTCTGTATTGTAACTAAACAAAACTATATAAAAAAAAATATTTTATTTTAACACTTTCATGTAAATAATAGATGGTCCGGAAAGTAATTTCGGAGTTTGAGGTAAAGTGTTACAATCGCAAAATTATAGAAAATGCTCGTGGATAGTAGTTTTCGATATATTCAGTTTCTCAGTATTTTTTCCCCTTAAATACTTGTTATTCTCGATCCAAGCCTAGATTTGGTTGTCACCAGTGGAAATCAATCTTCCTGAGCGGGTACTAAGGTCGAGCTCCGTATAACCATTACGCAATTTTTCTAACCATATTAAACCCACAATGTCGCCATACACCATGTAATTTCTTTTGTAAAAGTATCGAATACCTAAAAACAACTTATTTAGTTCCATATTCCAAATTACGCAAATATTACTGAAGCAAATTTGGGTAAATAATCCTGAAACAATGTGCTGTTTCATAATATATATTTCAGCAAGTTTGAAATGATATAAGAAACGAAAATTTTGTCCTAACACTGTCAATCCGAGAAATATAAAACTATTATCTTTTCCGGACAATCCAACACATCTGGCGAAACCAACTTTAGTTTCAAAATGATTATCGGTGTCCATGATCGTATCTTAAACTTAGTAAATTTATATAATATTTAAGTAAATATAACAAAAGATAAATCTCTAGGAAAATAAGATGTTTTGGAATTATGATACATATGAGTTAGGGACGAAGATATACTTACTTTTAGATTGATAGCGATTTTTAAGTTTTTTTCTTATAAATTGTTAAAGATTAATTGCATGGGATTGAACAAGGAAGATTGTTCTAAATTCGAATATACTGAACCGCAAAATATATATAATTATAAAAAATACATTATTGCAATTTAAAAAACTAATTATTATAGTGAATAAATAGTTGGCCAGATTGATTCGAGAGATCAAGACCTTAAACCATGAGGACTCGATCAAGAAGAAGAAAATGGTGAATTAAATCGAATCATAGATTGATTAAATTATTGATTAAATTATTGAATAAATTATTGATTAAATTATTGATTAAATCGAATCTAAATAAATCAACATTGGCTGACAGACAGAGCAAAAGTTGTGTATCGCTCCATTGCTGTGGTCAGGTAATGTCCAAAACATGTAACACTTTTCAAAATTGCTGGCTTAACACTAAGACTGAATACACAAGAAAATAATTCTTAAAGAAGTAGATAACGAAAGTCACAAGTTTGAGTTAAGGAAACAATGAAAATAAGATGATAAAAAATTATTTCCATAAATGGTCGTTGGAAGATCGAGGAAAAGTTCGAGAAAGTAGATGGAGAAGTTAAATAATTAAAATTACATTGTTAAATAAGTAAATTACACGTATATTGTGTAATATTACACTTTCATTGTATACAGTACAACATGGCGGACGTATTGCCATGTGGCAATATCTTCCAACCAGCCATAAAGATGTCAAAGAGGCCGTAAGTGATAACCAGACTGGAATCCTTTTTTTTCAATCTAGGTTCCAACGGGAATGGAACCCGCAACCTCCATGTTGGGAGACAAGCGTGTTACCAACTAGGTCACGGAGGTTGTTAAGGGAAAGTATATTGAAAAAATTACAGTATGTAAATATATATCCTGAAATTAGATATATACGAGTACGTTAAGGCGATAGGAAAAAAAAACATTTACGAAAGAAGCGCCATCAAACAATCTGAGCTTATTTTATAACGTCCTATCGATCGAGATACACCTTCACCAATAAGGGGGCGATACCGGCCGCGAGAACAGCAGGTGTTATTCATCCTACACCCTTGTGTACGTATTTTTTTGTCGGAGAGGGTATATAAATCCTTGAAGGGGCGCACAAGATCAACATACAGCGGCCCGCTAGATAGACAATGAGGCCTCGAGTCCCATGAGGCAAGGGCAAAAAAGATACAAACTATTTTCAAATCATAAAAACTTTAAAGACTTTTTCTTTAGTTCGTCTTCGCCTGCTAAGCTTTTAATGTAATACCCATGCAAGCGCGAAGAAGTGCTGAAATAAATGGAAAAGCTGAAACCCTAACTTCTCATACCAGATCTCTTGAATTTTCCCCTCCACGCATCTTTGTCCCGAGTAATCGTCTTCCAATTTGGGATTCGCAACAGTTTAAAGAAATCGCTTTTAACCTTGTCCTCCAAATAAACTAGTGGTCCCCGGCCCTTGTCTTTCCTCCCAAATATGCAGGTAAATCTCTTTCCCTATTTTCTAAATACTCTTCACGTATTTTTCCGATCTATAAATATTTAAGCTTGGCTTATCAGATTTTTTGTTGGATTTTAATCGTGGTTTGATTTGGCATTCACTCAAGTAGAACCATGGTTTATTTAAGCGCTTTTGTTAATCGATTAGCTTAATTTCGGCAGTGAATCCTTTTTAAAAACTCAATGCCCACCACATTAATTTAATATTGGATACTTAATGACCTCACCATTACGTACACCATATTTCCTCTTCGGATTCATTCGTTTGGAAGAGAATCGATTTTGTAAGTAAGAAAATTCGAGCATCACCGATTCGAAGTAATTCCAGTGGGTAGTTAAGATACAAAATCCCCCATCAATTTCACCTTCTCCTCACCAGTGGCGTAGCAAGGTGTACATCAGATAGCCACTACCCCCTCCCCCTTCTCTCCCAGGAGGGCCATTTTGTGGGAGGGTTGAGGGAGGGAGGGTGGATATATGCGACATCACCTCCTCCCCTACTCTCCCTACCTCACAACCCCACAGTGGCCACTCCGGTCTGAGTCTTCGGCCATTTTGGATTCACCCCCAGCCCCCTTGTGTTCTCGCTACAGTAGGTACGGAAAGTTTAGTTACTCTTTATTCTAAATTTGGAAAAGTGAAGTTTTCGCCAATACTCGACCTAACTAATAAAATGAGTTTAGGTGTGAAATCGCCCGTAGATTTTTTTCTACACAACGTTCATTCTAAAACTCTTTTTTCTCAGAAATAAAAAAGAGTTTGGTAACTCTTAAGGCAATTTTCTTGAACTTGTGTTAACTTTTCGAAGATTTTAGGTTAGAATTCAAGATAAAAGAGAACTTACATTACTTTATCATCACCAACATATAATTTTCCTATTTATAATTTCTATCGAGAGAACAAACAGATCGCCCTTTTTTTCATTCCTACATACATCCTTTCCTATTTATAAGATTTTTCACTATTGCATACTTCTTATTTTTCATGTATTGAGTATATTAAAATATTGAGTTGTATTGGTAGCATAGACAAATTGCAAACTTTTCATTTCTAAGCCTCTTCTAAGTGATTGTACTTACTCTAAAAGCTCTACTTTTGCAAAGTAAAATATTACGAAAACCGTTAACTTAAGAAGCCTTTATAAAACAGACACGCCATGAGATCTCTTTAAGTCAACCACTACGTATAATCGTAATTTCTAATGATTTGTATTTTATATATGTTTGTTTATTTGACTTTACATTTTATTTATTTTACTTCAAATTTGTTACAAGTTTAACCCGAGTACATAACAAAATAAAAAAAATAATAGACGAAAGTTTTAAAACGATCACAACATGAACAATGATTATTCATACTTTTTGAATAGGGCAGTTATGTTTACAAAGTTTATTTATCAGCTCAATCCACAATTTAACCACTGAGATGTAGAAAATATCAATATTGAAAAATTCGTTCAACAAGTTCATTCCACGTACGAGTGGTGACGCTCTTAATAACTCAACCGAAAACAATGTTAATTCACGATAGCGTAAATAATTGTCGGATACGTTATACAAAAAATAGTCAATCCTGTTCTATCCCAACACCACCCACTGTGTTATGGGGAACAAAATAAGTCCACATCCGAAATTCCAAGATCGAAATTTTTTAGACTAGAATATCGAAAATGATGTCACATTAACCTCTATTGGACTAACTCAACCATGAGGGAATTTTCAATACTTCATGGACTCCAAATGCACGAATTCACTCCAATATATTGCGGGCCAGAGAATTATAAAAATATCTCACAACAGCGCTGACACTAAATGACCTAGAAACTCTTCCTAAATTTTATTGGCAGATAAGGACATAGTATATAAATGAGCATAAGCTTACATGATAAATTCTTTGACAGTGTAAGGTCTATTGTGGATCGAAAATTGGTGTTCACAGCCATCAAAAAGATGTCCCCACCACCAAGCTTCCCTTTCATAATAATTGATAATAAGTCGCTGCATATCCAACGCACTTCAATATGGGCAAAAGCTAACCACAAGACTTAAAAATTCAAACACATTACTTTGATCATTGACTCTTAAAACGTGTATATAATTAGCTTTTTAACATTTTGGTGGAAGAACCACTAAAGTCCAAAGGTTTCCAGTCTGAACCAATTATTGCATGTATGGACAATATATTATTAACATTTCGCGCCGCAAGCTGCAACCAACATTTTCATGCAACCATCCTTTTCTCTATTTCTACCATTATTGATAGAGTTTAATCGATTTTTTTTACTTAGATTGAATAAACAAGATGGGCTAAATGGTTGGAAAAAAATGCTTTATAGAAATAAGCCCATCAGATGTACCATGTTGAACTATGTACACAAAAAAATTAAAATAAATATTAAAGCATACGTCCAATTGGAATAAAATTAATCTTATAAAACCAAATTAAAAAAAACTCACTAACCAAGCTTCAATTGAAAATCAAACCCATATCCTCTTAATGGAGGACAAGCATTAAATTAACTAGGCTACCCAGGCTGGCCGGGTATTAAGACCTTAGGTAATAAATTAGAAAATTATTCCACCAAAAATATATTCACCATAAATTATAAGGCAAGGAGAAATTTGGTCCATTCTGTATAACAGAAAGCCTCGCAGGGTATTTAGATAGAGTATGGGGGTAAGAACTCGCATGCTGGGATGCTGATAAATGTATTCCTGACGGTTGTGTTTGTCAGCCTAGCCTAGCGTGGGGGAGGATTTGGGCGGTGGGAGAGGGAAGTGGGCGGTAGAACGGGGGAGGCGCGTGGCAAATCAGGAGGTACTGTTTCAAACAAGCCTTTTCACATCAAATGTCAGACATTTCACTTACTTTCAAACACAATACAGAGAGAGTATAACGCCCATCACAAACCCGCCGCTCGAGTTGGTATGTACGGCTGATGTATGTAGTGTTCTCGAGCGCGTAACAATACTTCGGTAACTGATATTTGCCTGATAAACTTCGAAAGAAAAGATCTCCACTTCACTCTCTGTGTGTGTTTCCAAACAACGAAAGACGAATATCTGTCAAGATTTTACTTTACCTAAAATATAATTTAATGACGAAGTAAGGGAACGAGATAATTTATTACACAACCATTATAATAAAAAAATGTTATATTTTAATTTATAATACTTTCATGACATTCTATTATAACAATTGCATCTTTACGTACTCGTATTTTCAGATATCTTGATAGACATGAAATTTAACTGTGTTTGGTGGCATCACTTTCAATATCATTTGACTATGGAAGTCACTAGAACAAAGAATAAAAATGACTTACCATCATTATCACCCCCATCACGCCATTTTTATATTGGGGTAGGCACAAAGAACAGATTTCCATTTTATTCTATCGTGGCACACATATTTTGCTTCTGCTAAGTCCATCCATACACCTTGTATTCCATAATCCTTTTTATAAAGAATTTTCGATCTTCTTTTTCGATTTATTTCATTATAACATACAAACCAAATATCACTCTGGTATTCTCTCAAACTTATAAATTTCTTCATTAGACATACTAAATTCGAGGGAATACTATTATTAAATACACACCATCACGTCGTATTCGCTTTTCGGGTAGATAGAAAGAACAGATACTCATAATTTCCTATCATCCACGTCTATACATCTCGTCATACATGGTTTTTACATTAACCTTCGTTAAAACCTTGCTAACTATTTCTTCCCGTTCTTCCTCTTCTACGCTCTCCTTTATAAATTATTTCAAACATTTGTTTTCCTTTCAAAACTTATTCTCTCTACGTGCTTTAACAATTTCAAGATTATTCTCTGGATTCTATCATACCTGTTACAAATAGTTATTCCAAATCTGATAATTTCTTATTCAACTCGTATATCAACATACAACGAAATACCAGGTATTTATTGCAAGACATGGAGTTTTTTTTTTTTTTAAATTACTCTTTAAATATTTTAAAGATACCTGACTAGAACTCTTTATAATAAAATTGGGTACTAGCAGGAATCGAACCTGTTTACCTCGGGTCGGAAAACTGGCGTCTTAGCAACTCGGCTACGGAGATCTTCGATATGTCGCGAAATATAGTTGTACTCATATTATATATAACTTTACACAGTATTCAGGAGTTATAATAAAGAATGTCGCTAAATTAGCGCAAAACCTTTATTAATTATACATAGAAATCCATGAAATAAATATATTTAATGTGTCAAAAGAATAAATTATTTCTGGCTATCGTGTGTTAAAAATAATATAACGAATTGTGTGTTTCAGATATAAACAAATTTTTACATATTACACTTTACCTTGCTTTTAACTCAAAAATATTTTTTAAAGATTTATTTAATTTAAGTCAAATATACGAGTATGTGCCATTTCTTCAAAAATATTTTCTTATAATACTTCATTTTTAGATTATTTAAAAACGCAATTTATTCAAATAACCTTTTGGTAAGTCTTACCAACAAAATGTATGATTATATATAAAAAAAACTGTACACATACACTACCCTACACCTAAACTCGAATGTATTACTATCACATATCAGAAGCTCAACAAAGTTTCTTTTGTAATTCGTCTTCTCTTGGTAAATATTCAGCAGTTTTCTTACCAAAAATGTTTTTCTAAACAAATGCAGATGCGGGAACGTATCTAATCTCAACTACCGCTTTTCTATTTTTAAACTCAACCTATATATATTTATTTTTTAATATCTTTTTATCTGTCAACAATTTCGAATCACGAATTAGGTAGGAGAGTGCTCTCTAAACAGAGATATTAAAATAATTAATAATAAAATAATTTATATATGACCGTTTAGAAAATAAACTCTCCTCAAGGGCGCTTCAGCTTAGGGCTCTTTGGAGAAAATTACCGTTTGATTATCATTATTATCAAAATTTATGATTCTGTAAAAATATTTATTGTTTTTTTTTTGTACTTAGAGTTATACATATATCAATATATTCACGTAAAATACATATATTTATATAAATGAACAATATATTCACATAAAATACATATATTTATATAAATGATCAATATTTTCACATAAAATACATATATTTATATAAATGATCAATATATTCACATAAAATACATATATAAATGATCGATATATATTCACATAAAATACATATATTTATATAAATGATCAATATATTCGCATAAAATACATATATTTATATAAATGATCAATATATTCACATAAAATACATATATAAATGATCAATATATTCACATAAAATACATATATTTATATAAATGATCAATATATTCGCATAAAATACATATATTTATATAAATGATCAATATATTCACATAAAATACATATATTTATATAAATGATCAATATATTCACATAAAATACATGTATTTATATAAATGATCAATATATTCACATAAAATACATATATTTATATAAATGATCAATATATTCACATAAAATAATAAAAATTAAAACTAAACTAATATTATTCAAGTTTTCTTTTTGATCAAAATAAATTTTCTCATGACCGTCCTTTCTTTGAATCCTAAAATATCGATAAAGCTTAGTGATAATTAAGATACATAACATATGTACTATATTTAAATAAAATGGACGCATGCAATATTTGATCTAAAAATGAATAAAACAAAATAGACTTGAGCTCATACTGACCTCAAACAAATGAATTGTCGACGTGGCACCGCTCTTAGGCTAGTACTGCCGCAAGGTTATGAAGTATAGGTAGGAGGGAGGATATAGCACAGCACGGCATACAAGCATCTTAGAGGCCGACACGTAGGGGGGGCCGAATATTGAATTTCCCGAGGGACCGACCCTTGTGTAGTCCACCCCCTCCCCTCCCCCAAGGAGTCCACCCCCCCCTCTGCCACCGTCCTACGCCCCCCAACACCCCCTGTCTCCTCCTGCCGCTCCTTCAGCAAAACGCCAGTGAAGCCTTCCCTTTTGTGAATAGGGTGATCAAGGGTTGACTTAGGAATTTAAACGTGTGACTGATGGTGTATACCATCGTCATCGAAGATGATATTAACTATGAAGTTAAAAATGGAATAATGTTATGATATTTTTACTTAAAAGCAAAGTCAGATTACGTATCATAGAGTGACTACCAAGTGTTTGCAATTAACCAAAAAACATGACAAAGAAAGAGTAAATTAATAAAGACTAACAAAACAAATATACAGTGTAAATGTGAGTGAATGGCGTGGTAGAGGAAAACCAAGGAAAGTATGGTTGAATCAATTGAATGATATTTTGAAAGAAGGAAATGTAAGAAGTGAGAGAAATTGTAGGGGATGTGTAAGAAAGTGTATGGATATAGAAGATGTGAAATATATGTTTCGAGATAAGAAAATATGACTATGTCTTCTCTGTCTACCCTAGCATCGAAACGGCGAGATAGTATGTTTGTATGTTAATGAATCATTAAAATATAATTTATATTAGACATTAAATATATGTACATAAAGGGATTATATTAAAATTTAAGTGTGACAAAGTCTTACTTAAACTAATCTTAAATATTTTTAAATTAATTTATATATTCTTAACATACATTGGTAGTGTAATATGAAACTTGAAAATTGGAAAATATAAACAAGGAAAGGTCCAAGAGGACTGCAGCTGCAAAAAAATGTTAATCTAGTCCTCTTTCAAAGCACATTCGTATTTGCAAACGAGAATTATAAACATGATAGATATTTAAAAATGCGGACTTGACTTTTTTATATTCAAAACTTGAATTCTTTTTTAGAAATTTTTGAAAACACGGTGTAATTTCGGGGGTTATTTTCCATCGGTCCTGCCTGAGAAAGCCCGCGTGACACACGCGGTGGTAGTTTTGAGGGTAGCGGCATGGAGGAGAATCGGGGACGCAGGGGGCAACAGGAAAAATTATATACATTTTATAGGTACACTCCCCTACCCCCGTAGTGCCCTGCGCCAAGGGACTGGTGTGATTAAGGAGGGAAATAGTATTTGAAGAAGGATTTCGAAAGAAATAACAGTTCAATTTTGTATGCGGTATTAGTGTTAAATGGTCAAATAATGAATTCTTGGGCATTAATTTATTTAACATACGGAAAACTGGGTGTCGCAAAAGCTCTAAACGAAGTTAATTAAATACGTACATACGTATAACCTCGCCGTGTCCCTTTGGGGTAGGCAGAAAGAATCAATCTCCAAACTATCTGGAGCGGTATTTTTGATCTTACTTAATACATCACCGTTAAGTTCAAATTAATACCTGATCACTTCAATCCGTATTCTATCACCCCATGTATTCTTTGTATTGTATTACACTTTCGTTGTATACAGTACAACCTGGCAGACTTATTGCCAATGTGTCTATATCTTTCAACCAACCAGACGACCTCCGTGGCCTAGTTGGTAAGGCGCCTGTCTCCCAACTCGGAGGTTGCGGGTTCAAATCCCACTGGAATACATTTTTTTTAAATAATTCCAGTCCGGTTTCACTTAAGACCTCTTTAACATATTTCTGATTGGTTGGAAGAGACTGCCACACGACAATAAGCCTGCCAGTGGACTGTTGTACTTTATACAACGAAAGTGTAATATACACGTACATACTCGTATAATACGAGTATATAATATAAAGACGTTTAAGTGTATGTATTTCTTCAGCGTTTATTCGTTTTTTTTTCAGTATTTTTCCAATTCGATGATTCCCTTACATACATCGAATTCTATAATATAAGTGTACGTTTACTTTACATGCCTAAAATATCCAATTCAACAGATAGATCTAAAAGAGATGCATGGCAACACTAGACTTCTACGCTGAAGATTCGTGGTACGAACCTCGCGCATTGCTTCTTCTTTGAATAACATGGGCATTTTTGTTACATAGTATTTATTTATTTATAGTATACGGCCTAAAGAAAACTTAATTTGTTTTTAATTGTAATTCATAATTTGTACGCTGTATGTATTTAAATATAATTGACAGTGTGACAATAAAACGCCACGAGCATTCACTCATAAACACAATAACGAAGATCAGGGCTGTTTCCAGTTTAAAAAGAGTTGTTAATTTATTTTACATTAGCTGTCAAAATTAAAAATAACATCATATTATTGTATAACACTTTCGTCGGGTACAGTGCAACCTAACGGGTTTATTACCACTTGGTAATCTCTTCCAACCAACTAGAAAGATATGAAAAATATCTTATGTGCAACCATTTTTTTTAATACATATGGTTCCAACGGAATTTAACTCGTTTCTCCTGGTTGAAAGACAGGCATTTTACCATCTAGGTAACGGAAGTCATCCAATATTGAATAATTAAAAAAAATACCATGAATCCAAAATTAATTCGTACAGGATTTAATTTTAAAAGATTTGAATTTCACCTTGCCAAATTAAAGAATTTATAATTCAAAATATTACATGTCAATTACGAATTGTAAACGTGGAGATTGAAAGAGCAGAATTAAAGCTGCAGAACTGAGGGCACTGAGAAGAAGACATGGAGTGACATTGTATGACAGAACACGGAATGAATGTGAAATTAAGACTGATTTCTTGAGTAAGATGATGGAGAGCATTTGGAGATGGTTTGAGCATGTATAACGAATAAATTAAGAAAGACTAAAAAAAAACAAATAAATAGTACAAAAAACGCGATAGAGAAAGACCAAGGAAAGTATGGTTGGGGTAAGTGAATGATATTTTGAAAAAAGAAAACGTGAAAATCAGAGTTCACGTAGATTTTTTTAAGACGGTGTTTGGACATAGGAGATGCGAAGGATGTGTGTCGAGATAGAAACTGTCTGGCACTATGTCCTCTCTACCTACCCCGATAGGGAATTAGACGAGAAAATAGAGAACTTAATCCATATAACGACATATCTGTACTAACTTCTATAACGAGTTTTGATGATACGCCTTTTTCAAATGTTCAGTAAACTGAAGTATTTTTATTTATTTCCTATATCATACTCGTACATCCTACAATTGTTACTCAAGTATCTTCCAGGACCAGCAAAGGATACTCAGTGACTTTGAAACACCAATTAGTATAATGAATGATAAAAAGGAAAGAGATTTGATGCGTCATTGCCAGCTAATTGGCACATTATTATTATTTTTCTTTACCATGTATTTGAAATACATGCATTTAGAAGAATACACCGAGTGACACTATAGGACAGAATACGGAATAAAGTGATTAGGGATGAATGTGAACATAAGGATGACGTGTTAAGTAATATGAAGAAGAACACTTTGAAAAGGTTTGGGCACGTGGAACAAATGAATGAAAAAAAACTGACAAAACAAGACGTGGTAGAGGAAGTCCAAAGAAAGTGTGGTTAAATCAAGAGTATATTTTGAAAGAAGGAAATGTAAAGTCAGATAATTCGTAGAAGTTGTATGAGAAGTTGTGTAGATGTAAAAAAAGCAAAAGATAGGAAAGTCTTTCTTTCTTTCCTCTCTGTCTACTTCGATAGGAGTATGGCGTGATGGTTAGTTTTTAGAATATGTAGTCTGCCAAATACCAAAAAAGAATGGAATTATTAAGTAACTCAATATGATACTCAATTCTTCGAGAACATGAATGGTTTCCCTTCATCCTGGGATAAACGATACCTGTAAGTATATTTGTTTATTTTGTGCAAGCTATTGCATTACAATAAGTACATAGTCTTGATAAAACAGATCCAATATTCCGACGGCTAGTAGATAAAATATTATACCTGATGTAGCGTTGCTGATTGGTATAGCGTATTATTTGTTGCTAAATAGCGCGCTAGTTCAATTCTGTAATGAACTTATTAGGCACAAAAATATACATTCAGCTGAAATAAGGTATGCAAGTTAAAACTATCTAGAAGCAAATCCGCCAGATATCAATCATCATTTGACCACTTCCATAGCATGAATGTAAATCATTGAAGCGTGTAGAAGACCTCATTTTTTTATTAACATAACAATGTAATCATTAGCTTCATTTAGGAAGCATTAATGTTAAAAAATCAAAAATTAACTGTATTTTTTTAACCTTAATCACATTGACTTTGAATTACAATTTCTAATAGAAAACAAACTTGTATTTTTATTTTCCCCAACGAGAAAAGTTCTTTTTAAATCCAGAAAAAAATGTATAGCGTTCCTTTTAAGCAGACGTCATCTTGTCCGAACAGTTTTTTCTCCCCAGAAGGGTGGCGGCGGGTGACTTTGAACACAGGGGTAACTTTGGACAAGGAGTGTCGGACAGGGTGAGTTCAGGGGTAGCAAGGGGGTCTCGAGGAGGGTGACTGGAAATGAGATGGTAAAAACGGCGTGTCGTATTATGCAGAAAATCTCAACGAGAGTGAAAAGTTTGACTACAACTTATATCAAAGATTATTGTCATATTTCTCACTGCCCTCTTGACAAGGTTAAAGAAGGGAACATTTTATTTTAATCTATTTTGTGAATATAATAAATAAATAAGATTATAAAAAAATTTAAATAATTTAAATTTTTTTGAAACACAAATACAGTTTCATTACATTTATTATAAGATTGCGCCAAGAAATGGTTGAAAAAGTTCAAATAATTAAGCTAAGAATTACTAATTTGTAATCATTTTTTGATTAAGCACTTTATTTGTACACTTTTCATATTTTTTATGTTAATCTGTTACTAATTAAGGATGGAGTTTTAATTGGTTTAGATTGTAAATGTCATTATTATTTTATTTTATTAAATATTTATACTGTTCTACTGCATTATTTGTAATTCGTTTAATCAGTTGTTGTGAATTATTCTACTTCAAAGATGCTTTTAGTGAAGCATGTCTCATTGATTAATTTCTTTATTAGTCACTTCTCTAGTTTCGTAAAAAAATATTGGAAGTAATATATGATATATGTATATTTCTAAATAAATATTGTAATATGAAACAAACTGTTTCATTTGTTTAATATTTTCAGGCATATATCATATACATGACTTGTTTATTTATTAAGGCATATACGGATATATTGCTTTAAAAGATTTTTCCCAATCAACCAGATTTTATTTCAGATTTTTATTGACATTAATATCGTTAACATACTATTTAAACTAAATAAAAATAACATTTTTGGAAAAGTAACAAAATTTTAAATAATATACTCGTATAAATCTCAATGAAAATAGAAATAAAGACATTATGAAACTTAAGGAAGAAGTTTATATTGCAATTATGTAATATTTCTTAATATATCTTAATAATAATATTATTAATAAATAAAATATAATATTTAACTGTTTCACTAAATTTCATTTAATGCTTTTCATAACTAATGCTGAATAAACGATTTTTTTATTTAAATCTTTAAACTTAGGTCAGCTATTGCATAACATATTCTCAGCCTAGTAAAAACGCGGAAGAAACCCATAATTTGTTAAACTATAGAAATATAAACATTAATTTGAAAATAAGGAACGAAATGAGCAAGTTGTTTATTTTTTAATTAATAAACTTTGTTTTTTATTGATGAATATATTAGGTCCTTACATATGAAATTGGCGTTTTGCCGTACTGGCAACTTTGATCTCAAATATCTTCTCTTTGGTTAGGAATTCCAAATTAAAATTTATACAGCTATTTACTCAAGTATTTGTGTTTCGAAAATTATAATTCATTTGTTTTTTCCTCAATTGTTTTTTTTCTTTGCGTCACTCAGTTTACAAAATGGAAAACTTGAAATATCGCGTTATTTACGAGTACGAGTTCCACCGTGGCACCAGTGCTGCAGAAACGGCTCGAAGGATTAATGATGTGTATGGCGACGGTGCCGCAAAAGAAAACACAGTGCGTTTTTGGTTCCAACGTTTTCGTTCTGGAAATTTCGACCTGCAGAAGAAGCCCCGTGGACGGCCGGAGACCAAAGTTGATAATGAAGAATTGAAGGCTATTGTGAAAGCGGATCCATCGCAAACCACGTCCAAGTTAGCTGCAGGCTGCGGTGTTAGTGATAAAACTGTTTTAATCCACTTGAAGCAAATTGGGAAGGTGAAAAAGCTTGAAAGGTGGGTACCTCACGAATTGAGTGAAGCAAATCAACAAACGCGCGTTGACTGCTGCGTTGCATTACTCAACCGGCACAATAATGAAAAGATTTTGAATCGAATCATTACCTGTGATGAAAAGTGGATCCTGTATGATAATCGGAAGCGCTCATCGCAATGGCTGAACCCTGCCGAACCAGCCAAACCATGCCCCAAGCGAAAATTGACTCCAAAAAAGTTACTTGTGAGCGTTTGGTGGACTAGTGCTGGTGTCGTTCACTACAGCTTTCTTAAATCTGGCCAGACGATTACGGCAGATGTCTATTGTCAGCAACTGCAAACCATGATGGAAAAGCTAGCTGCTAAACAACCGAGGCTGGTTAATCGCTCTAGGCCACTGCTGCTTCATGATAACGCTAGACCACACACTGCACAACAGACGGCTACCAAATTAGAAGAGCTTCAATTGGAATGTCTAAGACATCCACCGTACTCTCCGGACCTTGCCCCGACAGATTACTATTTTTTTCGAAATTTGGATAACTTCTTGCAAGGGAAAAAATTCAACTCCGATGGGGCAGTCCAAACCGACTTCAAAGATTTTATTGATTCCCGTCCGAATGGTTTTTTTAGTAAAGGGATCGATGAACTACCTATGAGATGGCAAAAGTGCATAGATAGCAATGGTACATACTTTGATTAAATAAATATATTATATTAAAAAAAAATCAACTTTATGTTCCTCCCAAACAAAACGCCAATTTCATATGTAAGGACCTAATATAAACTCGAATATTCATAATATTACTAATGTTATCTCCAATTCTGAAAAAAAATAGTTGTCAATATTTTAAATAGCTAGTTTATTTATTATTCTGATCTTGTTCTTAAATTCCAGTACTTATTTATAGTATGCTGCCTTCTAATATTAAACAGACCAACGACCACCCTCGGTCCACCCGGTTTCCCCTTCATCCCCTACCTTTCTGCTTCCAATACCACCCTCTACCTACCCCGTAAGCCTGTACCTTGAGATAAGGGTAGATTTGCCACCGCCGTTATATCTGACACTTTGTCTGCCGTTAGAACAAAACCTCAAGTATAAAAATCGAGTTAATTCTTATAAAGGTGATTTAGGACTTACGTAAAGGTACGTTTTGAGATTTGCTTTAAATGTTGATTTTTTTATAAATGAACTCGTACCGATGTGTTTGATACTTAAGAGATTGCCACATGGCAATAAACTCGGAAGATTGTACAGTATAAAATGAAAGAATAAAACAATAACAATTATTTAACGCTTCATCGTTAAACAATCTGGCGGACTTTTTAATCTGTTTTATTTTATGGAATTAAAATTATTCAGCCTTCATTTTATTATATTGTATTACTCTTTTGTCGTATAAAGGACACTATAACAAGTTTATTATCATACGGCAATCTTATAAAACTAACCAGAAGTATATTAAATAAGTTGGAAGGGAAAAACAAACTAGTACCCGTTTAAAAAATGTGTACCATAGATAATTGAACTAGCAACCTCCGAGTCAGGAGACAGGTTTATTACCAACGAGGCTACGGAAGTCGGTTCAATACTCATTGATATCACCGTTGAACACTTATACTAATTGAACATTTTCCTTTTTTTAACTTCATAAGTAACAAAAAATAATATTGAACATTTTAGATCTATGTTTTGTAAAAATGCAGGGAGAAAGCGAATAATTAATTATTAAATAGTATAAATTTATTACAGAAACAGAGAGAGCCAACATTTAGAAGGGAATTCAGAACCTCCTGTTTATAAATTGGAATTTCATTGCGGCTAAGACATATTGTATTACAGAGCGTCTCTTCTTGTTTTAATTATTTCTGACATTCTCTTTAGCAGCCCAGAGCCCGGCCCACTCAGGGGCGCAACAAATTTCAGGACTGAATTTCAGAATTTCATACTCAATACGATACAATTACATAGCCAAATTTGAATGTCATTTCTTATTGAAAAACTTAGCGCATCATATTACACTTTCGTTGTATACAGTATAGCTTAGCGAGTGTATTGAGGTGTGGAAATCTCTAACAACTAACCAAAAGGATAATGCCTTAAGTGAAAACCAAACTAACTTCTATTTTTTTTAAATGGGTACTAATTGGAATGGAACCTAAAACCTCTGGGATGGGAGATCAGCGTCTTACCAACTAGGTCACGAAGATCGTTTATCTTGAATCTAGGATCATTCTTCGCCCAAGATTCTTCGACCACATTTTTTCTATTATATAGCATATTTGTTAACTCTCTGAGATCGTTAATTATTCAAAAAATGTTGTTAGTTTAATCGTAATATTTTTCCCGAACCCAATTAAAGCATTGCCTAAAAGTTAAACTGTTTTTAATAAATATTTGTGAACTTGGTTTTATTAAGAGTTGTTTTATTTCATATATCATACTCATGCAATTCTTTTTATATATCCAATTGTATGGAAGTAAGAATTATATATAAAAAAGGATACATTTATAAAAAATAAAATAAAGGAAGATTGGGCTTCAGTGGGTGAATTTTGTCTATAAAATAATTGTCACCTTACACTAAACTGCCCTGGACAACTTGTAACATACATCTCTTAATTTAGGATATTGACATATTTCATATCACATTACCAAAAGCAAAAGTAAATTTTCTTCTTAGATTGAGCGCGTTAGAAAGCACTCATCAACATACCTAAATGACTGTGAATATATGTGTGTAATATGTTTGTGTGTATATACTCGTTTGTATGCATATGCATTATTTTTTATTTTATATAATTTTTTAAATTATTTTTTTTTCCTCTATGTAATTTTTCTTCTTTTTTGATGTTTTGTATTTTCAAAGTAATTGGGCTAAGCCTGTTTTGAAAAAATAAATAAATAAATCTTCTGTATAAAAATTGAAAGAACCAAAAATAACATGTCAAAATGAGGAATGTTACGTGATAGATCGACTCTGTATACGCGGTGAATGCGACACTTACTGCAATGCCCGAGAAGCACGATGTATTGTAACGAAGAGGGCTTAAAAACCCTTTATAAGAAAAAAACGTACAATACGATTATTCATGTCGATGATAAAACCCCTCCACCTGTTTCAAAATCCCTCCACTAGCTTTTTAGCACGAATCTTGGCCAAATTCTCCTCTGCTTGCTATTAAGTCAAAAAGTTGGAGTACTCGTTGCAGACAAATCATGAACAACCTGCCTTAAAAGTATATAAAAAATGTCATATCCACATTTATTATACGAAGAAAACACTATTGGGAAACTCGTGCAATAAGAATTTAAAAAAACTCAATCACGGCAGTGCATGGTAAGTATCAAGACATCAACCCTGATGACTTTAAATCTATCGGTTAGCCAAAACTCCAGTGAATGCATGGTATTTTTTTTAAATACCAAGAAAACCGAAAAATCTACATGAAAAACCCTGGCATAAAGCTAAAAAGAGGGAACGAGGTTTTTTGTAAAGACTGAGACTATTCGTAGATAAATCTGCCCATGAATATAATCTTCTACATAGCATGCGCGATGCTAAGCATCGTGGTCTTCTGAGATGTCTCAAACTCAGATCACAACCTGTTTCCATTGCTTCTGGTCCTTGGGATCTTAAACGCTTAAAAAGGATTCTGCCAACTCCTTTGTAGGGTACGTCCATCCCATAGGACACTTTCCTCTTGCTCGCCTTTTCTCAACTATCCCCATGATCACCAGTTTCTCCAAACTTTCATTTAAAAAAATTCTAATAACATGCCCAAAGTACGTTTAGATCATTTTTTGCACGTTGTTAAAAATCTTTCGGTGATCTCAAATTATTTGATGATAGAGACGTTGATGCGTCTTTAGGTCCATGAGATACGGAGTATCTCATGGACCTAAAAACTCCAACGCCACATCTCGAAGACATCTATCATATGTATATGTCTCCACATCATACAGTCCTATGGCGAATACTAGTGTTAACTTGGCGGATTTTGGTTCTTCTGACTTCTGGACTTAGATTTTCGTACACATCTTTGTCAGACTTGTAATAGCTATTTTTTTCTAATCAAATAAGTCTTCATACTTCAGATTCACATCCTCCATTTAGATTAACGAAGATAACGATTATGATCAAATCAAAATTAATCCACATCAAGAATACTTCTCCGGATTTGGATAGGTTTTGGTATTCAAGGGTTATTTCTGTTGGCGAGGATACAAGACAGATTTGGGCAAGTGGTGGATGTTGTCTGTGCATCCAGATAATGGGAGGCAATGCCTGATAACGGGCATTCAAGCAGAAGAAGATATACTTATAGTAATATTTACGCTTTGTGGATGAAGGATGCTTGTGCGTTTAATGTTGTTAGACAGCAGTTACGAAATAGTCTTGATACATCGTCCTGAGTTTTTATAACGTTAAGATAATCGAATAGACTATTAAACCTTTGCAGCCTCAACTTTGTACATTTTTATTCAGATCCTTTAATGGAATGTCTCCATTATATCTTCTTAATCTTTATATATAAACACAACACACATACACTAAACTACACCTAAACCCGCACTAAAATAACATGTAGGAAAATCTACAAAGGTTTCTTTGTAGTGCGTATTCCATTGCTACGCTTTCAGCGGTTTTCTTACCAAATATGCGAGAAAGTACCTAACATAATGGCTGCAATCCCCACCTTCATATCCTTACACTCAACTTATATACCAGTATATTTATTTTGAAACATTTTTAATCTCTCAAATATGGTGAGTTCGAATCCCGAACGCAATATAAAATGTATTTTTATAATTTTTATTATTATGTTATAAAACCCCCAGATCAATTTTCATAAACTTCTCTCTCTGGTTAGTGACATCTAATATACAATACCTAATAACCATCCTGGAAGTAACATCCAGTTTAGAAAACCTAAAAATACCTAGACAACTGACTAAGAATCAAAATCTCCTCAAATAGAAAGCCTAATAATATCTAGGTCACTGACTAAGAATCAAAACCTTTTAAAATAGAAAGACTAATAATATCTAGGTCACTAACTAAGAATCAAAACCTTCTAAAATAGAAGCCTAATAATATCTAGACAACTGACTATCAAAATTTCTTAAAATAGAATGCTTAATAATATCGAGACCTTTGACTAAGAATCAAAACCTTTTAAAATAGAAAGCTTAATAATATCTAGGTCACTGACTAAGAATCAAAACCTTTTAAAATAGAAAGCCTAATAATACCTATTTAGATCACTGACTAAGAATCAAAACCTTAAATAGAAGCCTAATAATATCTAGACAACTGACTATCAAAATTTCTTATAATAGAATGCTTAATAATATGTAGACCACTGACTAAGTATCAAAATCTCCTAAAATAGAAAGACTGATAATATCATGATCACTGACTACGAATCAGAACCTCCTTAAATAGAAAGCCTAATAACATCTAGAACACTAAGAATCAAAATTTATTAAAATAGGAAGCCTAATAATATCTAGATCACTAACTAAGAATCAAAACCTCCTAAAATAGAAAGCGTGATAATATCCTGGCCACTAACTAAGTATCAAAACGTCCTAAAATATTGTAGAAAGCCTCATAGTATTTAGACTTATGACTAAAAATAAAAACTTCTTAAAAATAGAAAACTTAATAGTATCTAGACCACTGACTAAGAATCGAAACTTACTGAAATATTGTTCAGAATGTTTCGATTCGAATAATATCTAGACCACTAAGAATCGAAATTTCCTGAAATATTTTTCAGGATGTTTCGATTCGAATAATATCTAGACCACTGACCAAGAATCGAAACTTCCTGAAATATTTTTCAGGAAGTTTTGATTCGAATAATATCTAGACCACTGACCAAGAATCGAAACTTCCTGAAATATTTTTCAGGATGTTTTGATTCGAATAATATCTAGACCACTGACCAAGAATCGAAACTTCCTGAAATATTTTTCCATGCAGGTTAAGATACTCCATTAAAACACGTCCACATACCATCAGGTATAGTATGTGTTCAAGATCCTTGAAGGGTGTAGCGCTGAAACATGAGCGCGGTTACTATGGCGCTAGTTGAGAGGCACCACTCTCTCTCACAGCAGCTTCCCACGTAATGAAACAAGACGCGTCCCTGGGGCCCGCCCTCGCCAGGGCCTCGCCTCGCCCTTCTCGTGGTCATATCCCATTATCCTGTCCTCGCGGCTCCTGCCCTGATCCTCTCCTGGTCTATACACTGCTTCTGACTGCTACAGTTCCCATTTCCATGGCGAGTCCCTTCCATTTCCCTTCCATACCATTCTACCCATTGTTACGTGTGCTTTGCTAACGGCCACTGGCTCTCAACATTTCTATAATGTTTTACCTGATTTTAAGACATGTAATGTTTTGTAAATAACGAATTTTGTGGAACTTAAAACACTTTTTGACAACGAATTAAAAAAAATAACATGATTGCTGGATACATACGAGTAGATACACAAAGGATATATATTATAATATATGTAAAAGCTTTCATTGACTGTTATCCAAAATGTATTAGGTTTATTTGAAATATCGAATAGGCACACCTCAAAAATAGATGTGAAAATATCAATTCAGTAAAAATATATTTTTTGGTTAAACATATACGAGTATAATACGTATCGCACTGCATAGTTAAATATATAGATACATATCACGCCATGTCCCATGCATGGTAGCCAGAGTGAACAGATTTCCAAACTTTTCTATCCAAGCACACAACTTTCGCTTCCTCTACATACGTACATCGCGTCATGCACAATCTTCTATGATTAATACTTATCACTTATTTCAAAATCTGGTCCATTTTATCCAGCCATGTTCTCCTCGAAATTCTTCTTTCACGCATATCTTGAACATCTGATTCGTATACTCGCTTAGACATTCATGGTAAATCCAACTACTATAACTACATAATACTAACTAGTCCAGAAGCCAGAGAAATGTACCGTGTGATGAAATATAAAATGAAGAATTGCTGTGATTTGGTGTCATATTCATTTACTGCACTTTTTGCTCTTGTGTTGAACCCCATTTTTACCTCATTTAATGTAAAGTATCAAGTGGTCACTCTGTGGTGAAATCACCAGAATAATTTCAATAATTTTTATCTGAAATACAAACATACGAGTAATTACCATCACACGATTTACCAATGGGGAACAGAGTGATTTTTTCATTTATTTAACTATAAGTTATAAAATTTTATAACAGAAATAAATTGATTGTTCCAAATCGATCAAATAGGGTGGGGTATTATGATAGAGCTTTTGGCATCGCTGGTCCTGTAGCCTGGAATTGTCAGCCCCTTTGTATTGGAGTTATGTGTGGCGGAGGCAGCTTTAAGAAGTACTTAAAGATAACCCTTTTTGGAAGGTGTTATAAAAATATATTAACACTTCACAATGCACTACGCTAAACCTTAAGCTGAATGTGTTACTATGTCATATCGGAGAATCCACATAGGTAATATTGTAGTTCGTCTACCCTTGGTACGTTTTTCAACGGTTTTATAAAGAAATATGTTTATCTAAATATATGTAAATGCGGGGAAGTACATAATCTAATGGATGTAGCCTTTGTATCCTTTCATTCAACTTATGTTTGTATATTAATATTTTTATTTTGTAATATTTTAAATACCAATGATAATGGGTGCAAATCCTGAGTTAGAGCACCCTTGAGGAGAGTTTGCTCTCTAGATGGCGCTATATAAGTTGTCATTTTATTAATATTATTATTGAAAAACAGAGGAGAAAAATACAAATTACTGCACCTGATCATCCAAGGCAAAATAGAGGGTCGAAAAGGTGTTGGCAGTAGAAAAATCTCCTGGCTCCGCAATATACGTGATTGGACTAGTATAAGGAGCGTTAGGGATCTTTTTCGGGCTGCCGGGGACAAAGATGCTTACTGTCAGGTGATAGTCAACGTTGGGAGGACCTGGCATGACACTAGGAAGAAGAAGAAGCCAAATAAATAAAACACAACGCTTTAAATCATGCGTTCTGTGGTTCTAAAAAGAACACCTGAATACAGCAAACTTCAATACATACTAGTATTGAAGTTTGTTGTATAATTCATAATCTAGAACGTTCAACGTGCTTTGGAAGTTCTCTTTTACTAACGAATGTGAACAGTTAACACTGTAGTATACATTCACTGTTTACGTTAGTGAATGTGTACATTCACTAATGCTAATTTACGTTCAGTAACTATATGTTTCCAACGAAACACATATAATTATATACTATTATATCTTCCCATATATCTTACACTTCAGATAAAAAATCTTTGTTTTTTTCTTCGTCCCTCAGATTGAGAAACCCAAATCCAGTGAAGATCACAACTAGTACAGGGTGGGTCAACTTCCACCCCCTCCCCCTCGGGGCGCACTCAAAGGATCAAGCCGGGTGGGGGAGGGGGCGGGGCGCAGGATTGCTGAGGGGGAGGATGGTGTGGAGAAGAGAAGCAGGGGAGGGGTAGCCTAGCAACGGCCCTAGCAACCGGCCAGTATCACACAGACACCATATATCACTGGAGAACCAACGACAAACCCCGAGTGTGTTTGCACCTTCACACACATATCTACAAACGTATCGTGTGTGAATAACTTATGAGAGTGGGTTTATTTGTGAATTATTAATTTTGATAAATTTGAAAAGTTGCTGCTTAGTGTACTTATATTATAATGTGGTTTTTACCTTATGTAATATGATGATTCTCAAATGGACGTACGAGTAAATACTTCAAAAGGGCTCAAACTGCATTTTACCTGTTATGAGGGAATTGAAGAAATATAACCTTGTACGAAAAATATTTTTGACTAATTTAAACTCATCTTCAAGGCTTGATATTATTGCACATAAAGCAATTTAGAAAATACGAAATGGAACATAAATGTAAAAAAACAGGCACCGTAAAAATCTACATAAAAGGAGAGTATGCATGGCAAGGGGTATGTATGCGATAAAAGCGAATGATTTGTGCAAAAAAAAAGGATGAAATGAAGATCTCTTCTATTTGCTTAACTAAATATGGACATGGTGATACGTAGTTCATTAATTCAGTCATTGATCCACCACAACGTATCCAAATTGTCGATGGATGGAAAATAATATTATCTTAAGCCCCAATAATCGAGCCTTCGGGTTGAGAACCACTGGATAAGACGAACAATTCAGTAAGTATTGTTATCAGACAAACTTTTTAACCAGACTGGCAGTCTTTTTGGATACTATTTTTGGATAACTTCCAGGGACCAGTATTTTATAAACTTGGTCACTGAACTCGTCGCAAACAGGATTAATTCATGCCTTTTTAATATTTCAAATAAATAAAAAAAACGTATTTGTGGTTTAGATCCTTTTGATGTTGGAGACCGTTGTATCATATTATAAAAAAAAACTTTTTACTTTGTCACTATGCCACTTGTTTCTACTTCATAATGCGATGCCGAGAAGCCTTAAGTATTCCAAATTGAATTTCATCGAACGAAATATTTGTTCAGTATTTCTTATCATTCATGTGTACAACATTGAAAAAAAATCATATCGAAATTTTGTCCGAAATGGTTTCAACAATATATAGTAAAATTAATTGAAAAGAAACTCGAATGCCATTAAGTGACAGCAAGTATCTTACCAACTAGACCACGGAGGTCATATCCATAGTTAATTTCTTCATCTTACTAACAGCATCCACTTAAATCATACATTCATTCAAACATATTATAAATAAATGTATGTGTACATACATACATATATTCAAAGTCACTTAAAAAAGTTGATGAGTGCTTTCTAACGCCTCCAATCTTAGAAGAAAAATTTCCTTTGCTTTTGGTAATGTGATATGAAATATGTCAATATCCGAAGCAGTCCCGTACAGAAGAGTTAAGGCCCTTCCAACAGTCATTGCGGCTGTGAGACTCTGTACTTGCGTATATTATTGAGAACAGTTTTTTTGCCAGTGCAGTCTAGTGTAATTATTAGGGATATTTAACGCTAATCTTTCTAGTAATGCTGGACAGCTCACAACTCCTTGAATGAGTCTGACTACGTATACGTAAGAGAAGCAGATTACGCAAGAGACCCAGATTTCTTCTGACGCTCAAGGAGTTACATCCGAGCATGCCCAGCAGAAACTGAGTAGGATAAAGCTATGGATAGACACCGAACTCTCTCATATAGAGATATCGTAGATATTTTTTTTGTACCATCTCCACCATGAGTGACTTCTATGAAGATAGAACTTATATAAAAAAAATCTTCTAATAAGATAGAGGAATTTTCTCTTATTAGTCCCTTTATTTTTTTAGATTAGATTTTCGTTATCATTAGGTAAAAAGGTATGCAAAATAAATTTCAAAAAATGAGTTGTGAAACAGAGCCAACTCCGATAAACTACTGTTTCTTAAAACCTACCACAAAATAAATTAGTTACTAGCAACGCTGTTTTTCGATAAACCTTGTTCCTTACAATCTACCACAAAATAAATTTGGTGGTTTCCTTATAAACTTGAGCGCTTCATTAACACGCACACACTAGAGCGAATATATTGCTATGTATTGAATGTGCGAATTTATACGATTCGCATGTTCGCGATACATTGTTAATGTCGGTAAAGTGCGACCTTTCCAATTGAATACATTATTTATGGGACGTGTTTCGCTGTGAGAAATTTCAAATAAAGCGAAGAGGGTTGTTTTTCACATTTTGAGAAGCTTCTGCTTAATTTAGCGGTATTCATTTTTTTGTTTGCTTTTCGATAGTTACAGAAATTTTAATAAAATAATTTACAACACAGACTTTTTTTACCCCTTTACTAAAAAACAATAATACGTTGATAACAATTACAGTGCAATCATTATATTGGGCTGGTTACACATATTATTACGCCGTGTCCCTTACGGGGTAGGCGGAAAGAACAGATCTACAAACGTTTATATTATATAACAATTGTATATGCGGTCTTAGCGTTTAATGATTAAATAATTCATTCCTAAATATTAATATACTCGTATTTTTCATACGGGAATTTACTGAGTGTCGCAAAAGCTTTGAACAGAGTTACGAGTTAATTACATAAATACATATCATCACGCCGTGTCCCTTACGAGGCAGACAGAGAAAATAGATCTCTAAACTTTTCTATCTAAGTACACAATTTTCACCTCTTCCAGATTCATACATCTCGTCATGCACAATCCTTTATTATTCATACACCTTACTTGAGCCTCTTTCAAAATCTGATCCATATTTGATCCAGCCACATTTTCCTCGATGTACGTCTTCCACGCACACCTTATAAGAGTACTTCTGACTTATATTCTTGCTAAGTCATTGTCTCCACATGTTCAAACCATCTTAAAGCTCACTTCTTCATCTACCTCGAAACATACATTTTCTATATGCATTTAATTGTGATGTCTTCATTCTGTCTTCTTTCAAACATCGACACTTTACAATTTTTTTAGTGCACGCTTCTCTACTTTAATGCTTATTCTGCTAAGTTCAAGTTTCATTATCAATTTTGCTTTAAGAGCACATTGTTTTTCAATTTATGAAAAATATTTCAAATCCTCCAATACATAACAAAATGCATTCATATGAACCAAACCCTGTGATTAAAAAGAATTTTAGTAAACTAATCATAACTATTTTTTTATAATAAATTATATATTAAATACCATATTTAATTTTTTTATGTACATAAAGGCCATCGGACCATTTCCCTGTAAGGGTAAACAGAGAGGATAAATCTCCTGGCCTTTCTTTACAGGCATTAAGTTCTTGTATCTTCCCATCTAAATATTTCATGCTCTTCTGTACCTCAGATTTTCTTTAAGTATTTTCTTCTATCCACACTCTTCTTTCTTCGATCTATGTATTTCTACCTCGCTTACCTTACTGAGGACACATAACAAGGAAAAAAATTGATGAGTTTTTTTTTATTAATGGCTATGCAATACCCCGCTCAAAATCTTATCAACTTGAAAAACAGTAAGACTACATTACACGTATGTGTCACTCTTATCAAACCCCACATACTCTATTTTTCCAGACAGACCAATAAGTTCATTCCACAATGTCTCACACTTAACCACCAAAAACACACCACACTCAAGAATTCACATATACTTTTGCTACGAATTATCCCTTCTGTAAGTCCAAGCACTCAAACTCCTGTCGCAATAACAACCACGCTCCGATTCACTGCCTGATTTTTTTGCCCCCTTCTGCCTTTATTGAATTCGGCATCCTATTGCACGTCATGGGGGCTAAATAGACATACAGCCTTTGGGTAAAATGTGTTCCAACTCTAGGGATGATAAACATTTGTTCAGTTACCATACGTGTCATGTGTATCTGCTGAGTTTGCATTTTCTATTTTTCAGGATGATAGTGCCTGATAAGGGATTTGAAGTTAAACTGATACTCTCTGAAAAGTTTCACTGTGAGATAGCGGGTACGAATTTTATTAATTATGATTAATTTTTAGGAAACCTGCAGTATTGTAAGATACAACCCCTCCAAAACGATATACGGTAGGAAAATGCCGACTGGCATAAAGCGAAATATGTACTTTTAAGAATATTTTACTGAGCACATTTCGAATTACACAAAAAATATTCCCAAGTTTCTGATTTTTGTGCTGAAAGCGTTAATATGGACCTCCCATTAAATATAATTTTTCATAAATCGCAACCTAGTTGAATTTTTAATACATACGTACCATAGATTGAGATAGCCTTTCTGTATGCATATACGAGTAACTTACCATATAGTTCCTACAATTTCTCTGACTTTTTGTCTTTCCTTATTTCAAAGTACTATTCACTTAATAAAAACATGCTTTACTATTTTTTCCTCATCCACGCCCTCCATTCACATTTGCACTACCTGTTTTTTTTTTTTATATTACTTTATTCATTTTTTCTACAGTCCCAAACCATTCAGAGTGCATGTTGAGGTTTAATGTTTGTTTGTGAAGAATATTAATTTTAAAAAGTAAAATCAAAAATCAAAGCTTAAATAAATTATTTTTAAATCATTTTGCTTTATTTACGTACATTCATTAATTAACTTACCCGTGAACAAAGAACATCGTCGTAAGGGTAGAACTCAAATGCAAATAAAGCTTTGAAAGGATGCCCTAGCAAAATATACGTGAATATAAAGAATCCATCGGAAAGGCATTAATTCAAATCACCATGACTACGGGAATGTACTGTTTCCTCTACTTTAACCCTCGGGAAATGTTATCACCCTAAGCGATAAAGTCTCCCCTTATAGTCTATAACACCTTCCTGAGATAAAGGCTTCTCTGGCCAATGCCCGGTATTCTTTGAATGTCAAAATTTACCCTCGAGATATAGATTACCTTACACCCTGTTGAACGATGAATTCTCTTGAAATTTTTGTGGTTGCCAAAACAATAAACCGCGAAACGCCTTTGGTTGGACTTAAATATATTTTCTACCTATTCAAAACAAATATTAATTAATTCATGTTATTGTGAAAATGTTTTTATTACTGTAAAAGCTATTATTATCAGTTTAGAAGAAAAAGTAAAAAAAAATGTTTCAGTGTGTCCATTGATATGTGTTAATTTATTTTATTTACTAACAAAATAAACAACACTTAAGTGTATTTTATATAACATAGTACAAATAAAAAAAGCGAATCAATATGTTTCAATAAATCTAATAATTCAGGACATATATTTTTCAAGATACTCGTATGATGCCTTAACATACCAATGCAACAACTACACTAATCAATAAAATCATACAAGACTTACAAAACATAACTGAAAAATATAAAATAAAATCTCTCAAGAATATGTTATATTTATTTATTTAATACTTCATTTTAAAATAATCTGGTGAGTGTTTTGCCAGGTGGCAATCTCTTCTAATCAACCAGACAAAACTCAATAAAGGAAGTTACAAAATCACAAAACAATATTTAAATAATTATTCACCTTCACAAAACTTATGAACGATATACCATGATATATAATATGATACTAGCGTATAGTGAAAATTAAACTGAAATATTATCAATCAAAGGAAAAGGACGGGATAGAAGAGAGGAAAGAAAAATCTGGAATGAAACACGTTATACGAGTATTTATGACTTTTAATCAAGAGTTTTTCCAGTCGCTTTCTTAAATAATTTCAACGATGGAGCGAGTATATCATTTACTGGTTATCACTATTGATGAATTACAACGTACAACTGTAGTCAACAAATTGCTATTGACATATTTTAATTGTTAAATGTGTGTTTCTAGCAGGAGTGTGAAAACCAATTTGAGTCAATATATCGGGGTCATCAACGATATTTTTAATTATCTGATAAAGAAATATCAAATAATACATAACCATCGTTTCAAAGAATTTAAAATGCGAGTAAAATTTAATAACAGATCGTATTCCACCAAGTCATGTACAAACTCGAGTCAACTGATTCAAAATTAGTAATTGCTCATCTTTGCTTACAATAAGTTAATAATAAACAGTACATTTATTTTACCTAAATTATTAATAAACAATATATCTCTTTCACCTAAAAAAATGTTTGCTAGTTATAGCATCCAAAACGTCATTAGTAAGTTTTTTCTGAAGTAGGTTAAGAATGTTTAACGCATACATTCCTTTTCGACATTCGTATGCCACCCGATAACCTCTATAGTTCTTTTGCACATGAATCTACGCAAACATTAAACAACCAGGGTGACATAACAAATCCTTGCTGCGCTCCTTTTGAAATATCAAACCACTCAGGAGTAAATAAATTGAGAAATTACCACTTTTGCTACTATAATCTCAAGTACAAATATTTTACATACGGCCAACCAACAAGTATGAGCTGCCCTTTCTAAGCAAAAAAAAACTAAGGTAAAGTATAAGACATGATACAATAAATATAAAGATAAGACAAGTTTCAACTAAATATTTATTTGACATAAATTGAATTAATATTACGAATTTTGGAAATAGACCATTCAGTCATCCCCCTTATATTCAAAATCATTTTTTCATAATATGAATTTCATGTGTTGTTAATTTTTTTATCAAATTTTTCTTACAATATAATAACGCAGCTTTTACCATAACCTAAAAGCATCATTATGATAGCATAATACAGTCACAAAGAAAACTGAATATACTTGTATGTGTGGAGGAAACAGGGAAGATACGTGCGTTGTCACTCAGTGATTTATGGTCACCAAAAAAAAGCTCTTTTAGATTGATTTACAAATTAAACAATCCTTGTCAGTCACCCAATCTTTATGTTTCTCTATTTCGTATATGTTATTGTTTCGTCTTGAATTTTTTTTTCTGTTTTGTGTAAATTTTGATATTTATTTTCTTTTCTCTCCTTACACTAGCAATGAATTTGGCCTTGTTTGTTTGTACGAGTATATGTGCAAGTTGTGCATTTTTATTTTTAATAATATGTGTACTTCTTTATTGAATTTTTATTCAATAGCTTATGATATTTATTATAATTTAATTTTTATTAAAATATAGATTGTGTAAACAAGGGCCTGAGCTGAATCTAGCGTTCTAACAGTCGGATTCACCCTCCTATTGATGGGGATATATTTTCTTTTTGTTTCAATGACATTTAGTTTCTAATTGATCTTTCAATAGTTTATATCTCCCAAATGTATTTTTTCTATTGTCTTAGCATATATTACATGTATAATTATAACAATGTATGACAAAATACTATATGAATTTAAGACTGATGAGTTGAATAAGATGAATAAAGAAATCTGAGATGATGTGGGAATGTAAAATGAATGAATGAAGAATGATATAATGACAAACTCTTTTCCAGATTGGCATTATTTTTTACTTTTTTTCGGTGCCATCGGAAATCGATCCCGAAACTACTAGGTGGAAATCAAACATCTTATCAATTAGACCACGAAGATTGTCACCAGATTGAAGTAATATGAAGCCATAAAAACTCGAATTGATTTGGCCCTTGAATACACTTGCAATAAATTCAGAGGGATTTTTAGAACATGAACCACTATATTCGATTTCTGAAGGCGTGCAGGACTTACACAATCTATCACCGGATGTTAAAAAAACACTGTTTGTTGAGGTTTATTGTAGAAGTAAAAGAATCGCCTCTTATGATGGAGACAACCCATGTTTTTTCCCTGTACTCTTCATGTATAGTAGATATTCTTCAGTCCAATATTCAGGCCCGGCCGGAATAGGGACGGGTAGTTAAAAAGGTATTGTACCTCACACGAGGGTGTATGGAGATTGAATTCGGGTTATCTCCCGAGATATAAAGGCTGGGTTTCCATGGCATCCATTTTGATTGATTGTCCGCCTTTCCTCAATTTCCAGAAAACTCTCCTCTCCTATATATTATATACGCACGAGCTTTTCAGAAGAAAAAAATACCAGATATGGGCTGACTTATTATACAAGTATTGAGACTTTTTTTTAAATATTAGTCTTATTTAACCCTGAGAGATCGGCGCACTGCTATAGCAGTGGAAGAAATTTGTTCTGCCCTTGTATTCTAAATGAATATCATTCATTTAGAATACAAGGGTACATATTCTAAAATATATTTATGTTGTAAAAATAGTTTTTTTTTGTTTTTTTGTTGTTTAAAATAAATATTTATCACGAACGTCCGAATCGTAAATATATCTCAGCACTAGATAGACAATTATATTTTTTTCTCGTAGCGCTCTCAGGGTTAAATCAATATTCTAAGTTACAAGGGTTATGAAAATATACAAAAATTACAATATAGAAGAATGCTGAGATTTACGAGTAATATGGGGATATCCAAGAAATTTTCTTCATAAAGACATTGGCATTGTTGTATACTTCACACGTACGTAGTGAGCTTCAATATACTGTAATTCCATTTTTTGATCTCCTTGCTATAATGTTCATATAAACGCTGTTGAATAAGGGTGCAGCATAAGTTTTTTTACATTTATTTACTTAAAACTGGATCTTATAATTGACATTAGTTATGACTTTCTTGAACGAACATTGAATTTATTACCTCGCATACTCTGTACTGTGCATACTCACTTTAGAGTTATTACCTCGCATACTCTGTACTGTGCATACTCACTTTAGAGTTATTACCTCGCATACTCTGTACTGTGCATACTCACCTTAGAGTTATTACCTCGCATACTCTGTACCGTGCATACTCACTTTAGAGTTATTACCTCGCATACTCTGTACTGTGCATACTCACCTTAGAGTTATTTTTATATTGCAAACACAGAACCTCTAATTACGAATACCAACAAAATTCCCCTATAACTAGAATGTATCTTTTGGGAAAACAATTTGCTGAAATAGCCGATATACTTTACCATAGTTTGTTGAGATATGAAAGTAGACTAATTGCAGAGTAGATTAAGCATTAATTTTGTACTGTACTATTATTTTCGTCTTTATGTCGATTTGGTGCGGTGAGGTACAGTCAGCTGACTCGAAACGGTCCCGTACCATGTAATTAACAGTGTATATTTTTAATGTTTTTATATTTTGTTATCATTTTGACTCGTATACAAATTGACCTATATTAAATTATTATTTTTATTGTTCTGTTGTGTAATTTTATTTGGTTTTATTGAATTGTTATAAAGAGTTTTTTTAATATTTTTTTAATTATTTTATAAATATTCTAAATGAGACACATATTATTTTGATATAATTTTGTAAGGTACGTTGCACCGTTGATGAGAAATAACAAATTAATATGAATCACAAGAAGTATAAAGTAAAAAACAAAATGACACAAGAAGTATAAAGTAAAAAACAAAAAGTCGTAATATTAGGTCCTTACATATGAAATTGGCGTTTTGCCGTACTGGCAACTTTGATCTCAAATATCTTCTCTTTGGTTAGGAATTCCAAATTAAAATTTATACAGCTATTTACTCAAGTATTTGTGTTTCGAAAATTATAATTCATTTGTTTTTTCCTCAATTGTTTTTTTTCTTTGCGTCACTCAGTTTACAAAATGGAAAACTTGAAATATCGCGTTATTTACGAGTACGAGTTCCACCGTGGCACCAGTGCTGCAGAAACGGCTCGAAGGATTAATGATGTGTATGGCGACGGTGCCGCAAAAGAAAACACAGTGCGTTTTTGGTTCCAACGTTTTCGTTCTGGAAATTTCGACCTGCAGAACAAGCCCCGTGGACGGCCGGAGACCAAAGTTGATAATGAAGAATTGAAGGCTATTGTGGAAGCGGATCCATCGCAAACCACGTCCGAGTTAGCTGCAGGCTGCGGTGTTAGTGATAAAACTGTTTTAATCCACTTGAAGCAAATTGGGAAGGTGAAAAAGCTTGAAAGGTGGGTACCTCACGAATTGAGTGAAGCAAATCAACAAATGCGCGTTGACTGCTGCGTTGCATTACTCAACCGGCACAATAATGAAGGGATTTTGAATCGAATCATTACCTGTGATGAAAAGTGGATCCTGTATGATAATCGGAAGCGCTCATCGCAATGGCTGAACCCTGCCGAACCAGCCAAACCATGACCCAAGCGAAAATTGACTCCAAAAAAGTTACTTGTGAGCGTTTGGTGGACTAGTGCTGGTGTCGTTCACTACAGCTTTCTTAAATCTGGCCAGACGATTACGGCAGATGTCTATTGTCAGCAACTGCAAACCATGATGGAAAAGCTAGCTGCTAAACAACCGAGGCTGGTTAATCGCTCTAGGCCACTGCTGCTTCATGATAACGCTAGACCACACACTGCACAACAGACGGCTACCAAATTAGAAGAGCTTCAATTGGAATGTCTAAGACATCCACCGTACTCTCCGGACCTTGCCCCAACAGATTACTATTTTTTTCGAAATTTGGATAACTTCTTGCAAGGGAAAAAATTCAACTCCGATGGGGCAGTCCAAACCGACTTCAAAGATTTTATTGATTCCCGTCCGAATGGTTTTTTTAGTAAAGGGATCGATGAACTACCTATGAGATGGCAAAAGTGCATAGATAGCAATGGTACATACTTTGATTAAATAAATATATTATATTAAAAAAAAATCAACTTTATGTTCCTCCCAAACAAAACGCCAATTTCATATGTAAGGACCTAATATAATACTTTCGTTTTTATTTTATTTTATACTTCGTTATATAGTAATTTGGTGGTTTATTGCCAGGTGGCAATCTCATCCATTATTATTGACCGATTATAAATATTACAAAATACATATATTAAGTTGATGATGGATGTGGATGGGGGAAAGGAAAAGAAAATCGGGAATCGTACCAAGACGAAGTCATGATATTTTCGTATTATGAGAAGAGTCTCTTTTCCTTTCCTCCAAAAATAGTCCTACATTATTTTAAATAATCTTTAACTATGAGATAAAGTTATTTTGTTTTAGTTTAATATTTCTTCTTCATCGTCAATTCCCCGTGAATAAGGGTCATGGTATTTTCGGTATATCTGCCCAACTCTGCCCATGACGACGATCATTCACCTCTCCCTACTTTGAGCCTCTCGGAGCGCTGCCGTCACAAAGGATCTATTGGGTTTCTAGCCTGGTCAGTCCATCAGCTCAGACCCTCATTGTTTCCAGAAGCATACCCTCTTTGTATAACAGGAAAAATCCGTGCAAAATGGATAAAAAAAATAAGATAAAATAAAAAATTGGATTATTCTAAAAGTAGTTTCCTATTTTCGTATGTGATACACATTGTTAAGACAAAAAAATTATTACTAGCTTCATTCCAAACATGTTGCATGTATATAATTAATAAAAATAATAGTTCAGCACATTTTTCGGTAAACGTTGGCCCAAGTTGCTTAAGCGGTTTTATGGCGTATGGTGACGATCCAGTAAGCGATAATGTATGTCAAATGTGGTTTTAAAAATCGTTATAGTGATACTACATTCGATTATGGTGTCCACTTTGGAAGGTAGATTACCACAGATAACCAAATCAAGATTTTTGTCGAAAATAACGAGCGTTCTACGACACAAGAGATTGCTGAGTTAATAAACATATTGAAAACAACCGACCACGAGCATTTGGTGAAATTTGCACTTGAATTTGACCTAAATATACGAAATTATTTTCCTAATACCTACTAAACACTTCCTAATACCGCACCCTCTTATCTCGCCGAAAATTTTCAGCGTCTTTCCAATCATGGATTAGTGCTACGCTCAAACAGAGATTGTTTATTGGCCTTTCCAGTTCACCGCTCCTCTTTCTTTACGTCGTCCTTTCCTGTCCATGCAGTGAGACTCTAGAATCAGTTACAAACCAATATAAGACTCGCTCCGTCCTTGGCATGCTTTAAGAAGCGACTGAAAAAACTCTTAATTTCTAGTCAGTAAAATAACGTGTTTCATTCCTGATTTTTCTTTTTCTTTCCTCTCCACCATCCTTTCCTTTCCTTTTGATTGATGATATCTCACTTTATATGAAAAATAATGTTCGGGTGATTGCCCGTCTTTGTGGGATTCGTGGGCATGTTCTCGCGTATATGTTTATGGATTTCGTAAGGGTTGGATAGTCATTTGAATGATTTATGCGACCACGTAAGTTGCTTCATTTACTTTTGTCTGGTTGGTTGGAAGAGATTGCCACCTGGCAATAAACCCGCCAGATTGTATTGCAATAAAAGTGTTAAATAAATAAACACAAAAAAATATAACATTCCATTTTTTTACATAATGAGTCAGTCAAATAAATACATAAAGATCTTCAGCATTATGTGAGTCGTTACAAAGCAGTACCGAACCAATCCATCATTCCATATTCCGTCATGTGTTCGGCGGGGATAGGGCGGGGGCGGCTAAGACGACGATGGGGAGGTATAGGGCAGACCGGCAGGGGCAGGAGGGGGGGGGGGATAAAAGCGTTAAGATAAACGCCCATTCTATTTTAGATCGACTGAAATGAAGGAGTAGAAAACAGTGGAGTTTCTAAGGGATGAAGTTTTTCCACTGTGGTAGCAAAAACCGTTTTGGATTTAACTAATGTTTTAACTATTCGAAACGTTTATCTCTCTGCTTATAACATAGCAATATCAATATTAACACTTGCCGCCCTGTGGTGGATAACGAGTGACCAGGACTTATATTTTATTTAATTTCTCCAAATATACTGATTGCAGGGTCTTCATACTTTATGTATTCCTCAACAAAACCTCTATGATTTGAATGATGTCATTACGAAATAAAAACATTTATAAATATCAACAGTAATAAATGGCGGGATTTTTTTTAGCACAGTAAGGCAAGTGTTAATGATGACCGAGAATCAGAAAAGCTGAAAAATGGAAGAAAATCTCAGCATCAGGTCATCAGGGGACACCGAGTGGAAAAAATATTGACAGTTCAGTTCGATACCAGAACCCACCCACGATGTTATAAGACACAAAAGTCCCCATCCAGTGCGATCAAAACTAGAGCTTAAATTCATAGTCTGGCCGAAATACTAAATTCTAATTTATGACCTTAAAATGTTGGGGTTTGTGTTCAGAGTCAGATCTTATTGAACCAAAAGAAACAATTAAATTACTTGACACCCTTATTTAAGGAAGCTACGACAAATTTGTACAAAATGAAACAAAAAAATAGTTCAGAGTTAGTGTTTACTGTTAAGGTCAGACTATAAATTCAAGACTATAAAATCGAAATCTTCTTTATTATTTTATTTGATCTGCGGATGATCCTAAAAATAACAACAGGACGATTGAACAAGAATGAAGCTAAAAAGTTTGTCATTATTGCACCCATGAACAAAAGAAATTTGTATCATTAATTAATCAATAGACGAAGAAATGGGTGTCATTTATGCACCCATGGCCAGAATAAATGGGTATCATTAATGCTCTCATGAGCAGAAGAAGTTAATGTTATTAGTGCACCCAAGGTAAAAAAAATGGGTATAATTAATGCACTCATAGCTTAGAAGAAATGCACCCATGGCTAAAAGAAAAATAATGTGGAAGGGTGGATTTACAATTGAACTTGTATACGAGTATTTGGATTGCCTTATGCCTGACATCGACCATTCTCTTTAATCAATCCGAATGACCAATTCGGAATCGTTGAAGGATGCCTTATAAAAAATTGCATTTAAAAAATCCTAAAAATACGTTTTCTAATAGAAATTTTACAAATAAAATGAGGTTCTATAATTTCATGCCAAAAAAATATTTCATGAACGACCTTTAACAAGAAAATAAATATAATCCGTTTATTCTCAAACGCAATTCTAAAGATTAAATATCCAATCTATCACACTACCAAAATACACTCTAATCCAGGTTTATCTTTAATTCCTTACAGGATAGTGAATATTTCCTGAGCCAAATACGTTTTTTTCTAAATCTGTCACATGTCATACGCGAGTTGTCACGGCGTGGCGTCTACTTTTCACATTTCGCCCCATATCCTGCTTCACACTTTTAAATCTCCTCTTTCAAAATACACTAGGTCTTAGACTATCGTTGCTTTTTATTATTTATTTATTTTATTCATTTTCATATGTCTTCAAATATGAAGTAATTATATTTACAACTGCATAACAAGACTACACAGATGATGCAATCAATATGGGCATTTAACAGACTTTCATATTACTTTGAATACTAACGGGAGTAAAATTAAGACGTGGTTCTTGCCGAGATGAAACTTTTAGGTTTGCTTTTTGATGTTGTTAGTCTTATAATGGTTATTTTTATCATTGGTAAGTTTTATTAGTTGTTTTTTTTTTAATATTTTGTATCACAAAGGCCATTCGATCGTTAAAATAAAATAAACAAATAAAACATTCTGCCTCAAAATTTTAAATCTCCGCTTTTAAAATACTCTAAGTCATTAATTATCGTGACTTGATTTTACTTATTTATTAATAAACTTTATAATATACTTTAAAACAATAATTAAAAAAACATGAAGTGATAATTTCATATATATTACTATAAAAGATACAATATAAAAAATGAAACACAATTTATACCACTTACACGATAAAAAAACGAAAGGAAAACTTTCTTGAGAGAAATGTTATTATTTCCTACACATACTCGTATATTGTATTGTTGATTGGGTTTTATCAACTATGTATGATTGTTATCTTTTTTATTTTCCATGTTGCACTATCCATTACTTTTTCTTGCATCATATTTTGAAAGATAAATGTATCCAGAATTGTTGCTCTTGAGGAAAATACTCTTTTAGCCTTGAATTTTTAATCCAATTTGATTAATTGTATTAGATTGTTTTGTTTTTTTAAATAAATTAGGATATCTTAGTATTTTAAATTCATTATTTAAAGTTACAATAATTTTATTGTAAATAATTAAATATCGATTAGGGATTAATCAATAAGAAAAGGGGGTACTGCATATATTGGTGTTTTCATGTATCATATTTTGAAAGATAAATGTGTCCTGAATTATTGCCCTTGAAAGAAATGTTCTTTTTTGTATTGAATTTTTTATCCAATTTGATGAATTGTATTCGATTGTTTTTTTTACTTTCCGCGTTACATATTGGTGTTTTCAAGTATGTTATCATATTTTGAAAGTTAAATGTATCTATAATTGTTTTGGGATTGGAAAATATTAATACGTTAACTCTTGTTGTTGTTTATAGTTAAAGCATTAACGTTGTGGAGGTTTAAAGACATTGTAATTTATTTTTATCAAACACTGTTTATTCCACTTTTTTGTGACAGTCTTGTTTGCGCTCTCCTGAAGATGAGGTGAAAGCCTTGAAACCGGTAGGGTTATACCGTCACAAAAAAGTGGAATAAACAGTGTTCGATAAAAATAAATTACAAACATTAACTCTTGTTTTATAATTGTAACGTTGATATGTAAAGGACATTAAGGTGTAGTTAATTCTGTCAAGAAAGTAATCCTTATTGCTAAACGATACCATAACAAACTCAAAAAGCTCCTTCGAGATAAAATAATTTAATACAGTTCTGTTTATTATTAGCACGTCTTTCCTCAGCATAAAGTGAGGTCCTTGTGTGTAAGGTTCTACGTATGGAGAAGGCGGTCCAAGATAATGCGTGTTCAATAAACACTAAGCTTATCCATCCATGGGAGGCTTCCCAGTATATCCAGGCTTGGAAGCTAAGCTCCATTCGTTATTTATCACTAATTTCGTCGATGAAAAGTTCAAAATTCATCGCCGAATTAATTTGTAGATATTTTAATAATATGTACAAATATTTTTATGCTGAAATTTTTTTATAAATAGAGTTCAACAACACAGCATCTAAGAATGGAGACATTTTAAAATATATTAGAAAATATTATATGTTATAAATAGATTGTACAATAACAAAATTGGGGTTAAAAAATTATGGCAGTTTTAAAATTTTAAATGATATATTTATCTCGTGAGATATGATATAATAAATAAAGGTATAAAAATTAAGAATATTTTAAAACTTTGACTGTTACTTCTTATGAGACAAAATAACTAACCATACTGGATAGACAATGTAGCATCGGGCATCGTCGTTGCAAAATAACTAACCATACTGGATAGACATTGTAGCATCGGGCATCGTCGTTGCAAAATAACTAACCATACTGGATAGACAATGTAGCATCGGGCATCGTCGTTGCAAAATAACTAACCATACTGGATAGACATTGTAGCATCGGGCATCGTCGTAGCAAAAAAAATACTGGGGTAAAAATAGCAAACTTCATCGTTTTTATCTGAAGATTCTAAGTAAATGTGTGAAATTGAAACATAAACTTTAATTCTTACGACTAGTTATTTATTAATAATAAAAAATTATTATAACATTAAAAAAGAATAATTATTTTACACCCATCCCAGAACAAACCATCATCTGTCATCTGACTAGTCCACCTACAGTATTAGCAGGGAGGACCAAGGTCTGAGTGAATGTAATGGAATGCAAGTAGCCTGAACGAGTGGACATGTACGTGTTAAATAATTAGTTTTGAAATAATTAGTTGTAAGAATTGTTATCTAGTTATAAATTAGTATGTAGGTATTAACTATTTCTAAGAAATTAAATATTAAGTTTATTAAAAATAGAAGTAACATATAGGAAATTAAAATTAAGTTAATTCATAGTTATAATTTATAAATTAATTCGTTCTTAAGATATAAATTTGCATATAGGTATAACAGCCTTTGGCAAATGTTTGTATTATAATTCGATTTCTTTATTAAATATAAAAAAGGAAATATGTTATTACACAAGGATTTATTTCATTAAAATCTATATCAACACCTTTAACCATGACCGTTTATACAACACATAAAAATATATACTCGTATAATATTTCAACTCAAATCCGGATTAACAGGTCACGTTTCTTATTGAAATGAATTGGATACCATATTTATCTAATTCTCGATCAATTGCCATCACTTAATGAAACTTACGTACATACTCGTATTTCCATGTAATAAATTAGACACGTGGACTTCAAAAATTTCAAACCAGTCAAATTCAAACATATTTTAAACTAGAGAATGCTTAAATCCAATGGAATGACAATAAATCGTTGTTTATTATTTTTCAAAATAAATCATAATTATTATTGAGCCCTCGATGACCTCCGTGATCTATTTGGTTAAACGCTTTTCTTCCAGCCTGGCGGTTGTGGGTTCGACACCTGTTAGTTCTCAGAATTTTTAAATAGCGTTCCTGACTGATTTTCACTTAAGTTTTGTTTAAACTGCTTTCTGATTTGTTGGATTGCGATATGACAAAAACCTGTTATGTTGTACTGTATATAACCTGTTATGTTGTACTGTATAAAGCCTGTTATGTTATACTGTATAAAACATGTTATGTTGTACTGTATAAAACCTGTTATGTTATACTGTATAAAACATGTTATGTTGTACTGCATAAAACGACAATGTAAAAATGCAAAGCAAAGCAATGAATCCTCCTTCAAGCGTCAAAGCTGAGTGAAAGATGGTCTCCAGCTACAGACTCCAGATTACGTCTCCAGCTAGACGTTAAAGTGTAATGACTGATGATTTATTTCTAAATACATTTGTCTTTTTTCTCCTTCCTAATATTAGATATTATAATTATTAATAATACAACGAAAAACCTGTTTTATTTGTTTCTTTGTCTACGGTAAAAATATAATGGCAACACGTCTCAGTGCCGACACGTATGCGGTCGCGATATTTTCTAGGCTTTCTTCACAGAAGACTTCGCTTCAAAGGCGAACGCATTTACCACGCCTCGCCACCTTTATTGCTTGTCGACCTCGAGCTAACTATACCAAATAGCTTTTCTCCACACGCAGCACTTCTTTCTCATCTAAATTCCTTTCAAAATATCCTTGGCAATTTTCGCCGCGTAAAGATTAACGCAACAGGATGAAAGAATTTTCGCATTTGCCTTCAGAGATTTTTCAAAATAGCTTATTATTGAAGGCACCATATATATTATTAAGATGTTATTGAAAAGGTGGTATGATGATGGCAATATGGACGCATTACTGAAATCGATACGACAATTTACTTGAAAAAAATGGCACAAAGGATCTTATTTATAATGACTCTCAAACTTTTTAAATCATTTTAATTTAATTTGAAATTTTAATATAATTTGGTTCATGGTTTGGTAGTCTCCGACACCACGTAATGACACTAAACAGCTCAAAAGGAGCTATAATGATTGTATAAAGAACCGTTTTTAATTTTCTTTCCTAAACAGACCTTGCTGCACAGAAGACCATTTCGCTTAGCTGCTCATATCTTCTACTTCTCAGTATCATGGCAGGTCCCCCCAACGTTGAATATCACCTGAGAGTAGGTATCTTTGTCTCCGGCAGCCCGAAAAAGATCCCCAACGCTCCTTATACCAGTCGAATCACGTATATTGCGAAGCCAGGAGATTTGCCTCCTGCCAACACCTCTTCGACCCTCTATTTTGCCTTGGATGATCAGGTGCAGTAATTTGTACTTTGCTTCTCTAAGTGGATGACCCAAATAGGACACCTTTCGGATTTTAATATTAGTCAGCAACTCTCTGTCAACTTTGGCTCTTTGAAGAATCCTTGTGTTGCTGACCATATCCATCCAGGGTATCCGTAGCATTCTCCGGTGCATCCACATTTCGAATGTTTCCAGTCGATTCATACTACCAACTTACATACAACTAAATAAATAAATAATTCTGGTTTGATAAGAAAAAAAGCAGGCCAAGACAAATTTTTTGGGCAACTTCGAGAATCAAACCGTAATCACCTGAGTGAAGACAAGAGTCTTACCAACTAGGCTAATAAGCTCGTTGGATAATGATGATAATGAGATTATGATTATAATAAAACTGAGATTTACGACGAAGCCTTTACGTAATAAACAGTCAATTCATAAACATTTTCAGAACTTAGAAAGCTCACCTCACATCTGAGTGCTAATAAAATCAAGTTGAGATACAGAGGTAATAAAATCGAGCCAGGATTGAGAAGGCTATGTAGGATGGAGGGTGCGGTAAAAAGTGTAGGGAGTCACATAAATAATCCACGTGTCCCAGAAACCGCTTTGTTTCAGTCTATAAAATATTCATAGAACGCTGAAAGGGCGAAACATAGATTCAAATATTAATGTATTTTTTCTTTTATAGAAAATATAAAAAATGCAAAATGGATGTAGTTTTAGCTAAATGCCATAAGTAAAATATAATAACGTAAGTAAAGTAAAATAACATAAGTAAAATAAAATAACATAAGTACAATATAATAATGATTTTAGACCCAAAGATAATTATTTTATTGATATGCAGCAGATGTGGTCTAACGGTTAGCATTCACGCTAAGCAAGCGAGCATCCCAGGCTTGATTCCTGGCGGATTCACTTCTGAACTGGTTTTACTCTTAGAATATTTTACTAATAAATATATTTGTTTCTGTAGATTATATGCTGCTTATTATAAATTATTATAGTTATCTTAAGGGGAAAAACGCTGTCTAAAACTGCTTAACGAAAGCCTGCAGTAGGTTAAACTTGTCAATCAATCATCTTAGAGGTTTAATATCATTGCCATTGAACCTTTGGATTTAATATGTCAAGAATGTGTGCTCGCTGAAGTGCAACAACATGTACACAATAAACCAATGTATACACAGGCGTCTTCCATCTATAAAGGGCTTACAATCATACTCGATCACAAGAGATAACCTATCGGTTAGTAAAATCAATGTGTGTCAACTGAGATGTTCTTACGTGGCCTATCCATACCAACTTCGCGACCTTATGTAACTGGTAATTTGTGATTGCTTGTTTGATTAATTTTCGAGTTTCTTTATTGGATCTCAATTTTCACTTTCTTGCTAGCCTGTGCTGGACCAAATATATCTCGTTGTGAATGAATGCCCATTACCCGTGATGAGTATAATAGAAGGCACAATACAAAGTTATAACTAAGTTAATTTGTGATGGGCATATTCTGTTGTATATAGGGCAAGGTGCTTCAATATTTGTAGCTTGTCTGCATCTTATTTCTCTATTAAGTCCCTGATAAATAGGAGCACATCTACGCCATTTTGCTCTATCTGCTGCTGTTTGCTCCCAGTCATGCTGAGCATTAATGTTTTTAAGCATCTCATGACGTACATCCTTATATATGATATCTTGCGCTGACCACCATACTTCCTTCTACCCTCGCCAAACACAACATTTCTTAGGAGTGTGTACTCAGGCATACAAGCTACGTGTCCAAACCAACACAGACGTGTAGGCAATACCAAAATCTTGATGCTACAGCCATAAGCTCTTTTCAAAACATCGTAATTTGATACTATATGATACCACTGAATCATCATTATTTGCCTGAGGTGTGTCTACTGGCATCTTTCGCAGTAGTCGGTTTTCGAAGCTAAGTAACTTTTGTTGGACTTCAGTTATAATGCCCAACGCTTTAAATCCTTATGTTATTATGGGCAAGATGATCAAAATACTCGTATATATTCCCAGTTTGACGTTACGGGGTAGGGTGGTATAACTCAACAGTTTGTGAAGTGCTAAGGCTACTCTGGTTTCACTTTGGATCCTTGTTTGGATGTCCATGCCTACCTTATTTTTATTATTAAGAACACTGGCGAGGTTTGCATCTCAAACCACTTACATTAACGGTTTGCAAACTATGGTATACGTACCATTAGTGGTACGCGAATCCTAGTCAAGTGGAACGCGATCAAGCAAGCGTCAAAATACTGAAATTCCATGTGACTTCAACATAATTTACAACATTATGTTAAGGTTCCACTTACAATATTTATCGAGGTAATCTAGGGCTAACCAGTCAAAGGAATAAAATGCATCGCATCACAAAAATTTGCTCCGCTAAGCCGAGTTTACGATTATATTTTTTTAACTTGTCAACTTGGTCATGTTAACTCGGCGATAAGCTGGTTAAATCTTTAAACTTTAATCGTTAAACCCATCTCTCAAATTGTCGTTGATATGATTTTTTTTAAATACTCTTTTAAATTTTTGATATAAGAAATTTTCAATTTTCCTACGATGACGAAGAAATTGAAAAACATGGTTAGTGTCCATGTAAAGTTTAGTTAGATTTTGTTCTTAAATTGTGTTAATAATGTATACTAATAGGTTCACTATAGGAAGTATTATTTCCTATATGTATTAATTATTTTTTGTTGTGTATATTAATTGTTTTCCCAATGAATAAAGAGGGTAGATATGCCATATGTACCTGTATTATGAAAATTTGTTCATGAATTGACAAGGGGGCAGGAGGGAGCCAAGAGGGTTACTGGTGGTACGCCACTCATTATAACTTTCACTATGGGATACAGTTGAAAAAAGTTTGCAAACCCCTGACTTAGATAATTTTTACTGCCAATATTTTTATTTCTTCCTATTTGTAGCTAGCACAAATCAGTCGTATATGAAATATACACGCTTTATTTAACGTTCTAAACTCTAATTCTAATATATATTAAATGTACAATAAGTTAAGATATAGATATACGTACCTATATCATGAAAATTTACTCATTAATTGGCAAAGGTAAAGGTGGAGGACGTGAGGGTTACTGGTGGTACGCCACTCTTTATAACTTTCATCAGGTGGTACAATTCAAAAAAGTTTGCAAACCCCTGACTTAGATCATTCTTTAACTCCTAATTGTTATTTTTTTTTCTTTCTATTTGTAGCTAGCACAAATCAGCGGTTTATAAAATATACACGCTTTATTTAAACCTTCTTAACTCAAATTCTAAGATACGAGTATATTAAATACACAGTGAGGTAGGTATATGTACCTAACATATACGAGTATTATGAAAATTTACTCATCAATTGACAAGAGTAAAGGTGGAAGTCATGCGGGTTACTGGTGGTACGTCACTCTTTATGACTTTCATTAGGTGGTACAATTTAAAAAATGTAAACCTCTGACTTAGATCATTTTCTCAAATATTTCACTTTTATTTTGTAAAACTTTCATTAGGTGGTAGAATTTAAAAAAGTTTGCAAACTCCTCACTTAGATCATTTTTTGACTCCGAATTATTTTATTTTTATTTATTTCTATTTGTAGCTAGCTGAAATCAGCCTTATATAAAATGTACACGCTTTATTTAAAAAATAAACTTTAAATGGGTAAAACTTTCTCATATAAGATTTTAATGTGTTTTACCCTGAATCCACCACTCTCTTTTTGACACAAATCGTCGTGTGAATCCCCCCTTTAGCCTTATATTTACTATGGACGCAGGTTAAGTAATTTTCTATGTTCAGGTTGTAAATTATAATTAATTGTGCCATGAAAACTAAATAGGTTTACATTTGTCATAAAAGCAAGGTATAATTTTATCGTACATTTCTCACAAATATTTTCTGCTTCTATATGGTATGTTGAAATTGACTACAAAATGTTTATAACCTGAAAAACAATGTGCTAAAGTTATTATATATCTGGACCACATCTTTATTTTCTTATATAATATATCTAAGAATACAAAATTAATATATAGAAAATTAGGTACCACCAGTATCTGTAAAATTCGGAATAAGCTGCCAAGAGTTCAAGGAAGACAACAACAACATCCAAGAAAGAATTATTACGTCATTCATTCGTGTGCTTTCTAAACGGCGCTATATAAATTGTTATTTAATTAGTATTTTAATCTTCTTATGACACTTTTCCTTTAGTCTCAACATTATTATGTAAAGAGTTGTTATTTCATTCGTATTAAGTATGACAATATTCGTAAAATATGGATGGTAGGCTGGAAGATATTTCTCCATAGCAATCTGCAAGATGTGAAATAAATCAAATGGTTTATTGGGTTTTAACTACAGTTATATGTCCTTTATTTTATAATAAATATATTTACTATTAATAACCCGTAAAAATTACGAAATGATCAACTTTTTTCTTTCATTTTGATGCTATGCTTACCTTTGCGCTGTTTCATTTTAACTTTGTGTCGCTGTTTCTCTCGAGTCTCGCTTGCACGTTGTAATTGGCGCGATTATTTCATCATTTTTACATCAACATCCATCTTATTATTTTAATCCCTAATAATGATTTGTAATACTTTAAAATAAAATAAATTCTAACAAAAATATTAAAATCCGTTTTCGAAATGAAACTGGAAATCTTAATAATGTAGAATCTGAATGAAACGAAACTCTTGGCAGAGAATTTATCTTATCACTAGAAAATGTTGTACAACTATTATATCAACCAAATTCATGTATTTTCTTACAGGCATTGTGATTAAATCTCCTTTTAATCCACTATAGTTCGGAAATTCTAGGATGAGTCCTGTGACAGCTCACAAATTTGCCCCAATACAACCTTGTAACGATGTTCAGTAATTTTAATTATTTTATCAACTTTAATATAAGCCTCAATTCTAATAAATAGCAAGTTATTTAGGTAAATACATTACATAAGGTTGTATTGGGGCCAATTTGTGAGCTGTCACAGGACTCATCCTAGAATTTCCGAACTATAGCAATAGTATAAAGTTGGTGAGAGTGATATGTGTATCTAATAATTAAGTGTCAATATTAAATATGTTGGAAGAATCAAGTATTTTCACTCATTGTAAATAGCTTTCTAGTTTTTATTGTTTAAAATTATCTGTTAAACAGCAAAGTCATTTGTTCTTAATAAATTCATTATTTTCCATAGATATTTTATGGCGTATAATCATATCAAGTGTGTCGAAGCTTTTCAAACCCAGGTATGTCCACGCAAGTTCAAACCTAGCAAAATGGTATTTTGTCCCTGATCACTGAAAACTATAATATACATAAAAATTATGTGTCTTTTTGAGAATCGCTCTGTAGATGACATTGTGTTTTCAAAAAAAAATCCTAGAAATTCAAGTCAGTAGAAAAAATAAAGCATATTTCAATTTGGACATGCCCTTTTTTGAAAAACGCCTATTGAAAATGCGTGATTTTGATACAACACCGCATGGACATACCCGAGTTTGATTGTTGTTGACAGTACGACTACACTATGACTGATCGGCCATCTTGAATGATGGCGCTCTCTGATTGATCTAAATAGACATATCTGACTTTGATAAAAACAATCTCGTAGACATAACTGAGTTTGAAAAAAACTCTTATTTCAATCACCATTTTGCATTGATTTCGCGAGGCGATATCTTATTTTGAAAAATGCAGATTTATCCAGGACTACATAAGCTACATTTTGGTATATTTATCTCAAAAATGTCATAATGTGGACATACCTGGGTTTGAAAAGCGTCGACACAAGTGACGGCTTTCAATTAATATTTGAAAAATAAAAAGATTCTAACTATGATATGAATTGCTTTAACAATAACAATTAAACCGTAATTGTAACAATACATATTGTTAACATACATACGGACATAAATACAGACGTAAGGGTAGCCGAGAAAAATATAAATGTTCTAACTACGACATTTATTGATTAAGCAATAACAATTAAACCGTAACGGTTACAACACATATTGTTACACACGGACGTAAGTACAGCCGATTTTATATATTTTGATGATTTTAACACACTTCCATGTATTGTTAATATATCTAGATGATTTATTGCTTTAACAATTATGCATTTCAATAAAATAAATAACAGAAAATCAAGAAACACGTAAAATAAACATTAAAATTGATATCTTCATATTTCTTTCTTGGATGATTTATTTTGTCGCAGTATATTCCTCTCGTGAGAAAATTGTACGATACAATCTCATTTCTAGATTTCTTTTTTGTCAACGTAGAAAAACTACCCAAAAGATAAATTACAGACTCCTCCTATCTTCATGAAAGTTGAAATTGATGGATATGAAAGTAAAAAAACATGGAGAGAAAAAAAGAAAAAATCAAGTCAGAAGGAAATGAATGAGTGAATCTAGATAATCCAGAACAATTCAATCTTGATTTTTATTTTTTTTAATATTTGATTAAATTGATACTTTATACCATCTTGATTTTTTGTAGAATATTACACTTTCATTGAATACGACATAACCTGGAGGGCGTATTACCGTGAAGTGATTTTTTCCAACTCACCAAAGAAATATGTTGAAACTAAACTCAAACTAGAATATTTTTCAAAGTATTATTTTAAAATTCACATGCTTTTTTATGTCACAGTAGAAGTAGCGTTTACAATAAATGTAAATTATTACTAGTGAATGCAATAATTGAATAAATAACATCTACATTGTTGTCCTTAGTTTGAAATACAAATTGGAATCAAGAGTAGCTGCAGAACTATAAAAACTACTAATCATTAAAACGATATCCCGAAATACTGAGCTTTTGATATACAATTCGATTATCAAACTTTTAAGGGAAAGGTCCGAAATGTGAGGAATGACACTCGAGACCAACAAAAGGTACAGAGCTTCGAAAAGCGGGTGCCAAGTAATTTATTCTAATAATATACAGAGCCATAGTGCCAGTGATCGAAAAGCGAATACCGAGTAATTTATTCTAAAATTTAGAGAGCCATAGTACCCGTGATCGAAAAGCGAATACTGAGTAATTTATTCTAAAAATATAGAGAACCATGGCGGGAATGATCGAAAAGCGAATAACAAGTAATTTATTCTAAAAATATAAAGGGTCATAGTGCCAGTGATCGAAAGACGAATGCCAAGTAATTTTATTCAAAAAATATAGATGGGCATAGTGTTGCCATGTGTTTACTATAGTGCCAGAGATTATAATGTGCCATAGTGGCAATAATTATAGACCGCCGTAGTGACAAAGAAATATTTTCATTGATGCATATGATACTACTTAGTATATCTGGGCCGACGAATTAGAAATGTTATAGCGCATGGCCGAAAACAGCATTATAGTCGAGCCATTCAATTCAGAAACTCTGGGCTTCGAGCATCTAAACTAGGCACGCATCTCGCGGCAATATTAGCGCTAGATTGTACAAAATTTTAACAATCTCTAAACCAGACTGGTACTCTTTTTACCAGAACCATCTAACGCGGAACCATCGAGAAATGAACCCTAAACGATCATGAATCGAACCCATGAACATCGTGAATTGAACCAACAACCCTCCCTGGATGATAAACATCTTACCGAACACGCCATAAACCTCACCGCCACAGTACGCGTGCATACATACTCGTATACACCACAACCCCGTCATGTCGTGGGTAGGCAGAAATGAAAGAACGCTAGACTTTCCTATCGCGACACACATATTTCGCCACTTATGCGTCCATAAAACTCCTACGATTTCTCTTTTTCTTCTTTTAAAATATCATACAATAGATCCAACTCCTTGAGCTTCCTCTACCATGCATTCCGCTCACGTTTGCATCGTATACTTTTTTTGTTAGTCTTTTTTCATGTATTCCTTCTACATGTCCAAACATTCTCGGAGTGTTCTTTTTGATATTTCTTAATATTCGTACATCAGCCTCAAGTTCACACTCATTCCTGATCACTTCACTCCGCATTCTATCACACAGTATTTAAAGTATTTATTACGGATTCATTATCCTAATGAAGATCCGTGAAAATTGAAAGAAAATTATCGTGAAATATTAATAAACTTTCAAGATATTCTACCCTATTTATGTAGAGGAAACGAGCCACAAATTGCGTCGTCTTTCACATACTTTGAAATGAAAGATTTATAAAGTGCCTAACTGAATTTTCAACTTTGTTTCCTATAATATGTATACCATTTCATAAATCTTCTTTGTTTTTCTCTTTCTCTTCCCGGTAAATCCCCCAAAATCCTCCATGTTAATATCCCAGCCCAGCCACTAATCCCGAGAATATAAAGCTAACAGAAATTGGAAGGAGAAAGTGGGAAGAGAATCTGTCTACATACAAGTCGTATGGAAAATTCAAAACTTCTCGAAGGTTTTCACATGCCGTTTATTTTAATAATATAGTGTCTATTGAAAAAAAAACATCAAATCAATATTCATAAAAGGATAATTTATATAAAGCCGTTTAGAGAGCAAGCATGCTTCAAAGGCGCTCCAAATTGGGACTTGAACCCACTTTTATTGATAGATTGAAATATTACACAATATATGTATTTAAGTTGAGTGTAAGGACAAGGCAGTGACTGCGGTCATTAGATTGGGTACTCCGCGTATCTGCATATGCTTATAAAAACATATTTGGTAAGAAAACCGCAGACAACTTACACGGGACGACGGACTACCAATAAACCCTTTTAGATTTCCAATATTTATTAAACTCCATTTATTACTTTATTTTTATCAGGTCCTTTGCACATTGCAGGTTCCATAATTCGTACACGGACGAAACATAACAAATACAAAAAAAAATATGTACAAAACAGATCAACATTTTAAGACTTATAAAAACGATTGTAAAAATGTATATGTTACACTAAAACACAATAACAAAATGTAGCATGTAAGATAATATTTTTTTTTATTATTTCAAGTACTACACTAAATTCTAGAATTTTTTTCTGAACGAGCTGAGCGACACGTGAAATACGTCAATTTGAGGACACACACAGTTCAACAGTGTGATTGCTCTATCTACCTACATCTCCAAGGCAGGTTGGTTCGACTTATAGGTTGATAGAACAGTCTATGGATGCGTTATCTGAAAGTGATAGTAACACTTTTGGCTTTAAGTAAAGTTCAGCGTGTATGTGTAATATAGTATTCATAGATAAAAAAAAAATAGTAAATTTTTTTTTTCGGTGTTCTGTTATCCCAAGTCCATGACAGTTTTATTTCCAGACCTTTTGTCTCTGAATTATTACTTGTACCGGTGCTTAGTAGCTATGTAATATGTGCAAATACTTTTTTGTGTTTAGTGTTCCTCTTTTAAGGCAACCAAGTGCGTCGATGCCGCCTATATGAATAGATCTAACGAGATCCTATGAAGTGGATATCACTTGACACTGGCGTATAGTCCTTCATATATAGAAGCTCACGGGCATTATTCAAGAAGAAGTTTTCTATCATTTTCTTACAAAGTATATTTGAAATACAGTAAATCATGAGCGGAGAAGTTCTTCTGTAGTAAGGTTCAAAAGTTTCCTGACAGAAAAAGTTGGAGCGTGGATGGACAGATATCACTACGGCCACGCCTATAGCAAGGTCAAGCAATGTTATAATGAAAAGATATCTCTACACTCAGTAATATATCAACTAGAGTCGATAAAAGACGTGCTGTTTCGTTATATTCTAAAATGTTAAAAATTTGCTATCGAACGGTTATCAAGCTTCTTTCAAAAGAAGACAAAAGACCGTCAGAAGTCAAATGACGTTTAGATACTACACATATGTACGGATTTTTTTTCCGTCATATTCCACAGTGAAGTTTTGAAGTCAAAGTTTAATTAAAATTTATGTTCAACAGTTTCGTTTAGGTAGGTAATCTATTGAGGATGATCCTCGTCAAGGCAAACCAGAACGCTTCGGATTTTTTTCAGTTGTATTGAAAACTCAATTTATTGTTCTAAAAGTGCATTATTACATAGCGATTGTGAAAAAAAATAAGTTTCATTCTATCATCTTTTTTATATCATTGGGCTGGAATCTTTTGAATACATCTTCTTAAATAAAGGCAAAAGTATCTATATAATCTGACATGTATTTTTAATAGCTATTTCATGGATGGGTTTTTTTTTCAGATTATTTTTTTGGATCTAATGGTTTATTTTTCATAAATTTGAATCTTGGGTTCATTTCCCTTACTTGAGCAGAGCTTTTGTATAGTAAAAACGCTATTGAAGTAATTTTGCTCAAATGTTTATAATTATTATTAAATATCTCTGAGGCATTTAAATGAAAACGTTTTTTATTTCTATATGTAAAGAAATTATTGTCAACCAACCAAAATGATATCTTATATTAAAACCAGACTTCATTTGTTTTTCAGGCATCAACACTCATATCCCCTGATTGGAAGTGAAGCGTTTTACTATCTAGGCCACGAAGGCTACCTTTTATTTTCAGAAAACCAAATATTTGAATTTCTTATCGCCAATACATTCTCAAACCGAGGATTCTTTTATAACTCAGAAGGCTTTTGATCTCGACAAATAAACTAAAATTATTTGTTTTTAATCAGTCCCTCGCTATGGTGAAATCCAATTCCTGACAACATCTCTTGGGCTTCATGCGAGGTGGTGGCGGAACAAAGCGCACTCTCCATTCTCTCCACGCAATCTCAAGGAAACCACAAAAGAATCCAATTGTCTGATAAATCTACCCCTCAAAGCCTTAACAGTTCAGAGTAGATACAACAATTTTCCGACCAAATGGAATCTATTCCAGGAATGCATATATATTACGAAGCATTGGCGCCAACAGAATGTTTTCAAAGAGGGGTGGCAATAAACTCAAATACGGGGTAAAAAGAACTAGTTTAAAATATTATAGGTAAACACTAGACAATGAACATATTTAGTTGAGTTTAATACGATTTCAATCAAAACTTACGTCGAGTACTCCTAAAGAAATTCGCATTAGAACTTAAATAAAACTTACCAAAGAAGATGAACTACAAAGAAACCGTTATAGATATTCTGATACACATATGATGTTTATACATATACTCGTACATGTATGAACATTGCACACAAATATAACATTCAACTTGAATGTCAAATGTTAATGTTAAGTTGAATGTTATATTTGTGTGCAATGTTCATATAAAGTCATACATTTTCGTAAGATGATCCAAAAACGATTGTCTTCAAGTATTTGCTAAAGCTGCGCATGCCACTCGAACACTTACATGCAGTCATTCCACACCACGAAACAAACAACGGCAATAACCGTATCACAGTATTCCGGCCTATTGAATCCATTCGAAACAATCAAATAAAAAACACTTGTGTTCCAAGCTGGGGAGTTACGGTTTCGATTTCCATTTCTATTCATTTTTTTTCAAATAGGATTCCGTTCTATTTTTCACTCAAGTCTTTATTAACATATTTCTAGTTTGTTGGAAGATATTGGCACGCAATAATATGTCAGCTAGGTTGTATTGTACAATAAAACAATATGTGTTAAATGATCTGTACGAGGGATTACCAACATGTGTTATGCGAAACCTAAGGGTTCCACCAATAGAATTTGGAGTTCTGCAATAAAATTACTTGTTTAACTGTAATGAATCGTTTAAAATATAAATTAAATTAAACATACATAATCTTCTTGTAATCGAGAAAATATAATACTCAGTTGTCCACAATTTAAACGAATCGTTAAAGAATGTTGAAAGAAAAGAAGTTTAATCTTTCATATTAATATGTGCTTATTCAGTTTTATCTTTCATATTAATAAGTGCTTATTCAGTTTAATCTTTCATATTAATATGTGCTTATTCAATTTCAATTTAAATTGATAATATTATTTGCTTTTTCATTATAAATCTGTTTTTTATTTTATTTCCAATAGTATACTCTTAATTTCTAGTCAATAATATAACGTGTTTCATTCATGATTTTTTTTCCTTTCCTCTCCACCAACCCTTCCTTTTCCTTTCATTGATGATATCTCACTTTATAAGAAAATTAATGTTCGGATGCTTGTCCGTCTTCGTGGGGTTTGTGGGCGTATGCTCACGTATGTTATGTATTCATGGATTTCGTGGGGAGGGATAGTCATTTGAATGATTTATTGCGATCATGTAACTTGCTTCATTTACTTTTGTCTGGTCGGTTGGAAGAGATTGCCGCATGGCAATAAGCCCACCAGATTGTATTTGCAATAAAAATATTAAACAAAATAAAATAAATATATTTTAAATTTATTTATGAAGTTTCTTGAGTACATAGTTTTTACTAAGAAGAAAATGATTCGGCAATTGAAATATGCTGAGAACCGTTGACCTATACTATTAATTCTTACTTTTTCCTCACAAACAAAATGAAGCTTGATAATAAAAATATGCTGAGAACCGTTGACCTATACTATTAATTCTTACGTTTTCCTCACAAACAAAATGAAGCTTGATAATAAAAAATAAAATTGATAATGATAATGAATATCACCTAGGATTAAACTTCTCGTGTACCTCAACGGTTAATTAACGTGTAAAGACAAGACAACGTGACTCTGATGCCTTTATCACGCCAAGTATATCCATCTTTCAGGAATATGATCCTCCTGGGAGGATATAAACCTATTTTCATATTAAACCTTGTTCAGATTCTGAGCAAGTATCGCCTACATGTAGCTAGTAACGTATCAATATTTACTTTTATACGTTTCTCCAGAAATAATGGATAATAAAATTTATACATAAATATTTTTCATTTTATTGTACATTTAATAATGGTTTATTTGTTAAAAACTGTATAACTTATCATATAACAGTAATTAAAAAAAAATAGGTAGTGATGGCTTGATTCATTACAAAAGATTTAAAATTAAAAAAAACGAAATCATAATTGAAAAAAAATCGTAATTAAGTAAGTACGCACGTCAACACTCCAACAAAGATACAAAAATGTTACTATATTTATAGTCATCCATCGTTGAGGTTCCTGGGACTCATAGTCAAGGATCCCCTCGCCATTCCAACGTCAATTCAGTTGGAAAGCGAAGTCGTGCCGTGGAGCTTCTTTAAAGTGAGCCGTTGTACACCAGCAAACTCACCGGCCATAACGCTTTACGGGATACGATTGCACACCGAAGTGAGAAGATCGGAGCACACCGGAGAGCTTTTAAGTTTACCACCGTTTTCCTTATTCCCCCTTTTTTCTGAAAGAATATACATGAAGGAAGTCATAGGTATCCTTATACTTCCGAATACTAGGCGGAAAAAATGCCTGTGTTATTCAAGAGGAGTAGCACTGATTTTCACCAATAGCACCTTTGACATCTTTCTGTAGCGATGTCCGTGGCCTAGTTGGAAAAACGCACTTTTATCCGGGGGTTAATTAATTAATTCATGTACCCTTTATCATATACGAAGTGGTAATTCGAACATATTGAAGAGAATGGCCGAGAGCAAAATTCCTTCTAATCCAGTAATAGAGCTTTCGGACTTAGAACTAAATAAATAAATACAGGTTTATTGATAGCAACATAGTATGTACATAATACATTCAGACACATTTCAAGAACACATTAAAAAACAGAAGCTATCAAAAGGTCTGGGCTCATCTAATAACATCCTCCCGGCCAAGATACACCCCACAAATATAGGGTGAGCCCAGCCACGGGGACACCAGATGTTTTTTCAGCCCACACCCTTCTGGAGTAAGTACCGAACTCTCGGTTCATCATTGCACGTTTTTATTTTTTGTGCCTCGGCTCTCCATGGATACAACCAAATTATTGGATTACCCAATTTATCTCTGGCCATGAGAGATTAAATAGCAAACTTTTTAGCTGCAATCTTGTCCCTTCACCCTGTTGCAATTTTTGCGGCCATCTGGATCAATCCGCAAAGCACATTTTGGGGTACTACGATGAACATCGAGTCAGCAAGTTCCGAAGAGAGCTCCACTTAGCCTTACATCGGTTCATCTTCGGACCGATGGGCTTCTTCGATTTAGTGCAGTGTTTCCCAACGTTTTTTGTGCTATGCCTCACCTAAGTCTTTCTAAAATTCTTATGCCCCCCTACGTAACGGTGACGTGACAAAGCGATCTAAATACGACTAAACTCTGAACGAGTCAATTTTCGAATTGCCCCCCTTAAAAATCAAATTGCCCCCCTGTGGGGTGCGGGCCCCACGTTGGGAAACACTGATCTAGTGGGATCAAAGGATTGTTTTGTTGCATTTGAAATTTTCTGTGAAAGTACTGGCAACTTGCAGGGCTGTTTTGAAAAAAATGCGCTGCGAGTCATTTCCCTTTTCCGTGATGTCAGACCATAAGTCCGTCGTCACTACTATTCTTTTCACACTCAGGTCTGTCGTCACCGGAGGAGTCCCTTTGAGCAGTTCTTTCTTCATCACTGTGTGACGTCAAACTTATTTTATCCCCCGTAACAACGTGGGAGGAGGTGGGATTGAACTAAACTGCACGTTTTTATAAAAAAATATCGTATATGAAGAGACAACAACATTTGGACACACACTCAGCACGTGCTACTATTGTTACTTGACGAACTTTAGACTGGGACCCTTTATTATTATTTTTTTAGGTACCATCGAGAATCGAATTCAAAATCCCCGGGTTATAGTCAAGCGTCTTGTTAACTAGGTCATACGTTGAAGTTAATCATACGAATGATGAAAAATCAATATTTTGATAATTCGACATTAACTTAAAAAAAATTAACATTCTTGTTTGTTTGACACACCACAATCAACCGTCATTTTTCGGATTAAATTTCCATTATTCAATTTGAATCTCTCAAATATAAAAAAAATAATGTTGACGTTAGTTGACACCGTTTCAAGGGGTTCGACGTTGAAAGATCGGTCGGACAATGTCTGCTGTATCCCGCTAAGAAATGATTGTTTTGTTTTGCATAAAGCTTTTGTATTGCATAGTTCGGCTAACGTTTAAAACAATGGAATAATGAATGAGGTTATACCGTTTTAATCCTTTCTGTCAGACGAGAACAAAAGTTTTCAATGGGCATATTTGATTTGACCACAAAATGCAGTTGGCGAGAACAATAACGGAGCATGGAGACAAAAAGTGCCTTTCTGAAAGATTAATTACTGAACAACTGCTCATGGGGACAGTTTCGTTGCTGATTCAGACGCTTTGTGAATTCACATCAAAGTGGATAATTGCATTAAAGACCGAGTTATTATTTTACGCATTGAGAACGTTTTAAGGTTAAATTTATGCGCAAAATTTCACCAAATGTTAGTGAACACTGTTTTCAATATTTTTATTATCTCAGTAATATCTCGTGTCGTAAAACGTTGGTTATTCTCGATCAATGTAAACAAAAAGAACTATACTAGCGCTACTCACCTCGAATAACACTGGCATGTATTTGAGGGTGTTGTTTCATGTTTTCTGAATGTATTTGGGGGTGTAAGGATACATATGACTTCGGTCACATATATTCTTACTAAAAAAACATACAGGTGTGATCTGATCGTCCCACTTCAGGTGTGCCATCGGATCCAGTACAGCGGTGTGGCCGCTGAGTTTGCTAATGTGCAACGACTCACTCACTTAAAGAGGAGAAAAAAGAAGGCAGAAGGGAAAAAATCTACAGCACAGCTTCACTTTCCAACTTAATTGACGATGGAATGACGATGAGATCCTCGATTACGAAGCCCAGCAACGACGACTAGTTTACATTATCTATCCTATTCACTTCCTCTGGATCATATACATTACAACCTGATGGGTTTATTGCCAGGTGACAATCTTTTTCAACCAACGAGAAATGTGTTAACCAAGCCTAAACCGAAAACCAGACAGGAACCTTTAGAAAAAAACTGAGCACCAACGAGATTCAAACCCGTAACTCTCGGGCTGGAAAACACGCGTCTTACCAACTAGACCATGAAGGTCGTCCAGGCAATGTAAAAAAAATATTGGTTTTCATCTTCTTTGTAATCAAAAATATAGTGTAAGCCCCTGTTTTAGAAAACATTGTGATAAAAAAAGTTGTATTTTGTAGTAAAAATATAAGATTTTTTATCCTTTTCCTATTTAATAAACAATAAAGTATGAGAATCTGCATTGAAAAACTTTATTATGAGAAAAGTATTGTATATTTTTGTGAGGCGTTGGATTGGCGTGATGTATACATATGTAATTGAGTGTCACTGTTTGTCAGGTTGGTGAGAATGTGCAACGGGGTTTTATATAATGAAAAATCAGAAAGAAGTATCGATTTATTGTTTCATGTTATGTTGTATGTTCTCAATTAGATACAGGCAAAAGCCTAGTTTACTGGGACACGACAAATGAAAGGCAACCAACCTAGATTCATTAAAATTGTGTGTCCAAATTAAACTACCTGTTGTTTGTTCGCCAATTATGTATATTTCTTGTCATGTGTAAAATAAATAAATAAAAATAAAATACTCGTATACCAATATATAATCAACAACATAGTATGAGTCCCTGTACTAGAAAACGTTGTTTTAAAAAATCAACAACATAGTATGAGTTCCTGTGCTAGAGAACATTGTAATAAAAAATATGGTCGATTTAGGAATAAAATTAAAGGATTTTTCATGATTGTTCTATGAAATCAACAATATAGTGTGAGTTTTGGTATTGCTAAATATTTTTATCAACAAAGAATAGCCTATTTTTTAATAAAATTAAACGGTTCGTTGTATATATGATAATTAACAACATATTATCTTTGAGCCCTTGTATTTGGAAAACATAGTCTATTATGTAGTAAAAAGTACAGTCTATTTTTGAATTAAATTAAATGACTATTCATCTTCGTTGTATAAGAAAACATTCTTATCAAAACAGTATAGTCTATTCTGGAAAGGATTTTTATCTTCGTTTTAATTTATGATGTATTACGAAACTCTATATAAGAAATCATTGTTATGAAAAAGTGAAGTTTATTTTGGAATAAAATTATAAAAAAATATAAGCTAGCCAAATGAGTAGGTATCATAACAACATCCCCTAACGTGTACCGGCACAGGTACGGTAAAGTAAGAAAATACCGCACACAGATTTGTAATAAAATTGAAACGTCTCATTCATTCCAGTAACATTGTTAAAATGGCCTTTGTTTCTTATCAAGCCGGGGGGAGACGTTACAGAAAGGGATGCGGGCCTTTGTGAGGGGAAACAATGGCCCTCTGAAGACTCACGCATAATAAACACTGCCTTATTACGAGTTGCCTACCTGCGCAATATTTATCATTTAAACACCCCCCCAAGACTGGAATATGGTGAAATAAAAGGCATCTAGCCCTCATTATCTATTAATTTATATGTAACATACACATCAGCCTTGTGATGATAATCTTGGCATGTGTGGAACAAATAGGCGCACAATGGACGTTTTTATTTTGGTTGATTTTTTGACAATTTTATAATTTTTATATTAATAATAAATTGGCAATTTATACAGAGCAGTTTAGAGAATAAATTCAGCTCAAGAGCGCTCTAATCCCATAAAACTTACCAAGGAAAGACGAACTACAAAAAATCTTCCGATGTGTGGTAGTAAAACATTTGACTCTAGGTATACTTTATTTTTTCAAAGATCAATTTTATATAGCGCCTTTAAGAGGACAAACTTAAACTTGGAATTCAAAACCACTACTATTAAACAAATCACGTAAGCTAACTACCCGGAAGCTCGATTAATGAGGTTAAAAGCAATGTCGTCTCCCCGCCACACTGTTCAATATGTCCAAATCACCTATTCGGATAATTTGAACGGAACCATACGAATAAATAAATGTGTTTTATATACATATAATATAAAACTTATATGTTGCAAAATAGGGAATATAATATATTTAACGACCTCCATGATCTAGTTGGTAAGTCGCCTATCTTCCAACCCAGAGGTTGCGGATTCGATTGCCGCTGAAACCCAGATTAAAAGAAAAAAAAAATATTTAAAGTCCCATAATCATATTTCTGATTGATTGTAAGAAATCGTCATATGGCAATGGTCCCACAAGGTTGTACTGTGTATAAATAACGTGTTATACACGATTCGCTCGGGCGCTACTTTATCTGCAGAACGTGATTTGTTTAATAGTGGTGGGTTCGAGTCCCGAGTCAGGGCGTCCTTAAGAAGAGTTTGTTCTCTAAATGGCCATTTATAAATTGGTAATTTAAAAATGAAATAAATAAATATAGAAAGGAGAATATAATAAAAAGACTAATTTTATGAATAATGTTGAAATATATTTCAGTAACTAATTTTTAATTTATGAACCCTAAAAATACAAATTGACTGATGTTTCTTGTAGTTTCAAGAATATATATTAAATCCTTACGAAATGACTTCTAAGTACACGTGATATTCACCATAAAAGAAAATGAGCTCCTGTCAAAATTACTAACTATTTAGTTAAATACTCCAACGGGTATTAACTGGTTAATACGTATAGACATGAAATATAGCCCTACAGCTATATCATAAAAGCACAGAATTACTCGTCAACCTTAAAACCTAATAAAATAAATATATGTGTATTGATAGCAACATAGTATGTACATATATTATATAAATAAATTCAAAAATTGCATATCTCATGATAATGGCGAAGATAATGCATTTACGAGAGACGCTATCAAAAGATCTGGGCTCATCTCATAACATCCCTCCTGTCGAGATACACCCTCACCAATCAAGGGCGAGCCTGGCCACGAGGACATCAGATGTTTTTCAGCCCACGCCCATGTCAATTTCACTGTCTCTATTTAACTATTATTTGTTTAATAATAATAAAATAACTATTTATATAGTGAGGAGATCTCCTCAAGGATGTTCTTATTCAAGAATTGAGTTCAATATTAGACAGATTAAAAATATTACAAAAAATAAATTTAGTTTAGTGTATGTATAAGATGGTGGTCGATCAATCGATCTTAAGATTTAGTAATTCCCAGCATCTGCATATGCCAAGAAAATATTAAGGCTGAAGGAAAAATATTTTTCTTAATTTTTTTAAAGTTGTTTTCAATAATTATTTCAAAATTTTAAACGCAACCTTGATGTCATTAACGTGTATTGAATGCATACAAATCCGGGTTTAAATTATTAAGTATAGGTTATTTTGTTATACTAAACTTATTTTATACATAAACCGTTTTTCTTGAACGGATAAGTGAAAAAACCTGAATGCCAGATTGTCTATCATGAGATACTTCTTTCGCGTCCTCAACATCAAAACAACTTTCTATTCCTCTTTCTTTAATTCGAAATTTTAACCCCTTAATCAAAATATACTGTTCTTAGGCTTCTTTTATCATTCTTTTTAACCACGTTTAAGATGTATGTTTGTTATATCAGTCTTTTTTCATTAATTATTACAATTTGAAATCAGTTTCTAATACAGATATAATCTTAACAAATTACTTCTACGGAGAGCAAAGAGACATTAATTTTTGTGTTTCAAAGAGTCAATGACGACAGTCACACACGTCCGCAATCACAATTCTGATAAGTAGAGATACACGAATTACAATGACGACAGTCACACACGTCCGCAATCACAATTCTGATAAGTAGAGATACACGAATTACAATGACGACAGTCACACACGTCCGCAATCACAATTCTGATAAGAAGAGATACACGCATTACAATGACGACGTAGAGATACACGCATTACAAAATCTGATACATATTATTATGTTTTTATTAAAATTAAATCATGTTTTACATTATAAATATATGGTTTACATCAGAGTTCTGTTTTAGATCGAAATAAGAAGATAAGTTAACATGTTAACTTAATCACGTAATAACAAAAAAAAATAAGTTGCGAAGAGCACTAGTGCTCTCATTCGTTAGTTTTCGTTAAAAGTTGAAAGTTTCACACAAATATTAATTCACCAAGTAAGAGAAAATTAATTTCTCCCCCAAGACTCCATTGTGTACCAGAGTACACAAAGCCGTATGTATATAAGTACTTATGTTTCTGAATTTCAGTAACGAATATTGCTCCCGAAGCCACAATCGAGTTATCTCTTAAATTCACAATTTACTATTTACTAAATTATATACTAAATTAAACTAAACATCTTGGCTCTTGGAATATTGGACGTAGGTTCCCGTATTTCTCAACAAGGGGTTGGGGGGTGGTTCTAATCAAGTAGACTCCATCCCTGTTTGAAACCGCAAACGCTGTTTGGCCCACTCTCCACTCTACTCCCAGTTTCCACCCCTTTCACACACAGGGGCGGATTCAGTCAACGTAATTGGACTACAGCTCGTCAGACCCCAAGGCGCATTACCAAACTACAACAACCTCTCGACTCAGAACTGCATTGGTGTTCACTCAGACAACGAATATGAATTTGAATCAACTCCTGATGTTCTTTGTCTCTCATTTCAAAGTGCTTTAATTGCTCTATTTTAGTCATTCGGTGCAAAATATTGCATTGGTTGAGAAAACTCAGACTTACGTAGTTAAAAAAATTACTAACCTTTACGAGTATTACTTTTATAAACAGATAAATTCTAGATGAATGAAATAATTAACAACCAGAAAAAATATGCAAGTTCATGAAATATGTTTGAAGAAAAAATATATACGACTACGTAGATTGCATGTGTCAAAAATACATATTTTTTAACCTTTCTGTCTGAAAAAAAATTACAAATTAAATAAAACTAAAAAATTCACACAAAACTAATAAATTCTTTATTTCATTCTCTAACATAGTTGGTTATAACTATGAGAAGAAATCTTTAAAATGAAACAAAAAATATGCATATAAAAAATGGATTTCAACGGATATGATTTTTTTACATACTCGTATTCTAAGATAGGTTCATTAATCACTTATCATGACTTTTACGGTGAGTTACCAAATGCCTACGCCATACCAAATAAAACCTACAAAACGATACCTTAAAATATAATTTTCTTTTGTCAGTCAAATAATTGTAAATTACTGATACTTTTAAGAAGGCCAATGTCACATCTAGAAAACATTTTGAAAAAAGAAATTATTGTATTCGATTCGCTCTCAATTACATTATTTAAATTATGGTTGTAAAATTTCATTTAAATTTTCTGTTCTATGTAAAGAATAGTTTTATTTGTAAGCAGATCTCAATCGATACAGTCAACGAAGATCACGCAAACACAAAAACACCGGAAAAGATAACTTGATATACCGAGACAGGGGCGTTAAGAAAGACAGAATTATTTGATCAACTTGAAGAAAAATCTTAATAAAAGATTAGTTGAAGGACTTTTGAGCTAGATTGTTTCGTTGTTTTCATCAGCTCGAAAGCATTTCGTTTTGTAATTTCCAATGTCAGCTGGTAAGCACTACTCCTGGTAAGCACTAATTCCAATATCAACAGGTAAAGTAAGCTTTACTTCCAATGTCAGCTTGTAAGCACTACTCTTACATCTAAAACATAAATCATTTATAGAAAACAAGTTCACAATTCGTCAGAATATTCACAATGTCACGAGTTCTCTAAATAACAGTGTATTATCTTAAAAATTGTATCTACTCGTATAATGGGCAGTATAAGTTATATAAAATACGTATTCAAAGAATAAAACAAATATCTAATAAACTAAGCCATATGAAATAAATAATCAGAATTAAACACATATTTTGAGGAATGATTCATTTATTCGTTTAGTAATCTTTAAAATATCCGAATTGACAATGCAGATATATTGAAGAGCATAACCGAAAGACAACATTGACTTCAGCTCCATTAATCGTGCCTTCGGGTTTAGAGCCATTGGAGTAGACACGAAACTAGCAGATCGCTATAGCACATTTTGGCGTAGACGTAAAAATAAGGAACGACTCTCACACGTGCTAGATATCTCTACTACGTAGCATTGCTACCAAACGAACTCTTTTTCTTTACTTTAATTAAAAATTTTCTTTACTCTTGGACTTTAATTAAAAATCGAATCCGATTGGAAATCAAGCATCGTATCAACTAAATCACGGTCATTGCATGATGATAAATCACATATAGTAAATAGTAAGACGATATTAAAAAAATGGACTTCAATGACAAGGTAGTATGACAAAGCCCTTAAAAGAAAATCATATATCTCTGTCGTTCTCATTACTGAGGGTAGTTATATTATAATATATACACGAGTAGGATGGTGATGGTACAGGATGCAACGACACATCCGTAGTCCTCTCGATCACTTGCTCCTTGCATGGTAGTGTAGACTTTCCCCGGTTAACCTGTTTTCACCAGATTACTCCATTTTGTTAAGGCTCTGCCTCAAGCTGTTCGTCCTCATATACTATCTATGACTTTCAATTTTCCCGGTTATGTCTCTCACATCTCGAAATTTATCTGAAAAAACGCAGAATACGCTGGAAACATATTGAGGACAGTCGTACTGTCACATTTAACTCCTGGAATATCGAGACGTTCGTTATTTTGGCGGTCCAAGAGAAAACCTTATCTTAGCAATTATTATCAGTGAGATTATTCAGACAGTAGTAAAATATATAATATATATTTTTATAGTTAAGGCATTAACACTGTGCAGTTTTAAAGACATTGTAATTCGTTTAGTCAACTACTGTTTATTCCATTTTATGTAACGATATAACAATACCGGTTTCAAGGTTTTCACCTTATCATCAGGGGAACTTTGTTTAGTGTAGAGATTGTTTGTGCTCCCCTGATAATGAAGGGAAAACCTTAAAACCGGTAGGGTTATATCGTAATATAAAGCGGAATAAACAGTGTTTGACTAAATAAATTACAAAAAAAATATATTAAAGTTTTCTTAACTTTAAAAATTTGTTTAAATATAATAATTTTCTCCTCAAATCCGTCACTGGCTCCCAAAATTCACCCGTTCCTCGGTATTTCTCTGTAACGGTAAAATTGAAACAGTACAATGTAGTTCGCTTTACATAAGCCGGGATACACGGGAGGAGGTCCTGTGTTCCGACTCCAAAGGACCTCAGCTTTATTGTATCCAGAACATTCACTTGGAAATCGTATTGATCGCTAGAAATAAAAGGACGATTTCGTCCTTCTCCGGGCAACCGAATCATTACAATACCCAAACATATATAGTAAACTATTTATTAATGGTAATTTTTAGACGAATATACAGCTAAAGTATAATTAAGATTTCAATTAAGAAAAAAACGATATAAGATAGAAAAAGAAAATGTCGCCATAAGTAATATTGGGGTAAAAGAAAAAAACGGCAGCCTGTGAGATTTTATCAAAATGAATATTTGTTTTTGTAAAGATTTTTGGTATAAAATCAATTTATAATGGAATTATTTTTAAAATGTAGTTCTTTTTCTCATTATCGTGTAAACGGTGCTTAGTTATTTTAGTTCAGAATTCTGCCACCTGGACACCACTGTGTGTTCCACGAATCAAATCTTCCACGGTGCATGACATCTGACTCCTCAGAGACTGCAGCAAGTGTCGCAAGAACTGTTCCTCACCGCAGACATAGAGAATCGATCACAACTCAACATTCCCTATTTTAAGACTTTATCCTTGGTTCTTCCAACTCCTATTAAGAGATTTGCAGATTCTTTAGGACAGTTCAGAGCCAGGTGGTAATGTCTTTTCAGGCAAAATCCATCCGCTTAGGTCATATGTTATGTACCTTTCCACCCGCTCATCCTAGCAATAGTAGTTCAATAGTAAAGAGAGGTTGATTCAATAGACGAGTTAATAAATACATTCTAAATTGAAGCTGATATATAAAAAGGTCATATACCATGTTCGGGTTCAAACGCCTCTAAAGAATCTTTTTTAAACTGTTTTATTTAGAAGAATATTTTTTAAACTGTTTTAAGATACTCCTTAAAATCTGGCGTAGCTTTGTGCGGGTTTGTACAAAACACTATACTAGATAATAATACAACAAACCTGTTTCTGGCTTGATATTTTTACGTATGCGGAATATCGCAAACACCGCACCTCAATAGAGGTGAATTGAATATTGGATACTTTTTGCACATATAAATTGAAATACGAGTAGTATTCAAAATGATAATAAAATTAAAGATATTATTTAAATTAAGACCTAATTAAGCAAGTAAATCTTATCTTATTTTACTTCAGAAGAAGAAGAAGTTTTATTATTATTCAGTGCAACAAAATGCATGTATCTTTTTTTAGTTAAATCTTCGTAATTTTTACATTGATTAAACCTAACTTGACTGTCTCTTTTATTACACTTTGCTTATAATAACATTTTAAATTATATTGTGTAACATGTTCTCGTTCATCGCATTTTAATTGTGGCCTGTTCTTACGAGGTACACATGTTGCAAAACAGTTGTAACGAAATATGTTACCGAATTTCGTTACCATTAAAGATAGTTTTGTTTATTTATGATACTTTAAACCTTTTATTATATTTGATGTAATTTTAAGATGCCTCCTGATTTACATATTCCCAGTCTTCCGATACTCAGAGGGAATCAATTTCAAGCGACTTGTATTATTATTCAAATAATATTAAAATTTGTCTTTAAGTGTTAAACTTTGTATTTTTTGGTTAGTAGATAACTGGAGTTTTGACGACCTTCGTGGCTTAGTTGACAGAACGCTTATCTTTAATCCGAGATTTTTGGATTCGTTTCTCGATGATACCCATAAAATACAATCTTCTTACGAGTTTGTCGTCGACCATTGCATCTTCTAACTATTTTAGACACGTACAATGAACCGAAAGTGACGTAACTACAACTATTCGGTTAAGGAACCTGAATTTGTTTAAACATATTAACTTCCGACGCCTACTATGAATTGTTATGACCTTCGTGGCTTAGTTTATAAGTTATTTGACTTTAATCCGAGATTTCGGGTTCGATTCCCAAACATTGCTTAAATAAAACAAAATGTTTGTCGAAAGTAAGAAAAAGTGTTTTCGATTTTTGCTGTAAGAATATTAACATTTATAAATAATTCTTTCATACCTACATAAATATTAATCAAAAGTAACATATTTTAAATAAATAAAAGATTTTTACATTAAAAAATAATACTAAACTAATATTAATACAATGTTCTGAAATGCAAGTTAAGGCTATTGAAATCTTCAAAGAGACAGTCAAAAACTATTAAAAATGCGCTTTTACACTAACCAGATAAATCAAAATAACAACGTCAAATTTTGAAAATATGAAAAGAAATAAAATTAGAACCATGAACGCTTTCCTAATTAAGACCTTAGATAAGCTGGAAAAAAGTCTCTAGACTCAAATTATCCATTGCCTTCGAAATTCATACAATTTCTTTTATTTTGTCTTTTTATTTTGCTTACTGCTTAGTAATAAAGCAAATTTTGAAAGAAAAAAAAAACAAACCGTATTTTTTTATAATTTAAACTGAAATAAAATTTCTCATACCAAACATTAGCAGTAAAACATGAATTTAAAACATAACTCTTCAGGATTTATTATTTAGAGTGACACATGGGCTATTAGAATCTGACGGGTTATTATATAAGGATATTAAATAGAGAAACATATTAATTTTGAGACCATCCTAATACTTATTAAGAATCAAGCTAAGCCAGCATAAAATTTAGTTTCAATTAAAATAGTCCCCCTAGAGCTGAACTGAAATATTCTCCTGAGGTTTAATCTCTACACACCTCTGCCGTAGAGCGACACCGGTGCTCCAGCATATAGCTGTAGAGTATATTGATGTATATATGTATAGAGCATGTAGCTGTAAAATACATAGCTTTATACATGGGTAGATACCGCACCGCTATGTACGGTGCGGAGAGGTCCTGTGTACGGGTTAGTACATAACCCTCCCAAACTCTATACATTATGTGCCGTCCGGAAACCCTCTAACTCTTCAATACAGGACACTGCGCCGATAATTATACTACTAAAAAAATAATTTTCATAGACACGTGATTTTACTAAAGACATTTTACTGCGCCGATACATTTAACTGTTTATTTTTATGTACTAATGTAATCATATTTTTCTCGATAATACGCGCTGTTAACCTTATAAATCCTGATATATAATTTAGAAATACTTAGAATATAAAGTTTTAATTGAATTCTTATTGCCTTTTACGCAAAAAAAAAACTAGTTGGTTTCATTTACAACAGGTATAATATTTTACCTTCGTTTCTTTTTTTCGGATCACTCAGACATCAGTTGACCCTATTATGAAAGTTTTTCGTGAAAAACATGCACTTTACTATTTTCTTGCATATTCATCTGAAACATCAAACAAACAACTTAAAATAAATAAATCTTAGTCAAAATGACTTAGTCAAAGAGGAAAGCGATTCAAATTTGACTTAATATCTTTCTTATATATTTTTTTTTATTTAAAAATATTGTAGTTATTGATAAAAACATTTTCCTTAGCAGAATATGTTAGGAATTAGTTCTTTTTTCGCAGTTAATATGTCTATTTTTGCTTAGATTGCTTGTTTCAAATCCGCGTTATATTTTATAAATCAGACACTACAGTTATTTTACATTTTTTTCAGGAGTATTGTACCTGTTCAAGAGTTTTCAGGAGTATTGTAACTATGATATTGTCAAAATTATTCATTCAATCCTGACTTTAAAAAAAGTTATATGAAAACTGTAATATAAACTATTTATTTTTATCTTGATACAATTACATCATCTAATTACAATTACATCTTGATACAATTACATCATCATCTTGATACAATTACATCATCTACCTCAATTTATTATAATAATCTCTTATAATATGTACAAGAGATTATTATAATAAATTGAGATAATACGTAAAGAAACTTATATAACAAAAATAATTGTATCACATTTTCATTGTAAACGTTATAACCTACTGGATTTATTCCCACCTAGCAATCTCTTCCGAACAACAAGAAATATGTTAAAGAGGCCTAAAGCTTTTATTTTAAAATCAGATACCAACTGGAATCGATCCCATACACCCGGGTTGAAAGACATGTGTTTTTCAACTAGGTAAAGATGATAGAAATCATAGGAATTGTATAAGAGAGATTTTAAGATTTGTATGAGAAGACGTATGGATGAAGAGAAGGCGAAAAATATGTGCGTGATATGAAAGTCTGGCGTTCTCTCCTATCTACCTATCCTGGGACGGAAATGACCTGAAGGTATGTTTATATGTCACGTCCATACTTCCGGAATGCTTGCTTCTGAATCGATAATATTGATAAACGGGCAATTTATATGTCGCCGTTTAGAGAACAGACTCTCCCCAAGGACGCTCTTACTTGGGATTTGAACCCACTATTGTTGACATATTAAAAATATTACAAAATAAATATACATAAGACGAATGTTAGGATAGGAGTATGGTGGCTACATACATTAGATTAGGTACTTCCCCGCATCTGCATATATTTAGATATTTGGTAACAAAACTGGAAAAAAAGTACCAAGCGAAAACAACCTAAAAAGAAACCTTTGAAGATCTTTCAATATGTGATAGTAACACATTCGGCTTTAAGTGGAGTGAAATGTATTTAGTATTCATATACGATCATCAATTTTGATAAGACTTTCCAAAAAGGATTATATTCAAGTGATTCCTAAAGCTGCATACCCCATCCATATATCAAACATTTAGAGGCAGATAAAATGTTAACTGAAATGACATTTATTCTGGTTTTATCGTGAATAATTAATTAAATCATATGGTTTTTGATCTAATTGGTATTTTAAAACAATAAAAATATATAATGAGCCCCACATTATTGATATCTCGTATAAAGGAAACTTGCATCGAGCTGCATAAAATATAAAATGGATCAATTAATAACCAAAAACCAATCGTTTTCTTTTAATCTCCAAAAATTACCATTAATCACACTGGTTCATTGACATAATTTTTATACATACGCTCATATAAAAGCGAAAGTAAATCATAACGCAAGTCTGATTTATTTTCCAGCACGCAGCAGATGTTTGTTTTATTAATAAATAACAATTATTTTGACTGCGTTTACCAGGCCAGGCCTATATCGTAAATTTTCCCCTTCGCAAAACAATCACGTTCGAGAAATTAATTTTATGTCGAACACTAAAATGTGTGTTGCTTCATGCTTGATGGGGGGCATGAGTGAAATATCGTTGCCAGGAGTGGCATAAATTTCCTTAAATTATATACAAAGATATAGATACTTCTATGAATCAAAATACTTATGAAATTCGTAAAATTGATTAACAAAACGAATTAATTACTTGCACCTAACGGTTATGCAAATCCTGCAGAGCTTTAGTCTTCATAACGCTAGTTCTATATCTCGACCGTTCTTGGATCCTTTCCTCCTGTTCATATCTTTCCTAGAGCATCTAAAAATCTGTTATTCAGACATTTATTCATGTTATACTATCTAGGTCTACACATGGACCACCATAAAAAATAACTATGATATAAAGATAAAAAAATAAAAATATAGTTAGCATTTTGTATCCATGCTTAATTCGAGATCGATTTTGTCTTCTTCGAATAAGTTATTTGATCCGAATATATCCAATTGGGCGGGGTATAAAGAAAAAGCTTTTGTCGTTGCTAGTCCTATAACGTTGAATGGTCTGCTTCTAAGTGTTAGATATATGGATGGCATGTGCAGCTTTAGGAAGCACTTGAAGATAACCCTTTCTGGAAAGTTTCATCAAAATTAATAATTATATGTGTACACAACATATGTTACATTTCCACCAATAACCGAATGTGTTACTATTATATATTGAAAGATCTACAAATGTTTATTTGTAATTTGTCTTCCGTTTGTAAGTTTTTAGCGGTTTCTTTACCTGATATATATTTTTTTCTAAACTGCAGATGCGAAAAACTATCTTATCTAATTGCGGCAGCCACTACCTTCCTTTCCTTACAACTAATCTCAATTTATTTGCTAATATTTTTAATTTGTCAATAATAGTGAGAGTGGCCTCGAGTAAAGTATACTCTCTAAACGGCGCTATATAAATTGTTCTTTTATTATTATTATAGCAATGTTTTTTAAAAAAATGCTTTTGATTTCTTTTAAATTACATATATACATTACATAACACTGGTTCCATATCAGGATAGACAGTGAGGAGAGAGCGCTATACTCTTCTACATCCATATAGTTTCTCATAAACCTCTTACAATTTCTTAACATTTTACAATTCCTTCTTTCAAAACATAATTCACTTAATCCAAACATATTGTTCTTGATCTTCCTTACCACGTCGTCTCCACACATTTGCAATGTTTATATTTGTTTTAAATGTCTTTCTTCAAAATTAAAAATATCTTTCTTACAAACATAAAAAAGTGTTGTAATTTATTTATTCATTATATTCAATACTTTCATACAAATTTATTTATTGGATTTATTGCTACGTGGAAAGTCTTTCAACCATCCAGCCTTGGGTAAGTTATAATTATCACTATCCATAGTCTTAGTAAATTATAATTACCTTTCCCTTGATAATGAGATATTAGATGTCATAATTTCCACAGTATAAAACATTAATACCTATATAAGTCAGCAACGTCTTTTGAGGTCCAGCTCTAATGAAGAGTGTAATCAGAAAATCACGTGATGTCCTCGCGGCTAGGTTCACCCTATATTGTTGGGGGCGTATCTCGACTGAAGGGATGCTATGAAATTAACTCAGACCATTTGCTAGCTTTTCTCTTAAGTTTATTTCGTTTTCCACTGTCTTTAAACGTGTAATTTCAAGAATCTATGATATATACTATGTTGTTATCAATAAACATACATTTGTTTTCATTTATAAGTTACTAATGTGTTAATTTAAAGGTATCATAATATTAGCATTCTTTTATGTAACCACATTTCAAAATTAAACTTAAATATATATATATATATATATATATATATATATATATATATATATATATATATATATATATATATATATATATATATATATATATATATATATATATATATATATATATATATATATATATATATATATATATATATATATATATATATATATATATATATATATATATATATATAT